>JAJJHQ010008764.1:3271050-3420625 GCA_021223825.1 Drosophila ironensis | reverse complement strand
GACAGACGGACAGACGGACATGGCTATATCGACTCGGCTGTTGATGCTGATCAAGAATATATATACTTTAGGGGGTCGGAGATGTCTCCTTCTGGCTGTTACATACATTTGCACAAAGTTAATATACCATTTGTACCTTAAGGTACATGGTATAAAAACAACGATTTTTATACCATGTACCGTAAGGTGCAAATGGTATATTAACTTTGTGCAAATAATATACCAGCCCCGAATTGGTGCGATTTATTTCTTAAATGCTAATTTATGTTCTTCGAACAAATCTTCGAAAGCAGGCAGGCTCAGAACGATTTTTCCTGTTTATGTTATATTGCGATATTGATTTCAGATGTTTTGAAGTTTTTAGTGGGTTTCAGACTTCTAGCCTTAGATTTGATTGGTGCTTAGTGATCTAGCTAACCGTATATTTAGTCTTGTCTTTTACTCACACGCAGAACGGCTCGTAGCCCTCTTGCAGGCCACAGGTGGTGAAGAATTTGAGAGAGTCCACGTCCTGACCGTAGATGAGGCGCGCCTTCTGGCCCACGCCCAACGTGCAGGCGGGGACGAAGCCTACTCCCTCGGCGGTAACTTCGGCGAAGGTTGTCTCACCGCCCAGAGCGTCCATGAGGAGTTCTCCGTTCAACGAGAAGCCTGCACAACGATTGATTACTGTTAGTAGAGTCGGGGCAGAGTGGAGCGCGGAGTGGATTGGGCGGTTGCTAATGGTAAGTACGAGTATGTTAAAACGAAGAACCAAGCAGCTTTTCAATGAATTCCGAACGGGCCTTGGCCTCGCCTTTGGCATTGCCTCTGGGACTGGCCGTGGTCCTAAGAACCGTTTCCGTATCCTGCATCTGATTAGTTTCCTTCCGTCCGGAATCCATTAAGCAATTAAAATTCCTCTAGGAGTTCGTGCGTGTTAATGACGGTGGAGCTAGCCCGGCAGCGTACTTGCAATCTATATATTAAATGCATATGTAAAGTACGTATGTCGTCTGACTGGGCTGGTGTTTACGTGGCTGGGTTTTGAGTTAGTAGCAAAGCTTGGATTGGAGTTGCAAGCAGACTAAATATTATTAGCTCTCATGCTAAATATTGTACAACTGGATCAAAATTGAAACTAATATTTGTTAGGTACGTGTCGTTAGTAATTACAGGCAGTTGCGAGAGAGTTAAAAGCTTTTGGGATGAGCTGATGTGTCACCTGCTCCTCAGGTGCCCGCTGGCTACTCAGGCCGCACAATCCTAGTTAGGCGTTCGGGATGTTCAGGGCAAAAAGTTGGGCGTTAGAGCGAGGGAAACTGGTTGGGTCGAACTGGATAATGTGGGTCGAATGTGGAAAACTAAGAGAATCGGACGGAATGTTCGTGGGTTACGGCACGGATGTGCAAATTTTATTCGGGTCTAAATATCTGATATACTGGGTTTGCTATATGTTGTTCACAATGGGTGGTCCTGTTCCTTGGACCAAGTTCGATTGCAATTTCCCAAACAGTGTTAGCAAATGAAGGCGATCGTGATTTTTTCTAGCATCTCTAATGAAATTTGATATTTCAATGAAAGCAAGACCCAAACAAAAGTAATATTGTACTTGGCTTTAGACTTTAGTGAATATCCTAAATATGTTTCTGTATCGATATTAAGAGTGTAATGGAACCGTTTGGAACAGGACCCTAGCATGGTCGGGGTGGTGCATCTCAAGCGGGATTTCAGTATGTGAATGCGTGGGTACCGAGGTTCCTTCGCTGCGCTGGGCCTGCGGCCTGCAACCGGCCCTCCGGCGGCGCTGCTCACATTTAGTAGATATCAAAAGCACGGAGTTGGTACATTTCTTTGGGGGGCTTAGAGGATAATCGTTGCACATTACATTACGATACAACAAGTAGCACGAGCGATTCTTACTAATTGTATGGTCGGCCAGGTCTAGAAAGACGCCCACTATGTCCCCGGGTCCGCACTGCTTGCCGAAAGATTCACTGACGCCACCAGAGACCTTCTCTTCCTAAAAAGTTGAATAGCAAGTGACAGAGAGATTTAGTCGGAGCTCGGTAGATCGACGCACCGACCGATCGATCCCTATGCAAGTGACTGTGGTGGGCTTTTGATGTGACTGGTTAATAGTTCGAGAATGAGGAGTGTGTAGTGGCTAAGTTAACAAACCAAAAAAGAACAAAAGTCTTCCATTAAGTCGATAAGTTGAGTTAAACAAAATGCGATCGATTAAAGGTAAAGTAAATCAACGCTGAGTCACGCTGCTACGCGTCTAGAGTCCTTACTGATTGTTTGCTCCTTGACGTCGATGAAGCAACCAATGACATCGCCAGCCTCATACCGCACTCCAAAGTGCTCAATAGATCCGGCGTGCATTTTGGTTACCTACATACATATAATTGTGGGATTGGATTGAGTCGCGTTTCGTCTTGCTTCTTCCCTTCCGGCGCATTGCCTCTGGCTCTGATTGGAGTTGCACCTCGGACTGATTCCCCCCAAAAAGTCACCCTCGGCTTGGGCTCTGAAGCCTTGCACTACGCATACTTACGTTGTGTCCGTCGAAGGCCCAGCTGGTGTCTTCACTGCCCAGCATGGCACCCGGATAGCAGTCGGCGCGGGCCCAGCCTACGCGCATAGGTCCCGCGGTGAGGACCTCAAACTCGAAGTACCACTTCCCCGATGTGACGGCGTAGTTGCGCTCCACCCTGTACGTCCGGAAGGCGGCGAATTTGAGGCGCTGCGCTTCCGCCAACAGGGCTTCGGTGCCCTCTCCCGTTGGTGGATCCAGCACGTATCCGTAGACCAGCAGCGTACGCACCGTCTCCGAAGCGGTGTCCCGGTTCGCCTTTTTGATCGCCTCGTCAACCTTGGCGTACGGGACCAGGTGGGGGCTGCGGTGGTTGTCGCTGTCCTCGTTTAGGCCGTACGTCCAGCCCTGCTGAATCCGCTCGCGTGCCCACAGGTTGTGCGTGTTCTCGGCCAGCTGGTCCACCAACTCCTCCAGCTTCGGGGTGAGCGTCACTGCGCTGAGGTCCAAGGGTGCCGGCTTATAGCCGTTACCCTGCATAAATATTTCGTTGGGCAGTCGGACCGGACGTATGCGTGCCGGCGGCTTGTCCATGGTGATGTAGTAGCCGAGGGAAATGATTGTTCTGTGAAGTATGATGATAATAATGAAAATTGGTACATGGTATCGAAATATCTCAACTATAGCGTTTATTCTTGTTTTCATTTAAACTTTGTTTTGTTATGATTTAGCTTCCGATTGCAAAAAAAAAAAAATTAGTGGGCTAACAGATAATTGACCGCCTGATGCCCGTATAATATGAATATTTATTAAATGATATCGAACTTAAAGATGTCGAACTATATCTGTGTCCGGTTGGGATGCAGAAAAGCTGGAAGCGTTCGTCTTACTTGAGCGTTTGTACAGCCAATTGATTGTCGTAGCGCTTTTCGGCCGCCGGAAGCTTTTCAAACTGAGTGAGGCATGGATGGATCCTGTGGTAATCCTCGCGATGCTCGCCCCACGACCAGCCCGCCTCGATCTTGTTCAGGGCCCACATTTCGTGGATGTTCTCCGCCAGCTTCTCCTTGATTTGGTCCACGGAGCTGGGGAGGGAAACACCCGTGGTGTCGACGGGCTTGGGCACGAAGGCAGTGTCGTCCTCAATAAGCCACGGCCCGGCCAGGACGTTTTTGCTGAGGTTTCCAAAGTAGAAGCAGGGGTCCAAGCTGAGGATCTGGTGAGGCATGAGGCACTGAACCAGGGCCGAGAAGCCCATGGGCGGAGCGAACTTCAGGCGACCGTGGTCGCCGCCAAAAAGGAAGCGGCAGCTAAGCTTCGAGGAACAGCTCATCACGGGGAAGAACATTCCATCGAGGTTGAAGTCTCGGAAGCTGCCACGCACTTTTACGCCATTGAAGGTGAACGTGATAATTGGCACTGAGAGGTCGATGGCTACGCCTATGACGTCGCCCTTGCGAATGAAGGGCTCCTCCGGCAGGGCGTCCACCACCAGCGTCTTGCGACCGCCGGTCCAAAGGAAGGCGCCGTCGAATCCGAAAGAGTATAGGTCGTCTCCAACGCCATTGCCGCCCCATTTCTTTCCGCCCCCCGGATAGGGCACGTAGCCGGACGTGTTTGCCCACCCGATGCGCAGGTGGGGCATCATGTGCGTTGTCTGCTCGATGTGATCCATTGTCACCTCGAAGTACCACTTCTGGTACATGGACGAGCCGTCCACGCGACCCACAAAGATGTTCGGCCGGATACTGGCCACATGGTCCACTAAAAGCGTCTGCAGTAGCAGGTTTTTGCCTGGCAGCAAAAAGTCGCAGATGTTATTCTGTGAGGATCGCACCGCCACTCCGTTGCCCACGCACAGGGAGCAAAGAACGTCCAGAACCTTTGGATCCCGGCCGTGTTTTTCTAGGAGCGAGATGATCACCTTGATGTGCTCGTCCCGCATCATGTTTAACGCCTCCGGGGAGTCGATCAGCACGCAGTGGAGCACGTCCAGCATGCCAGAGCCCTCGCTGGAGGCCTGCGAGCCCAGGCGCGAGAATAACCAGTTCAGACGGTTGCTATTTGCGAACTGGGCGCAGTTCGTGTGATTGCCCTTGATGATAGCCGCCAGCAGCTGGTAGAGGTACGTGGAGATAAGATCCCAGCTCTGACCTGTCTCGTCGCCAGCCAGGAAGCTTGCGAGAAATCCCTGGGAGGTGATGATGTTTATTTTATCGATGGCCTCCAGAATGAGGTTCAGCACACCCTCCTCCTGAAAAAGGTCCTGACGATTGCGGAGGGCTCGAAAGCGGTTTTGCTTTTCCTCGTGTTCTGCAAATGTGAGAATGTTACAATTTTATTCTAGGAACACACTGTGAGTTCATTTATATTTCTACTACTTATACAACTTGGTGTTTAAATAATTCAGTCTAAGCTGAACAAAAAATAAATCAAAAAGATCCTTATTGCACGGAATATAAGCTTAGTTTACATTGACAGTATTTCAATAAAATTTGAACAACTTTATTACCCATATCATCTTCTGGCTGCGAGAAGTAGTTGATCAAGTCCTCCAGGCACATGACCATTTCGTTGAGGTTGACCTTCTGGAAGAAAATGGAGTGTCGTCGGTTGGACTGCAGAGTCTCCAGGGCCCTGAAAAAAAAAACATTTGGTAAGCAGCTTTAAGTGTCGGAATTTGATACGTACGTTATAAACTGCGTGAAGAGACTGCTACATTTGCGAATTACCCGGGCGGTTTTGGACTCTTCCTCCTGGGAGCGCGAAAAGTCGAGGCAATCATCCATCTTACCTTCCTCGTGGAGAATGGCCTGTTTCTCCTCCACCTTACCAACTCCCTTCTTCTTCGTCTCGTAGCTCTTGTAGCTGAGCCACAGGCTGGTCTCGCAGTGTTGAACGATGACGGTAGTGTCGCCGTATTTGATGATCGGCGAGCCGATCACTTCCAGGTCCTTGTCCTCGAGCACCTTCTTCTCGTCGTCCTTTTCCTGCCGCAGGCAGAAAGTCGTAGTGGCAATCGAAGCCTCCTCCTTCTTCACCAAAATCAGTTCGTTGCTATCGTTGACGCCCAGATAGCGTCCAGTGGTTATGTGGCGAATTCGCATTGGATGGTACCAGTTGATGAAGCCACCTGTCCACTTGGTTCGCGCCAGTTCCAGGCGCCACAGAGAGCGGGCCTGTGCCATAACTACGCCGCCCTCGTAAACTACAATGCTACGGTAGAGAGAAGAATATAGCTACACTTCCAGAATGCCAATCACCTCGCTTACTTTTGTCCCGCCTCACGGCCCCAAGTGCTGGGTATGGTCAGGCACTCGTCACCGCCATGAAAGAAGCGCAGCACGTCGCCGCCAAAGACATAGCCCACGTACTTCATCCGCGAGATGCCGGTTCCGTAGGGCTGCACCGACCAGTGGGTAACGTGGAAGCTGGCGTTAACAATGGACTGCTCGTTTTCCTTGGTGGTATGCAGGTACCGCTCCGTGGCAACGGAGACTAGAATCAAGTCGTCACCGACGCGCACCTTTTCGCCCTCAGAGCGCTGCTTGCTTGCCGGATGCACCGTCCACCAGCAGGCCTCCCCCTGGCTGTGCTCTTGCAGACCCACGTCAAAGGAGAGCTTGTCGTTCGACGAGGAGGTGGACAGACAGGCCAAGTACTTTAATGGCATACGCATGGGTTAGCGGAGTTCTGTGACGAAGTCTCTGAGTCGACAACTACTCACCATATCGCTGTTATGGTGGCGGAGCAAAATGGCATTACCGTACAGCAATGTCCTATGTCCCGAGCCGGTGCCCTTGCCCTAGGAATTGTTTGGAAGCGATTAGTTCCTGTTAGCACAGGCGCCAGTCTGCGGACGGCTCGGCTTAGGGGATTGGTAAAATATCATCTACTAACTACTGCATAACAGTGTGAAAGAGTATACATTAGCAGGTTAGGATGCAATGTTTCTGTTGTTGTTGCTGTTCGTTAGGACAATGGAGAATATCAAAACAGAGAAGAAAACGTATTTCAGCTACACCTGTCCGGAACTTGTTTAATTATTTCCGTTAAAAATATTAGACATTTCAAGATTTGTGGAAAAATTTGTCCCCTGACAACTTTTTAATGAAGCTTGGAACAAAATTCATCTGAGCGCAGGTTACACCGAGTTCTCATGAATTAAAGGGGTTTGACAGTATTTTCAGCCCCCGGGATGTGGGTTTATGCGGACCGACAGACATGGATAGATGAATTCGAACATAGTACCAAGATTCACACGTGAAACCTTCGCTAGCCCACAGGCCTTCGTCTCTGTTCGAAATAGCATGGAACGACGACCCAATTATACATTTTTGCGAGGGTAATCCTAACATGAGTATAGATCTATTCAACGCCGGTTAGAAGCTTTTCGCCTAGTTCGCAACCAGCGTCTCCGGCGGGAACAGTTACTTGCGGAGAACTCTAACACTCGGGGGTTTCCCGATGATGCAGCAGTAAAAGCAGTGCAGCAGAGCGAGAAGAAAAAATATCTACTTTACACGGATAGAGTAAGACTAATAGATACATTTACATAGATAAACAGATAAATAGATACATGGAGAGAGAAACAGACAGAGAGAAGCGCGAAAAGAAAAAAGAATTTAAGGTTATACTTACAACTTGACTATCCTGTTTGTGTTTTAGAAAAATTTTGAAAAATAACGAAAAATTTATATGTTACAAATGCTGTGTAGAAGAGAAAAGAAACAGGGAGGGACAAGGGGCTGGTGAATAGGGGGCGGGACTGTGGGCGAGGAGAAAAAGGGAAGGAACAGATTGGAGGAGAGGCATGCAGAGACCTAGGAAACAAGTGCCACATTGATCACAACACGAAAAGGGTAGGGTACATGTACTGATGCATGTCGAAACAAAGATCGGGACTCGCTTTTCAGCCGAGGCGATCGCCCATACTTACAGTCTCCGATCCCGCCGCTGTCACCAGCTCCTGCAGCGCCCTCACGGAAAGTGCCTGTTCGATGACGAACACGCACTGGGACAGGTCCGGCGGAACGTTCTTGTCGGCAATGTTCTCGAGGAAACAGTGCCGGTTGCCGAATCCCTCGGCGGCCAGACAGACGCGCTCCCCCGTCGCAGTGCACGAGAGCGTCACCATGTCCTCCTGCAAGACCCAAATTTGAAAATTTGTTAAATGGGTTCTTTGGAAATATTATAAATTATAACGTATATGGGTAATACGGAATGTCAATAAATAAGGTTATTGCACTGCTGAATTGAAAAAAAATGTATTTTCTATATATTTAAACTATCATTAGCCCTTGAAATATTTAGTTGATTGAGACTACAATCGGAAGCTTTAAGAATAAAACAAATAAGTCGAGTGTCTCGACTATAATTACCCGGATCTCAGTTTACACCTCAATTTTAGAACATTATAATAGCATTTTGTGGATGCCGCAGAATTTCGCGATTTTAAAAATAAACTTATGCTGAACTGGTATCACAGAATTCTGAATATGCAATAGTATTTCGCTATCTACGAGTAAAATCTGTTCATAGGGACAGATGGACATGGCTAGATCGACTTGTTGATCTTGATCAAGAATATATATACTCGTACTTTATGGGGTTAAAAAAGCTTCCTTCTCAATGTTCCGGGTATAGAAAAACGAGTGCTTTCAAAAACCGGGTCTTTTAAATTTTCGACTAGGTCAGCTTACTTTGTGCTAAGCCACAATTAGCGATAAAGTTGCGATATATGTAAATACTCGTGTATATATGTATGTACGTATATAGTAGAGAACTAGAGAATACAGTATGGATTAAAACGCATATATTATTTCAAGTTGCCAACTAATCATTAGGACAATAAAGTTTACCAAATAATCCGGAAATACATATTAAATTATCAGCACTTTGATTAGCATCAACAGCCGAATATAGTAAGTCGTTTTCCGATATGGTTAGACCCAGAGACGTAATTCTTTTTATACCATGTTCTTTTTATACCAGGTACAAATGATATATTAAGTTTGTGCAATGTATGTAACAGGGAGAAGAAAGCGTTTCCGACCCTTGAAAGTATATATATTCTTGATTAGCGTCTGTCTGTCCGTCTGTATGTATGAACACGTCGTTCTCAGAGATGGTAAAAGCTAGAGGTGTAATTCTTTTTGCTTTAGGTCCGTTATATGTGTACGCAGGTCGAGTTTATTTCAAATTTCTGCCACGCCCCTTTCCGCCTTCGTAATTTGCATAAAACTGTATTTTCTTTGATAACTGGGACAAAATAAGAGCTAGAGACCTGTTTCTTTTTGCAGTAGGTCCGTTTAACTTCAATGCAGATAATGTCATTCCCAGATTTTTGCCACGCCCCTTTTCGCCCTCGTATTTTCAAAAAAATGGATATCTTAAAATGGTAAAAGCTAGAGACATAATTATACCATGTACCTTAAGGTACTAATGGTATATTAACTTTGTGCAAATGTATGTAACAGCCAGAAGGAGACATCTCCGACCCCCTAAAGTATATATATTCTTGATCAGCATCAACAGCCGAGTCGATATAGCCATGTCCGTCTGTCCGTCTGTCCGTCCGTCCGTCTGTCTGTATGTATGAACACCTCGTTCTCGGAGATGGTAAGAGCTAGAAGTCTAGTTCTTTTTGCTTTTGGTGTGTTATTATTGGAGGCAGATCAAGTTTATTTCAAATTTTTGCCACGCCCCTTTCCGCCTTCGTAATTTGCATAAAACTGAATGTTCCTCGACACATTAGCCCATAACTTGCACAAAATAAGAGGTAGAGACCTATTTCTTTTTGCATTATGTTCGTTTAGCAATAACGCAGATAATGGTGTTATTGGATTTTTGCCACGCCCCTTTCCGCCCTCGTATTTGCAAAAAAATCGATATCTTCGAAATGGTAAAAGCTAGAGGCATAAGTCTAATAAGTCCACTGATCGTCAAACACGTACGTGCAAAATTACGTACGGATCGGACAATAAATATAGAAGATATGGCCAATTAAAGTTTTACCCACCCCTTTCCTAGGCAACGGCATGCCGCACACAAACGAAAATTTTGTGAATTATTTGAAAAAAAAAACAAAAAATCAAAGAAATGGTTCATAAAGAAAAGAGGTACATGGTATCTCGTTGTCGAGAAAACTCGACTACAGCGTTCCTACTTGTTTTAAGTCAGCTAAGTCCACTGATTGCCAAACACCTGCATTACGTTCTGATCGGACTATATATATTGAAGACATGACCAATTACCTACCCCTTCTCTAGGCAACGGAGAGAGGTCCATGGTACACGTATCTCGTTGTCGAGAAATATCGACTATAGCTTTTCTACTTGTTATACCATGTACCTTAAGGTACAAATGGTATATTAACTTTGTGCAAATGTATGTAACAGGCAGAAGGAGACATCTCCGTCGATCTAGCTATGTCCGTCTGTCCGTCCGTCCGTCCGTCCGTCTGTCCGTCTGTATGTATGAACACGTCGTTCTCGGAGATGGTAAGAGCTAGAAGTGTAATTCTTTTTGCTTTAGGTCCGTTATATGTGTACGCAGGTCGAGTTTATTTCAAATTTTTCCCACGCCCTTTTCCGCCTTCATAATTTGCATAAAACTGTATTTTCTTCGATAACTTTGACAAAATAAGAGCTAGAGACCTATTTCTTTTTGCATTAGGACCGTTTTACTAATATGCAGATAATGCCACTTACAGATTTTTGCCACGCCCCTTTCCGCCCTCGTATTCGCAAAAAAATTGATATCTCCAAAATGGTAAAAGCTAAAGACTTAATTTTAAGTCCGCTAAATTCACTGATTGTCAAACACGTGCATGCAAAATTACGTTCAGATCGGACAACAAATATAGAAGATATGACCAATTAAGGTTTTACCCACCCCTTACCACGGCAACGGCAAGAGCGGTACATGGTATCTCGTTGTCGAGGAATCTCGGCTACAGCGTTTCTACTTGTTATACCATGTACCTTAAGGTACAAATGGTATATTAAGTTTGTGCAAAGTATGTAACAGGGAGAAGGAAGCGTTTCCGACCCTATATAGTATATATATTCTTGATCAGCATCAACAGCCGAGTCGATCTAGCCATGTCCGTCTGTCCGTCTGTCTGTCTGTCTGTCTGTCTGTCTGTCTGTCTGTCCGTCTGTATGTATGAACACGTCGTTCTCGGAGATGGTAAGAGCTAGAGGTGTAATTCTTTTTGCTTTAGGTCCGTTATATATGTACGCAGGTCGAGTTTATTTCAAATTTTTGCCACGCCCCTTTCCGCCTTCGTAATTTGCATAAAACTGTATTTTCTTCGATAACTTGGACAAAATAAAAGCTAGAGACCTGTTTCTTTTTGCATTAGGACCGTTTAACTATTATGCAGATAGTTTCATTTCCAGATTTTTGCCACGCCCCTTTCCGCCCTGGTATTCGCAAAAAAATCGATATCTCCAGAATGGTAAAAGCTACAGACAGAATGGTAAAAGCTACAGACATAATTTTAGGCGTGCTAAGCTAAGTGATCGCCAAACACGTGCATGCAAAATTACGTTCAGATCGGACAATAAATATAGAAGATATGATCAATTAAAGTTTTACGCACCCCTTCCCACGGCAACGGCAAGAGAGGTACATGGTATCTCGTTGTCGAGGAATCTCGACTACAGCGTTTCTACTTGTTTTTATATCGGTAAGGGTAGGCAAAATGAAATCAATGAAATCATAATTAGGCCGTCCATCGATTGTTTGTCATAGGTTAAGGATTTCTTTTGTTTGTTCTTGGTTTATAAAGCCTCTTTACAAAAGCTACTTCACCCTTTTAAGGTTTTCTGGACTTCTACAAATAATTCAAAACCGAAATGAACTAACCCAAATCATTTTTCTTCAGTTGAAGCATACATAAAGAAATGTATTTCAAGTAGAATAAAAATATGACAAATACTATACATATATGCTATAGGTATTACTGAATATTTCCCTTAAAATATATTATTCTTGATTTATGGTATACAATTAGGATAATAGTGCATTTTTATTCACACAAATTGAAGAACAAACAGAAAAAAATATGGCTAAATCATCATGTAGACTATTTGTATCATCCCGATTACTGTATGATTTTTATACCATGTACCTTAAGGTACAAATGGTATATTAAGTTTGTGCAAAGTATGTAACATGGAGAAGGAAGCGTTTCGGACCCTATAAAGTATATATATTCTTGATCAGCATCAACAGCCGAGTCGATCTAGCCATGTCCGTCTGTCCGTCCGTCTGTCCGTCCGTCTGTCCGTCCGTCTGTATGTATGAACACGTCGTTCTCGGAGATGGTAAGAGCTAGAGGTGTAATTTTTTTTGCTTTAGGTCCGTTATATGTGTACGCAGGTCGAGTTTATTTCAAATTTTTGCCACGCCCCTTTTCGCCTTCGTAATTTGCATAAAATTGCATTTTCTTCGATAACTTGGACCAAATAAGAGCTAGAGACCTGTTTCTTTTTGCATTAGAACCGTTTAACTATTATGCAGATAATGTCGTTTCTAGATTTTTGCCACGCCCCTTTCCGCCCTCCTATTCGAAAAAAAATCGATATCTCCAAAATGGTAAAAGCTAGAAACTTAATTTTAAGTCTGCTATGTCTGCTGATCGTTTAACACGTGCTTGCAAAATTACGTTCAGATCGGACAGTAAATATTGAAGATATGACCAATTAAAGTTTTACCCACCCCTTCCCACGGCAACGGCAAGAGAGGTACATGGTATCTCGTTGTCGAGGAATCTCGACTACAGCGTTTCTACTTGTTTTCCCTAAAGTTATTTTAAACAAGTAGGAACGCTGTAGTCGAGATTTCTCGACAACGATATACCATGTACCTCTTTTCTTTATGAACCATTTCTTTGATTTCATTTTTTTTTTTTTCAAATAATTCATCAAATTTTTGTTTGTTGACATCCAAAAAATCAGCAGGTGAACACATACACACACTACTATATGTATACACGTGCGAACCCCAACGTGTGCGGCATGCCGTTGCCTAGGGAAGGGGTGGGTAAAACTGTAATTGCCCATATCTTCCATATCTTCTCTTATTTTGTCCAAGTTATCGAAGAAAATTCAAAAACAGTTTTATGCAAATTACGAAGGCGGAAAGGGGCGTGGCAAAAATTTGAAATAAACTTGATCTGCCTGCAACAATAACACACCAAAAGCAAAAAGAATTAGACCTCTATCTCTTACCATCTCCGAGAACGAGGTGTTCATACATACAGACGGACGGACGGACAGACGGACAGACGGACATGTCTATATCGACTCGGCTGTTGATGCTGATCAAGAATATATATACTTTATGGGGTCGGAGATGTCTCCTTCTCCCTGTTACATACATTTGCACAAAGTTAATATACCATTTGTACCTTAAGGTACATGGTATAATAACAATTTCACTAGGTTTGTACATGTTACCATGACCATTTCGAATTGTAGTAAACTTCGACTTCAAATATTCAATAAAATAAAAATAATTCGTGTTATAAACAACGATATGCCACTAAGACACGTCGTGAATGAAACCAAATGGGAATGTCAAAAGATAGCCCTACAATGCAAACTTTTGAGGAGTAACTATAAATTTGAATAAAACGGCCGTTGGTTTGATCCGCCACGAAACTTTCACCCAGATTTGGCAAGAAATTAAAGGAGCTGGGGCAACAATTAAGTCGTTACGAGGCCCAAAGTTGTGCTGCAATTTTAATGAGACTTTGGTAACAATTCCGACCGGCAAGCCACCGCAATACCAATTGGCATTTGCGGACACATTCGGCTCTTCGACCCGACCCCCCTTTAACATCAACTCCATTCCATGTGCATCCCTTTGGGCCCGGAGTTGCAGACTGGGTGTTGCAAGAGAAGGCACTAAATGTGTAAATGAATGGAGGGCTGCTGGGGGCGCGTCTGAACCCTCGTGCAACTCTACCCCTTATACCCCTTATACTGGCCGGTGGGCATTGTCCAGGGCGATTTCGGGCCGGTGATGTGTGTAGTTGAAGTTAAATGAACGGTAATGGATTTCGAATCGAGCAATTTGCATAATTTAAGTGCGAATGAAGTTCAGAGTCCTGACGCAGCACGATCATTGTCTCCGCACCGGCTATTTGAAATTTAAGCCGAACCACGGCTCAGCCTTTGTGTCGAATTGCAACCAAACTGCACTGCTCGATGACTAAATTTGCATTTAACTTCGTTTCGTGTTTTTGCTAACATGCACTTTTCGGGTCACAGGGTTCTACGGTTTTCCGGATCTAGAGCGGGGCCTTCGTAATTTTACGTCTCTTAAAGGAATTGAAGGGCGTCCTTGGAAATCTACTCCTTCGGGTCTCCGATTAGTCGATTTATTGAATCTCTGTTGCGGTGAATAGGGCCTGCGGACGGACACTCCGAAGCTCCGACAAGCGGGATGGGAATGCAGGCGCGATGGGTAAACTCAACTTTCGCCCTTAGGCGTATTTATTTATTACGGCAAGGTGTCGGCCGACGACCTTGCTGACCCTCAGAAGGCGGAGAAAATGTGGGCCGGACGAAAAGGAAGCAACACTATTTACTTATAACCCATAATGGCTGTCATTTGGAGCACCAGCTGTGGGCATTGATATATTGCGGCATTTGTCAACTGACGATGTGTTCATCGGGCCGCCCCCTCAGCGCCGCTAATCCTGGCGCCTGTGTCCTGGCACCCCATCCCCTCGCCCTCGTCCTCGCTGTCACCCACGCCCCTTAACCGGCTATGTAAAGTGGAATCTAAGCAGACGAAAAGCTAAGGCCCCTGGTGGCTGTGATTGAATTTGTGACTCGAGTTTGTATTTATTGTGTGCCATAAACAAAAGTTAGGGGTGCCTATAAATATGCATTACATATACGAAGGGGCAGGACGTCTTTTATGGATTGCCGGATACTTTATGACACCAATTGTAAAAAATCCCCATGGATTTTATTGAGTGGACGTAATTGATTTTGGATGATCTGGCGGAGTGTCAGCGGCAGCGGTGCGGGGTGTAGTATGAGATATAGTATTTCCTTTTACTCACCGTTCTCAGGAATGAAACATCATCCTGCTCGGAGCCTCCCTCCGCCTCAGCCATTTCGTTTGGTTAGGGCGACGAGCGCAGCTCCTCCAAATCGCAAATCGCCTCGTTTGTGAGTTTAAATTGTCTGGGATTTCCTCTGGATGCTCCAGTCAGTCGGTTTGATTCCTTCGAAAGAGAATTGAGATTTGATTGCGGTTACATTCGGACGCGATGCTCGACGGGACGGCGCTTCCAGCGATTCCACTCGGCGCCAAACTCTGGGGAACTATCGGCGAGCGCCGCTTGCTCATAGCCGGTCAGAAAACAGATGGCACAGCACTGACTTTTGTTTATAATTTGGCAACATGCCCGCGCGGAGAGTTCGTTTTGTTTTGCTCGCCGAACAGCTGACATGCCGTCACTACGCTCACCAAACTTTCCTAATTCGCCGGCGAAAAATAAGTAGTAAATACGTATGTACATATATACATAAAATGGATAGTGACAAGGAATTAAGAATATATACTTTCTAATAAATAGTATCTACAGCATGAGGGGCCCACCCCAATCATACATAAGTATCTTTGAAATCCTCAAACTGTGATTCTACCGATAATTTTCTGTATATCTGCGAACTTGAATCTCGGAGATTATAAAACAACATGTACATATTTATTTAAAAATAACGGGCTTAGGGTATTTATATTTCTATTTCCTGTAGTATCATAATACTCACAAAGATAATACATAAATTTACTATTGAGGCTACACGTTGAACATTCCATTTTTACGCTATAATTGATTAAAGGGTATTCAAAGTCGAGACACTCGACCCCAGCCGTCGTAACTTACATGTATAATTACTCGTATATTGAAATGCGCGCCTCATGCTTGTAAATATGTTACTTTGTGGCGAAAGGCCAAGAAATAGAGCAATGG
This sequence comes from Drosophila ironensis, assembly GCA_021223825.1. NCBI lineage: Eukaryota > Metazoa > Arthropoda > Insecta > Diptera > Drosophilidae > Drosophila > Drosophila ironensis. Next base: position 3,405,101 of record JAJJHQ010008764.1, on the reverse strand, counting down.
TCAGAATCTTTTAGGGGTCTGCCACAAGTTGTCAATGTGAGAAACGATGCATTTATTTGTCGTGTCTAGGAATGGACACTAATTTTGGGAATTTGGTAATTGGTTCAAAAGGTTTTAAAAATATTGACATTTCTCGCCTACAAGTTATTGTGATTTCCTAAACTAGCTAATAAAACGATCCTATTCTAATTGGGCGAATAGGTCCTAATTTACTTTTTTTTTAGCTTTTTTGCTTGGGTATCTAATATGATTTTGGGCTAGTGCCAACGTTACTTTGTCGATAATCTCACAATCCAAAAATATGTAAATTTCTCGGGCACACTTATATTTAGGACGCAGATATATCTAGCTCTTCGCCGTGCAACACGTTGCTACTCTCGAGGGTCTCGCCAGAGATATTGAATGAATCGGATGGTGAGTGGCACGGGCTTTGTATTTATTTGATTGTTTGCGGTTCTCTTTGGGCAAGGACTTTCCGTATTTAAAGCTCGCCGCCCACTTCCTGAATTTCACTGGCGGCAGTCTGTCTGGGCGACGATTGGAGATAGGCCCGAGGCTCACCCGTGCCATCGGTAATCCAAGGGTCCGATGGCACGCATGGCACCACTGCCGCCATTTTGCACCACCGTACAATCATACGATAGGCCTACGAGTCCACATATGTATCAACTCCGAACCCGGCTAAGCACACGGGATTGTTCGTTAGAGAACGGAGGTGTTCTTTTGTTTGTTTTACTTGTCGAAAAAGAATTTAGTTTGGCTGCTGGGCTTGTTGGATTTGAGAATCTCTAACAATCGCGCCACGACGGCTATCTGCGGGTCGAGTGTTTATTTTTGGTCTCCACCACCGCCCGAAGAAGACCCGAAGGCGAGGAGCCGACGACGGGGCGCACACATGTCCAAAAATATCACACGCAAAGGCCTGGGCAGCGCACAAACTAGAGCACTTTCAGAATTTTCATCAGATTTTCATATTTTACTTATTTGGATCGTCGGAATTATAATTGCAAATCTTATGCAACGCGCCCGTCACTCGCACAGCCGCTGTGGAGCCGAGTTCCGCCACGTGCCTGGCCCGTGCGCCTGGAAAGGACGCACTTGGCATGAATTTTTCACGCTTTCAGACAGCTCCTGTGCCCGCACACACATATATGTTAGATTCTATACTCGATACTGGCCATATAGCAGTTCGGCCAGCAGAACCACGGCGAACTTACTTTTCGTGTCGATATTACTCTCTAGACTGACGGCGAGGCCCCGACGACGCGGCCACGAGTGCAGAATGATGGGCGGCGAACAGCGAGCGCTGCGGCACGCAGCAGCCCCACCGCAGCCTTTGCCAGGCACAGTGGATCCCATTGGGTGGCTCATTATGCGATTCGTTGCGGCCTAAATTATGGCATCTTATTTACTGTCGTTGTGACCTTTCATTCCAGTATACATATGTATTATATAAAGAGCGATGTTTGAAGCAACAATTTATTATATTGTAATCCAAGCAATGTACAAAATATATTTGAGTATTACGTATACGCGACAAATATTGTATTGGACTGGTACCTTGGTACCTTGGTACCCGGGCATTAACATAAAGAGAATCCGTGTTCTTATTGCTACGCTCCGAGGACACTGTGCGGCGATTCTAGCACGAAGCTCTTTCTCGCCGGCTTTTCGTTTCGCCCAAATTGTTCGTCCCGCCGCTTGTTGCTTGTGCGCCCCAGCGTCGTCGCCCGGCACCCTTTCGGTTCGGGTCGGTTCTGTTTTCGCTCCGATTGTCTTTGCCCCCTGCGCTGGGGATGGCTATTTAAATCAGCTGTTTGCTAACTCAGCGATTCAAACAAAAGGCCACCGTTTGCGGGGCTGGGGCTTAGTGGGGCATGCACGAGGAAGCGTATGAATATTGTGTTGAAAAACATTCAGGGTGCAGGTCTTAAGAGGTTTTTGATTCTTGCGAGTGTTTGCACTTGCCTGGCATTTTGTCACTGTGACTGGCTGCCAAGACGCCGGGCCTCTGCTCATTATGATGCTGTAATAGGCGGTTTAAAAATAAATCATATGTGATCATTGACGAGCGACCGTGTGCTTGTATTCATTCAACTTGAACTTGTCGCGTTTTAATGAATGAAATCATATTTTGCATCCATATTCCCCTCGAACTCAGCAGCACTGTGGTGCGTTCAGGCGGAACAACTTGAGATATCTTCTATTCAGAAGTGGGCCAGTAAAAGCCGCTCGTTCGGGGATTGGGACAGGCCGTAGGATGAGGGCAGAGCCTGCGACTGCGTAATTTGAATTATTGCTCATTTCATTGCAACTCCTTTCGAGCGAATGGACTGCGCTTGCACAATAAATATGTGTTGCAGGGACTGCACGGGAAAATAATAAGACCATTAGATTGACTATATTGTGTTGTACAAATACGAGCCGTAGTTTGTGTCACTGAAATTAGAAATTCGCCATTTTTATACCATGTACCTTAAGGTACAAATGGTATATTACGTTTGTGCAAAATATGTAACAGGGAGAAGGAAGCGTTTCCGACCCTATAAAGTATATATATTCTTGATCAGCATCAACAGCCGAGTCGATCTAGCCATGTCCGTCTGTCCGTCTGTCTGTCTGTCCGTCTGTATGTATGAACACGTCGTTCTCGGAGATGGTAAAAGCTAGATGTGTAATTCTTTTTGCTTTAGGTCCGTTTAACTATTATGCAGATAATGCCATTTCCATATTTTTGCCACGCCCCTTTACGGCCTCGTAATCACAAAAAAATCGATATATCCACAATGGTAAAAGCTAGAGACTTAATTTTAAGTCTGCTAAGTCTGCTGATCGTCAAACACGTGCATGCAAAATTACGTTCAGATCGGACAATAAATATAGAAGATATGACTAATTAAAGTTTTACCCACCCCTTTCCACGGCAACGGCAGGAGAGGTACATGGTATCTCGTTGTCGAGGAATCTCGACTACAGCGTTCCTACTTGTTCTTTTTCGCCTTCGATTTTTTATTTCCATGGGTGCGTAATTACAAGATTCGGGACACGGAAGGCATTTTCCTGTGCAGAAAATTCGTGACATAATGCTTGATTAGGATTCAAGTATTGGCAAAATTAATTGGCAAAAATTTTCTTGCATAACCGTTCGTTTTTGTTATTTTTCCAAAACCTAAATAGTTTCAATATATTTTTCAATTTAATAATAAACCATTATGGCGAATAATCCATTATTATAGGATACAAAATGAATGCCACTTATTGTAGTGGCATCACCAAATAAGTTTACAGATAACTAAAAGGCAACCATTTTTGAAACCATTGCCCCTTAAAGAAATCGCTTGCCCTGCCGCTGCCTGTTTTTTTGGTACTGCTCACATTTTCCCCTGTTGCGGCGCTCTCCTGTGGTTATACAACCGAATATTCCTCCAGTGTGCGTTGCTGAGGCGTTCTTTATAAATTAGCAAGGCGGGCGATGCATTCTGAAGCTGGAGGAATGCGATAAACTTGAAATGAGTTAAGCGCACAACACTGGTGAAAGGAATCGAGGTTTTGCGACCTTCTCAGCTGAACTGAACTGAAAAAGGATGTGTTGTTGATTTTCGCCATGCATATGCGTGGGGGGCTCGACAGGACTTAGGCGTGAGCAAATGTTTGGCATTGTGCAGGCAAGCGAGGGAAAAAGTACGCAAACTTAAGGATAATCGGCTCTTTGTCTATCTGTTTGGGTTTCGGGTCGGTTGGCCACAATTCATTACCGAGACCTTGTGGTTCGCGGGGAGCAGCGTGGATGTGGAAGATCCGAGACCGGTTTATTTATGTGTGCGGCTTCTTTGATTGCCAGCCGGCAATTTCGCCAAAGGCATAATTGCTACGAGTATCTAGCCCCTTATTGCGGTCTCGGCAACTGTTTCTCCTCGGCAACCCCATTTCCCATTATGTCCTGGAACATTTTAAATGTAATGAAAGAATTTTACAGTCGCCTCCCTCTGACTTCAAATCTCCTCCAACCTCGACGCTCCCCGTTCAGATCCACTTTGGGAGGCTTATGTTGCACACGGGCTCGGTCAAGTTTTGTTCATGATAATTTGCAAATCCTTGCGTCAATGGCCATGACAATGATTATGCCAACGAGAAACTTTTCGGTCGTCATTGTTTCCTGAGTGACTCGGGAATCATGTCCCATCCCCTCGCCCTCTTATCCACCCATCCTCCGAGGCTCCGACCTGCAGTACTCAGCCCGTCTTAGCGCCTTCTTTTTTGCCCCAAAAGTTTACCAAACAAAACTTTTCCATTTACTCGGCCAGATGAACTGTGCGAGTACTTGTGACGTGCATTTCCACGCTGTCGCCATTGAGGTTTGTTCCTTCTGACGGGACCCAGTCGCTGGCCAAGCTGTAGAAAAAAAATTGTCCAGGTCCAGCAGAGATGCGGGGCGACAGCTCAGACGCCGGTTTTGTCACCTGTACTACAATAGAAAAGGCCAAATGAAAATTTTCAGATGCACAGCTGAAATCCGAATACTCTTTGCAAAACTTCCCAACAGAACATGATTCGATTTCTATTCGATTAAATAGCTGCACAGTTTCCTTTGGTTCCGAAAAGCTTGAAAATGTGGTGAGAATTTATTATTTTATTCGACATTTGGAGACTAATTTAGTTAGAAAATACGTAATGGAAATATATTGAAGCGCGAAGAAAGGACACTTCCAGAGCAGTCGCTCAATAAGAAACCATCGACCAACCGACTCACCACCAGTTGACGATTTAGTTTTGTGTGGTAAGTTCCCTGTTCGGCAAGTTTTACCCGTACTTACTGGCCCATCCAGCTATTAATTAAAGGCCCATCACGGCCAGGCTTTACTTATTTGCCGTTGTTGAATCAATTTGCAGCAGCAACTGATGACGCCGAAGTGGATCTGGAAGCCAAGGCAGTGGCAGTGGCGATGGTGCGAATGGAATAAATCAATCAATTGCAGCANGACGGACAGACGGACATGGCTAGATCGACTCGGCTGTTGATGCTGATCAAGAATATATATACTTTATAGGGTCGGAAACGTTTCCTTCTCCCTGTTACATACTTTGCACAAACTTAATATACCATTTGTACCTTAAGGTACATGGTATAAATACGTAATGGAAATATATTGAAGCGCGAAAAAAGGACACTTCCAGAGCAGTCGCTCAATAAGAAACCATCGACCAACCGACTCACCACCAGTTGACGATTTAGTTTTGTTCGGCAAGTTTTACCCGTACTTACTGGCCCATCCAGCTATTAATTAAAGGCCCATCACGGCCAGGCTTTACTTATTTGCCGTTGTTGAATCAATTTGCAGCAGCAACTGATGACGCCGAAGTGGATCTGGAAGCCAAGGCAGTGGCAGTGGCGATGGTGCGAATGGAATAAATCAATCAATTGCAGCAAGGAATGCTTTTGGCCACGCCCAGTTCTGTGCGAAGGCGGCACTGGCCATGGTGGAAATGTTATTTGCCCTTTATTCTGGTTGCTCTCTTTGTTGTTCCGAGTTCATTTTTTCTTCTTTGTTTTTTGGCGGAACTAATTAAGTTCCATTTAAATGAAAAACGAGCTGCGATTTGTGCCCATCGAATGAGCGTCATAAAGTCAGTCAGGAGAGAATAATGGCCAAACCCGGCCCCGTGCCCAGCATCGGCAGCGCCAACGCCAACGCTGTGGAGCAGTACGCACATCGTCATCGCACACATGTCCGGGCCCAGCAAAGCGTTCAATGGGCCGAATGCGTAATTTGAAGTATGCGCCCGACCCAGTCCCTTCCAGGACTGGCTCGTAGCTTGGCGGGATGCTGTTAAAATTAATGCCAGCTCGTAAGTTTTACAAGGAATTCAATTTTTTGCAGCACACAGGCAAGACGGATAGTGGATTCGTCGTAGTACCCGGCCCTCCCCAAAAAGTTTGTTTGCAGGGAGGAGGAGTAAAAGCTCCCGCCCGGCTCAAAAGTATCCCCTTTGTTTGAGTCCTGGCGTCGAAAATTGATTCGAAAGTTTTGCCATTAAATTGTCTTTTGTGCCGTAATCGGTTGGCCCTTTGGCTCGGCTCGCTTGTCAGCCATAGAAATGCATTTCGGCGGTGTTTGGTATTCATTGTTTTTACGGTTTTATTATTCATTTGTTAACAGATCTTTTTTAAAAAATGCAGTAAGTTTCAAATGCATTATTTTCATATATTTTTAAGAATGTTTTTTTTGTTTTTGCTTTATTTTATACAATTTTCTGAGTGGCGGCTGTTATAAACTATGCATTTTGTAATTATATAATATATATTATGTTATATTTCTTTGTTTCTGTTCCGGTTGCTTTCAAGCGAACTTACTGGCTTTTAATTATTGTTTCCCCTCGACTACTGTACAATGCTTTAACCGGCTTCAGTTAATTTAGATATTAGATATACGCATACAGACTACATAAAATATATATGCAAATAACTCAATGAGTGTCGTAAAACATTCACATACCCAGGCAAATAATCTCTTTATACACACGCATTCGTTCACTTTGCCAGATCCGTTTGTTTATCTGCGCAGCGTTTGTGCCATTCAAGATTAATCTAGGTTCGGTATTCAAGTCTTGTGTGTCGTCGCCTTCAGCTGCACCTTCAATAATTCTACTTAACTATCGAACGATAGGATTTTCAAAATCATGCCCAGGCCTCGATGGGGACTCAAATTTAATCATTAACACAACAACAATGCAGTACAGCGGGAGTGAGTCAGCACACACACTCGCACCGGTTTTCGTCTAACAAATATCTCTTTGGCAAAAATACAAATTGAACAACTCGATTCGATCTTGTTAATTGTTTTACGTAATTATCTACAGTAAGTCTTATTCGCTTTCCCCGACCAGTGTGCTAAATGTAAGCCTATGCATACGAGTGTGCTAAAGTGTAATTGTTTATAATTATACATAATTATACGTATTCGGATAAAATCAACGCAAATAACAATCGGCTGCGGCTCTCCGTTGCGACAAGCGGGGGAAGACATACAAGATTTTTGAACGCTGATGCGGATGCAGATGCAGATGCAGTTGAGATACATTTTGTTCTTCTAGTATTAGGTTCGAGTGCAATCAAATGTCGTACCCTAAGAAAGCAGCGAATTATGTAGTTATTCCTAAGTAAATGTCCTTCTTGGTGGCCACTGGCCACCTCCAAATACTTCTCGGATTGAAGGTGGAGGGGGACAGGATTTAAGAGCAACGAGTTACGAGACGCGAAACAGTATGCTACGTTAAACCTATGAATTGCAATGACTTTGTCCGTCCGTGTCTGGCTGTGTGTATCGATATACCTGCATTTGTCCTTTTAATGTTAGTTTCTAATAGTAAACCCTTGCTCTGCATTCGCTGCCCAGTGGTATTGTACAATTTTAAAGGTTTGGCTTGCCCGCAGCTTAAGTTTTTTTGTGGCACAAGTCTAATTGTTAATGCGATTCGGTAGCACTACCACACTATTACATATGCGATGTGTTTTGTTTAAAGTGGCTTCTAAGTCCCCAGTCTTGTCTATCGCCTTAAAGGGACTTGGTGGGGGCGTGGCTTCCAGTGGGTGGCAATAATTAGCATGGCGAACAGGGATCCCTGACCCTCTTTTTCCGCAATATATATTTCTCCTTGTTTTCCTGCTCATTTAACCTTTATCTGCCCACGGCAATCGCCATTATTCAATAGCGGAAATCCCGAAGCACATCCGCAGAGTTCCGAGTATAGCTGCGCACACATGCACACACAGCTGTTCTTAATTTCATTCTCACTTTTCCGCGCATTTTTCTTTATTGCCCGCTCGATGCGCGCTCCCTTCCCGCTAGGCTTCCTTTGTCTTTGTCTTTGTCTACGCGTGCGTTAATTTCAAAGATAATTTCACTTTTAATTACACACTGAAGCGGATTCGCGACTGTGTTTGTTTGGCCCTCGCCTCCGCCTCCGCCACTGCCATGCCACATCTATTCCCGAAATCAGGGCATTAATTCATTTGCGATTATTCGACTGAGGGGTGGGAAGCAATGGTTGCGGCGACGACTGCAGCTGGGAATGGTGCATCACAGGATCCGGATACATACGACTCCAGAGCCAGTAATTACAGCCAAATGAATATTAAAATACACACATTCCGCTCCGAGATGGTGCTGCCAATTATGCACGGCGCTCGAGGATCTTGGCATCTTGACTACAAAGTCAAAGCCAAAGACGCGCTCCCGAATGCGGACGGAGTGCGAAGCGTGTGCTTAACGCCTTCCCCTGAAAGGACTCTGAGAGGTTCTAGAGACTCCAGGACCGGTTGTCTTGGCTGCGGAGGCGTGTGTGGGGCCGTGGCGGAGGGATAATGGCTTCGCAGACGACCAGACCAGGATTGGCATGTCACGCTCGCTGAGCTGCGACGAGTGGCAAATGAAAACAGTTTATGTGCGGCAATGCCACTCGAGCTGTGCCCGATGAATGGCAGCTGGAGCAGATAGGGGCAACTTCTGCACATAATGTGAGCTGGGGCGTGGTCGTCGTCCCTCCCAGCTTCGCTATAAGCATTTGAATTCCACAGATTTGTATTCCACATGGTACAAGGAACTCTGTTCTGGTGGGAAACTATTGATTCCAGGAAATTGGGAAATAAGTGCAGCTTAGTGGCCTCGCTTGGCAGCTAAGTGGATTGATGCAAAATACCTAAAAGCATCCGGCTAATTATTTCAGAAATTTCTGCACATTTAAGAACTTATTGTTGACGCTGATAACTCGAGTCCCTATTCTTGCAGGATGTGTTCCCAGTCAGATTTTCCCCAGCGAAGTGCAAAATCCAGTGCCCTGGAGAATCTCGAGGGAGAGGGTGGGGAACAGCAAGCGGCTGTCAACCTTCAGCTTTCAACCGTGGCCGCTGGCGCCGTCCAGGGCAATCACGTGCCCACTCGACTTGAGCCAGAGCACGCCCCAGGGAGCTGTCAAACGGCTTTGGACCGTTTCGCGTTTTCCGCCCATTCAAGTTGTTTCAAATTATTTTCGGCTGCCTCTCCGTAACGGTTCTGACTTTGGTTTTGGTTTTGGTCCGGCTTGTGCTCCTGTTCTACCACTTCTGCTGGCCCAGCTAATTAGTGAAGCTCTTTGCGAAATTATGCTCACTCCCCCGCGACTCCAGCGAATCCCACTCCGTCCCATCCCAGGCAGCCTTATCTAAATAAACACCCAAGCTGGGAGGAGTAGGGGATTTCGTAAAAATTTACATAAACTAATTCGCTGGCTACTGATTTGAATAAGGTAATAGCCACTGGACAGCGAACACAGTGGCCGGACTGGGGACCCGGAAGCCATAGAGAAAGCTCCTAAACTAGCTATATAGTGTCGCGAAGTTTGGGTACAGGGAACAAACACAAGTAGGATAGGGTATTTTCGCGACGTGGTTGTTCAGAACCGGGGCTCACTGTCGGACACGGTGGTGGTGTTGCTGGTGCTGCTGCTGGCACCGTTGGCCCCAGTTCCTGCCTACAGCTATACGAGGTGCCCGTCTGCATCCGTGTAGGCCACCGGGATGCTGCCTGCCTGGCTCACGCCATTGAAACTGCTCATGCCCACTGCCGCGGGATCGTAAGCGCCGCTGGCCGTCATCAGCAAGTTGTTGCCCAATCCCACGCCCGCCGTCGGCAGGTTTAGGATCTGCAGGCTGCCCATGGCCGCTGAAACGGGTACGCCCACGCCCACCAGGCTGGCGTTCAGTAGTTGTTGCTGCTGCTGCTGCAGTTGCTGCTGCTTGTTGCGATTCGGGTCCTTGAGGATGCCGTGCGGCTGGCGGGGCAGAGTGGCCGTGGCGGTAGCTGTCGGAAGACTCCCGTTGAGGGTGGTGCTGGTGGTGAGCGTCGAGGCGCTCAGGTTGACCGGATGCAGGTCGTGCAGCACTTGCAAAGGGCTGCCGCCCACCGCCGTTGTGTGGTGCGTGACGTCCGGCGGCGGAACGCCAACCACGCCGCGCAGAATACCACGGCGCAGGGTGCCGGAGCCACCGGGCGCGGCCGACGGGGCGGCTCCATTTCCGATGAGCGTGGCACCGCCGTTGGCCGCCAGGAGCGCCGCCTGTGAGGTCACAGTGATTGGCTGCAGGTGCGCCAAGGACATAGGCTGGGCAGTGAAGTCCATGGCTGTTGGGTATTCCTGAAAGAAGGAAAACAGTGGATGGCGTTAATTTTCACATCAAAAACCGAAACCGACACAGACCACCACGGCGCAGTTATGGGGTTGTTCCTGATGTCCTAGACCGGTACGTGTTAGATCTTAGGTATGGCCATAGGCTTACCGCAATCGCTACGCCCGACTTATACACGGAACAGCTCCTTGAGCTTAGCCGCAAAAGTTTTTCCATTAAACTGTCGCCCGATATATGAGACAATGCCGGACAATGCACAAACAAAAGTCACCCCAAGCCGAGGCTTAAATACTCTGAAAGGACTACTCTTCCACTGTTGCGTATACTCTGTCAACTGGTTCGTTAAAAGCCAGCATTAAAGCAAAGATTGCCACTAACGATGCCATAATTATGACAGCCCTCTGTCTGCGCAAAAACGAATTTCGCCTGTAAACTCTCACAATACAACTTCTTGACAAGTTTTCAACTGGCCAACAGAGATGTCTTGCAGTCGCCTGCAAAAAACCAAACGTGGTGCCGGCGGGTGGATTTTCCAGCCCAGCGTAGTTGACAGTTTGTGCCAGTTAAGGAAACGTTCCGCATGCCAGCTGTCCGGTGCGAGGCCAAGTTTGCTGCACGTACAACTTGCACGCTGCAAACTTGGCCCGCGCACCTAATTGGAAGAATAGGAGAGCGGCCTACGAACAGCGAATAGAATCGAATAACCCTCCTATTGCTGAACTGAAAGCTTGGAGGGCTTAACGCAGCGAAGGACATCTAGAAACACATTAGGAAACAGCTCTCAACACTGCTTCGCAGAACCGGAAGGGGCCTGGCAATTGGTAGTCTTAAGCAGACCAGGGCGGATATTTTGTATCAGTTTACAAAGTTAAATTGTCTCTAACGAAACTTTGGGGCCCAGAGCCCAGAACCTTGGGCTTAGCTGCGACGAACAACTGGGGGCGGCGCTGGCCTTGGTTTTTGGGAGCGACTCCCGGACCAACAACAGTTTGTTGCACGCAGCGAACTTCGTGAAGGGCTTCCTTGCCTGCAAACTTTTGGCCACTTAAAGCCTTTTGTATGCCGCGCTCGCTAATTCTGTTCGCGCGTTTGGCCGCAGCTCATTATTATTGGTGTTGGTGCTGGTGCGGCTGTTCCCGGAGTTGGGGCTCGAACTCCATTCTGTGTAAATAGAATAACCAATTGGCATCGGGTGGCGGCCGAGAACTCCGCACGCGACACTTTACACTGACCATAAAAAAGAAACTTTCCACATTAAGGACACCCAAGAGGCGCCGGCGGGCCAATCCGGGAACAATCCAGCGGGCCGGAAGCGGAGCGAAAATTAAATTATGGCTGCCAGTGGATCCTGTTATTTATTTAATCGGCATCAGCTGCGGAGCTTCGTCCCGCGGCCATCGCTTTTAGTCCGATTCGCGGCCCCCATGAATTTTAAAATAAACCACTCTGTACGAGTGCTATATCTCGCTTTGATGACAGATACAGCGCCAAAGCGAGTGCGTAAAGTATCTGACGGATGCCTGAATTTGCCACGCCCTCTGCCCTTAGCTCTCTTTTAGCCCGAATAAAAGCAACAAGCCAAGCGTTTTGTCCCACCCCTCTGCAGTCCGCCGCCCGTGCAGCTGACAGCTGAGCATTCAGACAATGGCAAGAGTTGGCCCGCACGAAAACTAATTGAATTTAAAACTGTGCAGAACTGAAGTTAACAAAGTGAACCGTAGTTAAGTTGTCCGACTGAAGTCAAGTCCCAGTTTCAGCTCCAGCCCCAGTGCCTCCACACATGCACAAAGTCCACCCAGGGATTCAGACTGCGTGCGTCCGGCATTGGGTATTAAACTTATCAACGCCAACCAAACGAAACTCGGGCACTTTCGGGCGGGCGTGGGTTGCCATACAAGTTGCCATACGGTGGAGAGCGGTGGGGTAGCTACCCCGATGGTGCTCGGGACCTTTGAAGGCAACCGAAGTTGGCAATAAAATACAAATTGCCGCTTAAATAGTTACAAGCTGGTTGGACAAAAACACTGCAACGGATGGATGAGTGGGTGTCTTTTGGCGCTGGTTCTGGGTGTAGCCACAACTTGTTTAAATTGCATTTACTTCGGGCCACTTTGCGTGTCAGCAATCAGACATGTATAAAGGATATGGGCACTAGAACCAGAGGCCTTGCGCTGTTTGCCCTTAGACATCCTGTTGCTGCGGATCGGTGACGGCAACGAAGTTAGCCGAACCATCAGCTAATAAAATCGGATTGACTGTCACATATGTTAGGTAGGAAGTCCCTTGAAAATGGGGCTTGAAGTCTACCCTTTGGCTTTACATATCCACTCATATATGCATATTAACAGCTTCTTTGAAAATACCATTGAGACATACGCTATGTTATATATATGTTGGCCTTGACGACAATGAACCTAATAAACATAGTTAAGTTGCCTCCTTCTTGCGAAATAAATCAAACGGAACAACGCCACCAATATCCTTTCATAAATGAAAGCTCCAATAAAACATAAATTGATTAAGGGGCTGCTCAATCACTTTTCAGCGCTTTGTCATAAACTGGCCTCGTGATAAGCCGAATTGAATCCGCATCCGTTGCCGGATTTAGTTGTGAAGGGCACTGGATTCTGGGGCAGCTAGGCTGGGCGGGGCTGGGCCGGGGTTCCATAGTCCCCCTCTTGGGGGACTAATGTGCAAAACGACGCAGTAACTTTGTTAGATGGCCATTTGGCTTTGTTTTATTTTGCCCTGTGTTTTGTGTATGTATGAAAGTGATTTCTCCGTTCCTTTTTTTGTCAAGTTTTCCAATTGAAATTTAATTTGACTTACTGTTATAAATTGTCCTTATTCATTTACTGTCCACGACTAGCAACGTGGCGCAGTCTGAAACCAAGACAGATGCTCTTCGAAAAGTAATTTAGTGCTGACCAAATGTTTTCGGGAAGCCGCAGCGAAGGGACTTGAGTGAGCCGGACAGAGTGGGATGGACCTGCCCTAACACTCCAACATACTACCCTCGCTGCCGACCTTCTCTCGTTTCTGTATATTTTGTAATTTTTCTAATGATGTTTATCAAATAATTCAATTTGGCTTCCACACAAAGACTCTCTTATGTGAAATGGCAAAAGGCCCGCACAAAGCGGAAGGGGTGGCCAGTCCAAACATTTGCCCACACACAGCTCGTGTATATATGTATGTTATGTGTATGTATTCATATACATATAGATATATGGGATGTCATTGTTGACCAACTAAACCGAAATTGAATTTTTCTCCCTCGTTGACTAAAAACCGCAAACAAAAGGTTTAGTCCCATGTCGGGCTATGGCAAAGAACGATGACGGAGCACTGCCCACTTGTGGGCAGGGAATGTTGGCCACTGGATATCGAGACTCTCCGCCCCACATCATTTAACTCTAGCCTCTGCGTGTACGATGGGAAATGCGAATAGCAGCGGGCCCTATTGAATATCCTAACAATCGGGCAGCGAGCCATAAACATCTTCGACCGCCAAGCATAAATTTTATTACATTAGCTTCTGGGCTTGAGGCAGAGCATTCAGATGGATTTCTTGCGGGCGGGGGCCACTACTGACATTGCTGCAGTTTCCCCTCCACCAAATTTATACAATTATTGAGCGTCAGCCAAGTTGATACGACACATAAATGCTGCTGTTGCCACTCGTGGCAAGACGGCAAGCTGGCAAGGAAGCGGGCTGACTGTCGTCCCGCGTCGGGTGTCATCTTAAGCTGTCGCATTTGCACCCCTTTAGTGCCAGGAGTCATCAAGTTGGAGGGTCGCGGTATTCCATATAAAGGGCGAAGGAAACATAAATTCCAAAAATTGATTTACCCATGTTTATTGTAAAATTTTCGGAATTTATATTGGCAGCCAATGCGACAGCCATCGGATATGAATGTGGATTTGTAGTATGTGCGTGGAATGGACATTACATGCGGGACACTTGTCCTTGACTAAATGCGATGATTTCATATCGGTGCGAACGCCATGCGAAATAGAATCGGACGATTCTTTCTAATGTGCGAGTAATATTTGAGATTGGGTTTTCCATAGCCATAGTAGACTTAAATATTTATAGAAGAAATTGTATACTAAGCCCGGTGTATTTGTGGTCCACAATCACGATGTCTGCCATTATATTTCGGAAGGAAATTCCACGCAAGCTGCACTCTTCATCAATGATCCCAGCAAAAACTTGTCGCTTCTGAGGTCGCGCGTCATACGGGGCGTATGCGTAAGACTAAATTGTTGTCTTGGGAAAATATTGTGTTTACTTTCATAGCAGTGCACGAACAGCATTGGCGGCATCAGCGCACCCACCCACAAAAACCAGTTAAGGCCCACCCTTTGTCCATGATGCAGAGCTTACTTATAATGCTTTTAAGTTTGTCATTTGTCGGTACAGCGCAGCAAAGCTGGGCGCGGATTATAAAAGTCGAAACGCGTAAAGTGCCGGCAAGGACCAAGCACCCGTTTTAACTATGTGGAACCCTCCCTGATCGATTCGTGTATTTATGGCGCTCTCGCATGGCAGCCAGATGCAAAACTACAACTGTCCTCCATAAAACTTTGGTTAATTGAGCGAAATAATCCCGGGGAGGCGAAGCTGCTAGTTGCCAGTTTCCAACAACCCGCTGTTGCGGGATCAAAGAAGGTAGCTGCGGATGCGGGCAATTAAGCTTATGCTGCATCTGCATGCTGCTGCTCGTTAAGCTTGGGTTCCCGCCAAATCCTCGCTGCCAATGCTTGGCCGTTCCCCAGATATTACGGATAGACGGGGTTCGTTGATCTCACTCACCATTGGCGGATAGGACAAGTATCTGTCGCTGTTCATGTTGTAGTAGGAGCCATCCGGGGGCGGTGCTGGCGACGGGGACGGAATATAGACGCCCTTGCTGATTAGCATCTGATCGTCTCGGGTCATCTGGATGGCGGAGCCTCCGTTGTTGTGCCGCGGGTGTGGCAGGGTACAGGCGTTCACTAAGGAGTATATAAAGGGGAAAAACGGTAAATTGCGGTAACATGTGCTTATGTCAAAGTGGGGTCGCTCTTGAATTCACTTAAATGGTTACTTCAGCCAGCTCTGGTTTGATTTAAATGGCTTACCGGTGGCCAGTTGCTTGTTTATACCATGTACCTTAAGGTACAAATGGTATATTAAGCTTGTGAAATTAATGTAACAGGAAGAAGGAAGCGTTTGCCACACCATAAAGTATATATATTCTTGATCAGCATCATCAGCTGAGTCGATCTAGCCATGTCCGTCTGTCTGTCCGTATGTCTGTCCGTATGTCTGTCCGCCTGTATGTATCAACACGTCGTTCTCGGAGATGCATCTCTGAGCTAGAGGTGTAATTCTTTTTGCTTTAGGTCCGTTATATGTATGTGTACGCAGGTCGAGCTTATTTCAAATTTTTGCCACTCCCCTTTTCGCCTTCGTAATTTGCATTAAACTGTATTTTCGATAACTTGGACGGAATAAGAGCTAGAGACCTATTTTCTTTTGCATTAGGTTCGGTTAACTTTCCGCCTTCGTATTTAAAAAAAAAATCGATATCTCAAAAATGTTAAAAGTTAGTTTGCCAAGTCCACTGGTCGTCAGACACGTACATGTAGATTACGTCGAGATCGGTCAATAAATATAGAAGATATAACCAATTAAAGTTTTACCCACCCCTTCCCACGGCCGTGGCAAGAGAGGTATATGGTATTTCGTTGTCGAGAAATCTCAACTACAGCGTTTCTACTTGTTTTGTCTTTTTTTTTTGTGGGGTACGTGCTGCGTTCTGTCGATTATTTCCTATAGTATATGTGCGGCTTAAGCTTTGATTGTAGCCATAATCGGAGCACGCCTCTTGCCTGGTTAGCCGCAAGTGGCGAAGAGCAAAACATTCAATTTCGATTTTTAAACTGCAAACGATAGGAGGCTGCCTCTCCACAGACCATCGCACAACTGCTGCTGCAATTTGCTGCTCGCTTGCTGGTTGACTTAGTGTGCAAGCGATTGGAAAGCAGAAGAAAGCGATGGTCATTAATTGCAATGGCTGGAATTCCATGGCTGATAAGCCTCGCCAATAAATATGCAAATGTCAATGGAGTCAGTGGGGCGGGATGTGAGGATATTGACGTGGCTGTGGGGATACGGTAACGTCAGGACCGCAAGGGCACGCCGACACCTGCTTGAGGCGTGACAAATTGGCCCGACCCGGTGCCATTCCGACACGTTTTGGGTCGCAAACATCATGAAAACGCAGAGAGCGCCTGTCAGCCGCAGAGGCGTGAAGCCCGCAAACGTAACAAATTCGTAATTTTGTAAAATAGACTTTGACACACGAACACACATTGGCGAAGTTCGGAAGGTCTGGATCTGTAGCCCGCGCAAGTGGGCAACAATAATTCCGGTGGCAAGCTCCGACAGCTACAAATCGATGAAGCTGCCTGGTGGCCTGGAGCCTTGTTCATCTTGTTCATCTTGCGGCTGGTAGTACCCTATCCTAGAGCCCGGCTGCGGGCAGATGGGTTCTCTCTTAGGCTCAACCCACACGAATGAGAGCAAAACGAATATTTCTACTAATTTAAATTAATTGGTTCGAACATCGAAGTTATTTCCCAAAACTATTTTGGTATTTAAAAATAACAAGACATACATTTTTTAATACAATATTTTTGGGGTACATGGCAACCTGTATGCCTAACTAATAAAAAATAAAATAAAAAAAGAACTGATATTCGCATCGAAACCTAGTCTAGGACTTGGTGGGGCATTTCAGGCCCATAGACTACCTCTAATACCAATCCAAAAAGACAAGCACATCAACAGGTATCATTCTGCTCGACTTAAGAATTCCGTCTTGGTGACTGCGTCATATGTATGTGGGCGTTGTTGAGCGTTTTCTCAAAAGACAGTCTCTTATGAATTAATGATTTTTCGATCAGCGCGCCTTTTTGCGCAAATTCACGAGTCGAACGAAAAACTGGATTTTTGTTCATTTGAGTCCCTGGCAGCTGCATAATTGTTGTGTGGGTCGGGACCATCTAATATTAATAACGTTGGGACGAGTTGAGCCGAGTCAGGGCGAGCTAGCGAACCTGTCGAAACCAGGAGCAGTTATGAGAAATTGTCTTTGGGAGCGGGGATTCGGCAGAACTGGAGAGCTTTTCGCACCCGTTCAAGGTCAAAACTAGCACCGAACCACAAACTTGTTGCTGCTCCCACTGCTCATTAACATGGCGGTGTGCTGTAGAGTGTCTCATTAAAAGCGCCCCACTGACTTTGCCCGTTTAATGCATAAATTCCAAATGAAATTGCAGCCGCCTGCGTTGCTTCTGAGGTATAATGCGATGGCGCAGGATGGGTGTGTTATCTGCTTCTTGTCAATAGCTTGGCCACAATTTACATTCCGCAAGCAAAAAAAGGAGGAGAAGCCGAAAAAGGAGGAAAGCACTGATAAAAAATGTGATGCCAACTAACAAAAACAATTTCCGTTTGCCCCGCCCGCAAAGCTCATGTGCATGCTCCTCCCTGGCCGGCGCCTGCACGGCCGCCCAAGGATTTACACCGCCCTCCGTCTGCTTGGAACAACAGCCTTGGGCTCGCTCGTTTGAGATTCGGCTTCCGGCAAGCATTTTAATTTTTCGTGCCACGTGGGGGATTCTTAAGCACTCTCTTCTTTCTCTCTGGCTTGCTTTATTTCAATCCTCGTTCTCCTCCTTTCTTTTCTTTTCCTCTTCTTTCCTTCCTTTCTTTTCCCTTCCTCGTTCGTCTCTTTGTCTTTGTTGTTTTGCTCCGGCGGCGTGTTTTCCTTTCAGCTCGTCCTGCTGTGCTCTTGTTGTTGTTTCGGGCGTAAAGAAAATGGCGGTACCCGCGCTCACACACATACCCATCCATGCTCACCCACACAAAAACACCCGCAGCCGCACAAAGAACATGCACACATACATACATAATTATGCGTGTCGCCGCAGAAAACTTTTGTTGTGGGAGAGGGAATGGTGGTGGCAGCACTGCGAGAAAATGTGTGTGCAAGCCAAAACAAACACAAGCATGGGCCTATAGGCACGACATACTCCTCATTTCCCATCTCCTTTGATGAGCGTAGGGTATTTCCAGTTTAGATATTACTCTTGAGTTCTGTCTTGGCAAGGGAGCTTCCTTCCAGTGCAGAGAAGGCGGCAGGAGTTTTTCTTCGGTTTATCTATTGTGAGCGGGAGGTTGCCAACAGAATTTATTGTGCCGGAGAGGAGCGGAGACTGGGGGAGAGCCTCCAAATTTTCTTGTCGTTGACATAAGGTAATTGTATTTTTTATGCCACTTCCTCGCCAGCATCCCGGGCTCACTCCTCGGGCGATAAGTTCTGCAGCTAATGTATTTTTATTATTTCTACGCTTTTGCATTTAAAATGCATTTCCCGCTTTTTGTTCTATTGCCAGGGCGGGTTTTTATTGTAGAACTGTTGTTGTTTCAGCGACGTCAATGCTTTGATAGACAGCAGCGGGGTCTCCTCCGTTCATTTGGTTTGCCCGGGTCCGTGCCCGTGTCCGGGACCGAGTTCTTCGTGCGGTTATTATTGTTCCATTTCCATTTTAAGGGCCTCAAATTCGGCGATTCGACGCTGGAGCTGTTTCGCTTAAATTAGCGCCGGCCGCACGTGATTTGGGTCTGGCCCTGAGCTGTGTATGTACGTACGAGGATACGTACATCAATTGAAAATCAAGACTGACAAAAACTTTGCTGCTCAATTAAGATGTAGATGTTGTGTTGGAATTGAATTTTCATCTGGCCCACCTCCTCTTCGCTCCACACGCCAAGCATCGATTTCGTTGTCTGTGTATTTGGACGTTCTATCTACTTCCCTTAGTTTTCCCTCGCCTTGCCCATTCCCTGCATTTGCTTTGATTCCGCTGCAATCATGGCATAAAAATCAAACGAAAAAACCAGTGCAGCTCATGGCGCTGTAGCGCTTGGGATTGAACCAGGGCACTGGCGCTGACGTTCTGATAGCGCGTGCGAAAGTCGAACTTTGTTTTGCCCGAAAGTTAATTATCTAAAACGAATTTTTGGCCTTGTGCGGAGCACTGTAAGAAACCACGAGGAGAAAGAAATGTGTGTTGCCCGGAGACTGGATGTTCGAGAACTGGCCGATGAGCCTTTTGGCTCCTGTTTGCTATAGAAGTGACAGAAAGTTCTGGGAGTTACATCTACTTACCAATATTGGTTGGATATATGACTGGCAGGGTGCCGTCCTTTTGATATCTGGGCGGCGGCATATCCGTGCTCTCAACCAAATACGTAGATGCCGCCTTCTTGCGGGCCTCGTCCTGCAAAGACGAACAAAATTGGAAAGGGGAGGGTTAGCACGGAACGGAAAGGACATGGACGGGAATATATCAATTTATATTTACATTCCCCTTTGAGTAATGCCCTGTAATTACTCCACACTTTGCTTTTTGGCATTCTTTGGCAAAGGCGTTGAAAGTCGTTGGCGCGTAATTGACAGCCACAATGACAGCGGCGACACACGGACAGCCGGGACGGCAAGGACACCAACAGCTGGCATTCGGCAAACGGCAGTCGGTAGCCGGATACGAAAGCAAGGAACCCAAGGACTTATGGATCGGATCGGGGTCTGATTTATAACACGCGCGGTCGCAGTTTACGCACTTTACATGCCGTGCTCTGCTCCAACTTTAGCGTCTGCGGGTTAGGCAGTTGCTGCGGTTTTCCCGCCGCTCCATGATTACGGCGATAATAAATGATTTTAATAATTTGAAACGATTTGTTTGGAGAAGCTTCCCAGTCTGTCTAAGCAGCCGACACACGCCAACTCTCCGCTGTCTTATTCGCCGCGTTAGCCCCTCGCGAGCTCATCGTTATCATCATCAGCGTCGCGTAATTAATCACGACGTCTTAGCGATGTCGTCGGCATGCCGCTTCCGTTTCCGCCTAGCTGCTCTGGACCGGGACTTTTAGCTGGGTCCTCGTCGCCGTATTGGCTTGTACTTCGTTTCAGTTTTCGTATTGGTCTGGGTTCGGTGTGGTACTTCCTGCTCTTCAAGCTGGCAACACTCATTGCTAGCAGTGGTAATAATTGAAAACCCAGAGTCGCAGGCTACAAGACGGCTGCTTTTGACCATGGTCAATTTGATACAAGGAACTTGAAAAATTTTATGTATAGAAAGTTTTGAGAATGAGTTTTGAGAATGCTCCGATATGTCACATCAATATCTAAATAATTCTTTATTAAATTTGTTACACACATATTAAAAACATTACGAATTTAAAGGCACTAGACAAAAATGAATCCCATCAGTTCAAACCAATAAGTGTGATTTTATCGCACCCATTTTTGGGTCTAAAACGCATTTCATATGTTTGACTTGTGCTTATGGCTTTAAAACCATTGCAATTTATGGTTTATGTTCAATTGAAATTACTCTTCGGATCTTTACTATTTGGATCTATCTATGGTGAAGTGCAACGCCTCTACGCCTGCAGGATATGCCTAAAATTTTAGACGATTTTCTACACCTGCCTCTTTTCTTTTTGTGCACTTTTCGTTCCTTTTTGTGCCCATGCATATTCATGCTCATTGTCCCTTGGCTCAAATAGGCAGGAATGAAAAAAAATAGTTGGATATATGTACGTATGCCCGGCTGGTTGTAGGTGGTACTCACAATATATTCCGGCTGGCAGCTGCCCTCGTTGGAGTAGGATTCGCTCTTCTCCGAAACGCTGGACAGCGTCTCGCCGGTAACGGTGTCATTATACGAGCTGGGCGCGTACATCTCGATTGTTGCCGTTTTTGCCGGTTGATTTGTAGTTTCCGCCACTGTACATATTTCGACGGAGGCATAAAAAGGAAGCAGCAGCAGCGCCAGCGGCAGCGACAACAGAAAGGTATGCGCGGAAATATTGAAAATGTGTAATTGGCAGTGACATCCCGAAAATTGATGATTCGCAGCGGTGCCAGCGGCAGGTAGGTAGGCGTGGTCGTAGGCGGCAGTGGTGCAGTGCGGCAGAAGGATGGATGAATGCGTTGTAGTTTGGGGCAATGCAAATCAAATGCAAATAGCCAAGATTGTCAAAGTGCCAGACAAAGGAGAGTGGTGCAGCAGTGTGTGGGATGAGGATGGGCGTTTCGCATCGGTCGAACACCGTGGGTCACCAGCATTGCGTTAATTATTCACATTTGTCGCAGCATTCGTTGATGTGCATTTCAATGCCGTGTCGGAAACAAAGTGAGGCAGAGGAAAATACAAATGAGTCGACGGCCGTGCAAAGGTAAAAATTCAATTAAATGATTTATGACACATTTTCCGCAAAAGTTAACACGTGTTTGCCGCAAAATGTGTGGCAGGCAGCGATGAGTCCATTATCGCAATATGGTCCATTGGCAAGATGGTAGAATATGTAAAAAATGTAAAAGAAGTTTAAATTATTATTACTGAAGGAAACGGCGATGATCTTAGCTCGAGGAGGATGCGATTGTTGCTGCTGCGGTTGATGCTGTTGTAGCTCATCAAAGATGAATTGTTAAGGATCCACATCAGAATTAAGGGGGTATCTTCTAGAGGTTTAACCCTCTTGCCGGTTTACACATCTACTATCTACTACTCGTAGTAGAACAAAATTTTGCCGCCTAAAGTCGTCCCTTTGTTGTGCCCCATCTTTCTTTGTATCTGATACAACAAATTTATAACGATAACTGGCGGAGCCGATTCAGCAGTAAGGCAAAAAGCCATAGGCACGTGTGGTGCCAAGCCTGAACCCCCGTTGCCCTGGAAGTCCATAGGTAAATTGTAAATGGACATTGCGGTGCCACAGCGCTGCTGCTATCGCCATCATTGCCATAATCATCATGGTCCTCGTATTCGTACTCGTAATCGAGCTATGCAAAGACATTATGGGCAAACGCTTTCTTAATAATACATTTCTCTGGGAGGCAGCTGGGGGTATATATTTGGGGATATATGTTGGATATACTCGTATTCATGGTGTAGGGGACATGTGGCACGTCCTTCGTTTACGTGACATGTGGGGACTATTAGTCGATAAAACTGCTGTATTCTGTTAATTTGCACAAAACACATTGAATGTTTGGGAGTTATCAAAATTACTTTATACGAGTATGTATGTGTATATGCCCGCGTCGATGCTTGCGCTTGTGCCTTGTTTGGCGATGTATAATGAATATTTAACAAATTGCAACTGAATTCGAACGTAAATTGCTTTGTTCTGTCTCCCTTCCGAGGGTATTTTTGTTTGGTTGTTTTTCTGTTTGTGCGGCTGCTGCCTCAATTTGCATTTTTTATGATTTGCCATCGCTCGTTCGGATGTGTTTTAATTCATTAAACATATGTATGCGTGCAATTCGAGAACTATACCCACACAGAAAGCGAAAAAAATTAAAAAACATTTAATTGTGGGGTTTGCTGTGTCCGCAGTTCAGATCGGCTCTTCCGCGGATCTGTTCCTGGCCTGTTGTTGACAGCGGTCAACATATATATGCCCATGGAGGTGCTCTCATGTGTGCATGTGCAGTAGTAGCAGTAAAAACCAAAAGGCAACGCGCACGCGGAAGCTCCGCATTGGCATAAGTGATTTTATGGCTTAGTGAGTTAAAAACATTTTTTGGCATTTGACACTTGTTTATTTATGACAACAAACGAGTGCGGGTGTGGGAGGCAGGGGTCGGAGATTCAGGGGCGTTTAAAATAATAGACATGGCTTTAATCAATTAAAGCAATTAAAAACACAACCACGCCTATCACAACTCGCCTCCCATGTTGCCCAATGCGCATGGAGACTCTCCATTGCAGAGGGAGGGCCCATAAATGTACAAGTATTTATCAAACACAAGCTTAGAGCTCGCTGTTTGGGGTAGGCCTACCATGACTACCCTACCTACCCTGACATTATTTTCTTTATTTATATTATGCGTAAATCAATCCCTGACTCGTAGTTAAAAATTCATACAATAATATGCAGCTTAAATTGTTTCCTGGAAGTGCCCGGATTAGGTCTCGTTCAACCTGAATATTTAACAACATAAGGAAGGTTTCCTTCTTTGCGTTTCTGCCAAGATGGAAACTATGTATCCTGCATAAGTGATTGCCGTCGTTGATTACTTATTTCGGCTTGGTGGACCAACAGAAAGCGGGCTTGCAGAGGCTGATTGTTGTTATGAGGGTTTCTTTGTTTAAAGACCGCAAAAATCGGGCTCTAAGCTGATCAGTTAAAAAAAAATTGCTGGTAAAGTTTTGCCAGATACAGGGCGCCCTGAGGGAACCTGTGGCAGGGTATTAATGGTCGCCGGTAGGGCTTATCACTCACTGCCTGGTAGTCCCTGCCAACGGGAGGGTGCATCCCCACAGTTGTCAAATAATCCGGAGCCGCTTTTGGCTGTTTGTTTCTGTTGCCCCTGCACTTTGCGGCTCCACCACAGAGATTACAAATTTTACACTTATGCCACGGCAGCCCAACGTCCATGCCTGCGCTCGGATATCTTTTGCCGGAGAATGTATATACGTCCTATATTCGCGTTTGCATGCATATGTATGCATGCATGTGTATGTATATGTATATTGCATATGTATATATATGTGAGACTCGGGGACATGTACAAAAGCGGGGCGCGGCTTAGGCGGATTCTGCGGCCATTTGGCTACGTTAATGACGCCGCCGTCTGCTTTGAAAGTCTTTTCTTGTAAGCTCCCTGTCCTGCCACCGGCTCTCAATTATTCGCCAGCCGGACTTGTGGTATGCCGGAGTGGATTTTTACGCTCCCAGCCGTTTAAATGGGAAATCGCAGACCCATTCCTCGCGTTTTTTCACTGCTCGCCGATTTATGAACTCCCATTCCGTCTTCCGTCTCCCAGATTCCCACATTCCCTCTCCACAGGTTCTGCCAGTCAGCCAACAATGTCCGTTTTCAGGCTGTCATGGGCAGTTGCCTAAGCAGCAAACTTTTCGACATTGCTGAGCCAGCCTTCTGGACCTGGCCGAGCCCCTATGCCCTCCACTTCGACCGCTTTCCCTGACCACGACAGCCTGTGCGCTTATCTCTGCAGATTCGATGTCGCAGCTCTCACGCAGCAAAAAGTTCACCCCACTTCCCGGGCCCCGTCAATTGTTTAAAGAGTGTCAAAGTCAAGTGCTCGCCACTGGGGTGGCTTCGCTGGGTGTTTGGTGGGTTGGTTGGGGAGCCTGTTGGGCCGGTAGGTGTGTGGTGTGGAGTGTAAGGTTGCGGGACTTATCGCTGGTGGCAACGTTGGCATAAAAGTTTCGCCCACCAAGTCGTAAAAGTGTCGCACTCAACTCTATCCCCGAGATCGGGTTATGGGCCACTTTACTTTTGCGCCCGGCCTCGGTTTAAAGTTTTCCTCGTGCTCCTCAACGAAAGATAATACACACTCGGCGTTGATGTCTGTTCTCCGTTTCCCGCTTGGGTGCTGGCCGATCGGTGATATTTTCCCAAATAAATCCAATGCTAGCCCCATGCCACCAACTTTGTTAGCCACTCCCGAATGGGCCCGAACCAATTCTTAGATGCAACACGGCTCTGGTCGCCAATGTCGGCCATGGAGCTCACAGAAAAAAACAATTTGCATTCTAATGCATAACTATGTCTTCGCTAGGGGACCGACCAATCGAGATTCTGTTCAAGCACGTCATTAGCTAAGTGGAGGTTAATTTCGTTCAGTGTATTTGGTGACTCTCTTTGGTTTTTGAGGCCAATCGGTGGCAATAAACATTAGAGACGGCACTATTCTGTATGTTCGGGCTCAGGCGCAGCTCATACGAGAACGGAGAATGAAATATGTGGCACTGGGCATTGACTGTGGCTATGGCGGCGGTCAGTGGTGCTCACTTTTGTTCATGGCGGCTGTGGTCGATGACCGGCAACGGACTGGGGATGGCGGACAACGGACAACGGCGGTCGGCGACGGAGCTGAACCACTGAACCAGCTGCCAACCGCAGACTTTTGGCACAGTTTATCGGGCAGCGACAACTACAGGGAAAGGCTTCTTAGGCGGCCTCCGCTGCGGTCGGGCCTTTGGTCCTGCCGGAGAGTCCGATGGATGGAGTTCCGGATAGAAGGGGAGCCGGGTCGAGCGGGATGGGCGAATCCTTTCTGTGTGTGCCATGCGGCATTTTGACACAAAGGCACAAATGCACATTAAAAATGCATATCCGAGGGCTGCAACAAAAACACAAGTCAAGTTTCGCTTGCGAAAACATTGAAATATGCAAAGAGATATCCCCGCACAGGGCCCGCCCCCTCCGCAGGCTGGCCAACGCACCAGTTTCTCTGACAACCAAAAAACAAAAAAATGGGAAAAATGGAAAAATTGTGAACACAGAAAACGGGAAAAGTAAAAATCCTTTTGGGCATTGTCAGTTATCGGCTTTTGACAAGGATCCGAACGCCCTTCTCCCCGTACATTGTCATAAAAATGTACTTCCTTCCAGTAGGGATTTCCTCCTCGTTTGTGTGTTTGTTTGCAACAAGACTGAAATATGAATTTTCTTTTGTGTGGAGCGGAGCGAGTGCACTCTCCCGGCCCTCGGCCCCCAATTTGTTCAACTGCGTCGCCCTGGAAGCGAAAGCCAGAAATAATGGAGTCTGGGCCGGACCGGGCCATCCAGGGATTCTTGGGGAAATATCTTATTTATGTCCTGCGGCTGTAGCTCATGCTAGTCCGCGTCGCTCTCCCGTTTGCAAATGTCAAAAGGCTGGCTAACGTTTTGTTGGCCCGGTTCAGTCGGCTTAGTTTTGGGGCGTTTACGCTAATGAATCAAAACTTTTCACTGCGAGCCCAGATGTTAATCAACTCATAAGTCAAATGTTTGCGCAAGCTCTATTACAGTTCGCATACATTGCATCAGCAAATAAGAGCCAACACTCTCTTATTGTGTGTGCGGACAAACAGGAGTGAGTCTGTTTTTCGAAAGCGGGCAAATTTTGGATAGGGGTGCTGCAGTTGCTGCTTGCAACTTGCCTGGTTAGTTAACGGACACCTGCATTTATATATACTGTTTTCTTTAGCAGAAGCAGGCAGATGAGGGGCACCAGTTCCAGTCCCAGCTACAGCTTCATTTCAAACGGTCCCGGCACCGGCTCACTCTGCCTGGCTTGATGGTTAGCCTGTTATGGCGTGCTGCGTGTTTCAAGTTGGCATGCGGCACGTAATAGCGATTCGGGGAGAGCACATTGCGTATCCGCCATGTGTGGCACGTCTCAAATTCGCCAGTCAGCCAGGACGAAATGAAAATGGAATGGGGTAGCCAAGACATGGAGATGGCGACCAGAAAGCTGTCCGGGAAAATTGTAACAATTGGACTGATAGTGCCGTCAGTCCAATAGCCAAACCCACTCTACTGGTGGAAAGATAATTTTGGTTTAATAAACAATCCTCCGACTGGAGCGGCAAACATGTCCGGCACTTGTCGACACGTGCCTCTTTGTGGTCCTGGAATCTGATTTCCGGGAGGAGACTGTGCATTCAGCTAAGAAAACGATGCACATTTGTCTTGATCCCAGTCCGGGGCTCTTGCTCAATAAACAGAATCTCGTGGTGTCATTTGGGTTCGAGGATGCATCATTATTTTCTGTCATCATTATATTCCCGTTGACTGCTTAAAGGAGACTTTTTGCCTGCAGATGGCCTCGTTCACCCCCCACTTGAACTTCCTGGCCACGATTGGCATTGGTTGCTCAGGGAGATTGCAGGAGGCGATTGGGACAGTAGCGGGTCTGATTCTTTCAGTTGGGGGGCCTGCGTACGCAGGAAATTGTTTAGTGAGCTCTATAAAGTGAGAATACTTGTCGGCGTCCGCAGTGGGCAGCGGAAGCTGCACAACGCGCTTGCTTCCGCTTCCGGTGGTGTCACGGAAGTGGTGCCGTCTGCCGCTGCAGCTTGCCAGTATATGCAATTGTCTGTTCGAATTTGGATTCTGGAGTTCCTGCCCTCAACGCTACGAATACAAGCAGCTTCCATCTGACGCGACGTCGGAAGCAACAGAATACATAACCGAAAGCGAATACATAAAACTAGCTATACCACTATAAACGCAGAAACTGAAAAGGCAATAATAAAAACCATAATAGAATGGATGATGTGTCAACGAACCTTTCTTGCGCCGCTGATGCACAACGAACCAGGCAACGAGTGCCACGTTGACCAGGAGAAACCCGAAGGCCGCCAAGGAGATGCCAATTATGACCAGGTTCGGTGTGTAGCTGGAGTCCTCGCCGAACTCGGCTGGCATCGGTTCAAGTCCTGGGCAAGACGAGCCGGGACAGCAAAATAACATAAAAAATAAGACGGTTGCAAAATAAGATAATAAATAAGTGCGAAATTGTAATAAAAAAAGAAATAATATTTAATGGAATACAAATAAAAATGTCGCAGCAATGAACGGGCTTTGCCCAGATCCGGATTTCAAGTAAGGGAGCTCTTTGAGCGGAGATGGGGTCGGGGCGGATTTGGGTCGTTCTGGTGGACCAGAGGAGCACACGCAGCGCAATCAAATAAGGAGTCCAGACCCGCGACCAGAGAGAGACGCAAATCACGTAGAGCCTGCGAAGCGGAGCCGGAACATGTGATGGAAAATGAAATTAGTGACGCCATTGCAATTCCTACCGCCGTCGTAACCTACCCCTCGCGACTCGCATTCCCAGCAGAGGTTGGTGACCACCCGCACGTGCTCTGACGAAGCCCGTAAATTAAAAAAAAAAACTAACAATTCAAATGCCATGTCCAGTTTAAATCCCCGCTTTCTTTTCTCGATCTCACCCATTAGGTTCCCGATCAGACTTCCAATACAAATCCCTAAAATTCTTTTGAAACCGGCAAAAAGACCATCATGGTGTGGTACGTGGAAACATCAATGACGCTTTCGTAAACTTTTTCAGTGCAGCTAGAGGGGCAGCATAACCGCAGCACAACAACAATGGTTCCGAAATGAACGGCGTACCTCGCTTGAGGCGCTTCTCGTTCCGTTTGTGCAGACAGCAACCGATGACAAACACGTTGAGCAGGACGACCACCACGCCGGCTCCCACCCCCACCAGGAGCATCCCCGATGTGGCGCTTAGCGGCGTCTGGCTGGTGGTCGGTGGTCCGCCGCCCAGCGAGGAGGCAGGGTGGGATGGTGGTGGTGCTTCTGTTGGTGCCCGGCCAGATGTGAAGCGATGGCGCAATGATACGTTGTCGGATCGAGATTCGCATTTGCGGTGGCGGGTCATCGTCACCGTCGTCGTAATCGTTGTTGTTGTTTTTGGAGTATGCAATTCCAATTAGGTGCAGCAAAGGTTGGAACAAGATCATTGAGTGAGACAACAAGTTAAATGTGCACATGCACTAGCGTCCCACAGCGCATCTTACGTCTGTAATTGTTGGATATTCTGATTGTCGTTTCTACATGGTGGTGCTAGGATAAGTTTCAGTTTCAGTTTCGGTTGGAGGTCTAATGTTATCACGGATTCTAGAATTCTAAAGAGAGTCGTGCTTACAGTGAGAACTACTAGTGTTTTCGTTCTCGAAGCAAATATGATCCGAAATGTATACAAACAATTACAAGGGTCTTAAATTATGATACCAGTGAACTTAAAACCTTGCTTAAAAAGTTTTTATTCTCTGAGCCTATTTTACCTCATCAATTATTTCTGCTGATTGCCGCGTGTTGGTTTAATTTGGAGCTCATGCGTGATTCCAATTAGTCTGATGGCTGCTTATCTAACGACTAGCTAATTAACTAACCTAGCCACCACCATAGTACCGTAGTTACCGACTACCGATGATGCCACAACGGGATCTGCCAATTGTGCCAAGGATCGGGAGTCCGTGCCCGAGAGTCCGTGTTCCAATTGCCATAAAAGGCAATTGACGGTCTGGCATAAATCAATGTCAGCATCGCTCGAATCGGTCCCAGCCGGATTGGTCGAGCGCTGCACTCGGTCAGTTAGAATAGCGAATTCCAAACTATTCCCGGACAGAGGCTTACCTTTGGTCTGGGCCCGCGCCAGGTCCGGCAGGTAGGGGCTCTGGCCCAGCTCGTTCCAGGCCATCACCGAAAACAGGTAGAGCGTATTCATGCGCAGCCCTCCTATGGCCAGCTTGTGGCTGTTAGGCAGCCCGTCGATGTATTTGTACTGCTCGCGGTCGACCATCCTAGAAAGGAATAATGAGATGCACCACGGTGATTTATTACCTTTGCGGAAGGTACCATCCTCCATACAGTTAGAGTTCACAAGAGTCCAAGACCATTTGAGTGAAACATTATAGTCAGCTATGTCACATACCTGTATCGCACTCGGTACGAGGCCTTCAGGCCGCCGTCAAAGCCTGGCGTCCAGGCCACAGTGACTGTGTCATGTGTCACATTTAGGATGTTGAGGACAACGGGCGTTTCTGGCTGCGAAGTGATCTCAAGACGAACCGTCTCCACAGCCTCGCCCAGATCGTTCCGGGCCACACATTCATAGGCGCCGTAGTCCGCTGGAGCCACCTTATCCACGATAAGCGTGGACTCGTAGGTTAGAGAGTCGATCTTGCGCTCCTCCACTTCGTACTTGTAGGTGCGATTGATGGGCAAGTCCTTTTTATCCTGTCGCCAAATGAACTGCGGTTTCGGTGATCCCTGAGCCCGGCAAGGCAGCCGGCCTCGTTCGCCGGTTCCACTAGCTGCCCGCAGGAGGGTCGGTGCCTTGGCGATTTCGGGAGAAACTGGGTAGGGCAATGTGGAAAGAAGTATAGTATTTTAGATTTGTGTTAATTTTGCATATGTGTAAAATTACATTTGTGCAACATTCGTTTTGAATAATGATAAAGATATAAGCGTACATTTGACAATTAGCAGGATATCGCGGTTGGTCGGGTTAGCCACCCGATTATCGGCTACGCAGCGGAAGTTGCCCACATCCTCTCGACGTGCATCCTTGATGTGCAGATAAGAGGTCCCATTGGCGAAGGTCGTCGACGTCTTGACGGTCATGTCGTAGCCCACCCGCTCCCACTTGATGTGCTCCTCGGTTAATGGCTTGCCCTCCACACTGCACGAGAGCATGGCATCCTCGCCGGGATTCACGATTATGTTCTCTGAAACCGACTTGATAGTGGTCCCGTCTGGATGGGATGAAATGGATAGGTCAGAATCGGGGAAAAAGGACGCCTTGGTACTCACATTCTACAACGACGGTGATGTTAATGGTAGCCTTGCCCTGGGAGTTGCTGGCGGTGCAGGAGTATATTCCGGCGTCGTCTCGGTGCAGCCGCGTGAAGTTGAGGCTGCCCCCGTCTGCAAATATGCGGTGCTCGCCGTCCTGCGGAATGGCTGCCCCATCCTTGATCCATTTGTAGGCGACAGCCGTGGGATTAGCTCGAGTCTGCAGCGACACTTGCAGAGACTCCCCCTCCACGCCCACGGCCGTAGAGGACGGCGGCGGCACGAACTTGGGCCGATCTACATTCAAGTGAATAAAAAGTTTTATTGGGTGACTTTCTAGCAAAAAATAGAACCACTGCGACAGAAATCTCCGTCGGGTTGTGTGCAAGCGTTTATCATGCTTTAAATTCTCTCAATAGTTCATATAAAGACATAAATTTTGAACTGATATGAGTATTTACGCAGGGTGCTTTCTAAATGAGGATTAGAAAATAGTCTTGTTTGAAAATATTATAGCATTCAACCTGATGGATTTATTTGACAGTACCGATTGATTCGGCTGCAGATTACAGACGGCAGAGCCCCTTAATTGAACAATTAGCGCACTTACACAGCACATCCAGGGATACGGCCTCGTGGACGCTCCGTTGCAGAGCTTCGTTGGCGCTTTGGCAGGTATACACCTGCCCGTTCATTTCCTGTGTGATGTTCACTCTGAACTCCAGCGTGGAAACCGTGCCGCCCCAAAGTCCGGGCTTGGAAGTGTTATTAATGCCTGTGGGTTGATCAGGGGTGGCCAGATGAGAAGGGGTCCGGTGGGCGGGAATGAAATTGGGCAGAGCAAAAGGGGCGGACTTTTAGTGACTGGCAAGCGAACCGGATGTTGTCGTGGAAACGCCTCGCAACAACAAAGTGAACAGCCGGCGCCGGCAAGTCCATGAAAAATGCCGAATTGCGATGGGCAACCTTCCAATTGCCAAATCGCTTGGCCCGGCCCTAAGAGCCGATCCGAGCCAAGCCGTGCCATTCCCGGCGTACATACCTTCTATGGGGATACCGTCCTTCCACCAGGACAGCATTGCCGGTGGATTGCTAGAGCTGGAGTCGCAGATGATGGTTGCCTCCATTCCAGGTCGCAGTTCTTCCGGTTCAATGCGTATTTTGACCGTCTCCGGGGCAACTGCAAGAGCGAGCTCATACAGAGATGGACAATGGCAAAGTAGAATGAGTCCCTGCCCCCTACCACTATCTTTTCCCTGGCCTACACTGAAAACAATAGCTGCTGACTAGTAAAATATTAAAATAATATTGAAAACAAGCCATTCCGGAAAGTTGTCGTATCGATACCGCCAAGATAACTTAGTAATTCTTATAACTTCAATTCTGTAATTCTCAAACATAATTATGTAACTAAATAATGTGTAACTTCAATATTTACCATTTGGGATTTCAGTAAATCAAAAACATTATTGGCTTACACAATTTGCATAAGTGTTACCGTTACTGCAATTATTATAAATGCCTATTTCTTCAATCGGTTATAGATTTATAAATGTTTGAATCAACTTTAAAATCCAAACAGTGCACCTAGAACTAGAGTGGCTAAATTCATGACCTTCTGAATGGTGTTCAGGATACTACCCTACTTATTTGTATATCATAGTTATCTATAGGATATACTCACAATGAACACTAAGCGTTGTGGACTGGAAGAGCGGGATTTCTGTGGCGCTGTTGGACGCCTCGCAGCGGTACAGTGCCTGATTGTCGGACACGTTAGCCAGAACGGTGATTTCGGCGGACACCGACTTGTCAGCTGCCCGGATGACTGAGTTTATCTGGAAAGGGAGGTGGTGGGGGTTATCCTTCAAGCTACCCATATGGAGGATGCATTTTAATTTCGGTGATAAAACGTCGTCTAATCTGAGCGCGCTGGCAAACACAGTTGTGAGAGTGCCGGCACAGCAAAGGCAAAGCAAAGCGCAGCGCAGATGAGTCCCTGGAGCAAGGTTGAAAGCTCTGAAACCGCAACAAATAGGATATGGTAGAGCAGGAAGCCCACCTGAATCGCCAGGAGAACTTCCCGCTCCCAACTCTTGCTGATTGGCTGCGGTTGTGGGCGGAATTTTTCTTGCGTCTCTGTTTACTTCCTCCGTTTTTGTTCCAGCCGATAATGGGGAAGGTTGTAACGATAGTTTGGCCGGTGTGGTGGCTCGGTTATTGGCCGATGGAAGGTGTGAAACCGAAATCGCTGCTGCATTAGACCCGAAGCACATAGCTGCAGTGGCAGTGGCTCATTAGCCGTTCGGGCCCATAAAGCGGAAGCGGAAATGGTCAACAAAAGCGCCATTATTGTTTTGTGGATGTTTGCTGCCTGCTACTGATAGTGCCCTCTATCACTCGGTCCTTGTTGCTCTTGGTGTGTGTTTGGGAGCTGCTGCTGTTGCTGTTTTTGGTGCTACGAAAATGCAAACAAAAGGGGGAAAAAAAACAAGTTCCGACTCACCCTTTTGTCGTTTTTGTACCATGTTAGCGTCGCCAACGGATTGCCGCCTGATGAAACGCAGAGCAGTTTTTGTACCGACCCAGCCGGGATAATTTGTCCCTCTATATAGCCAGAAATTAATGGCGGCGCGGGTGGATCTGTGGATGTGGATGCAGACGCGGACGCAGAAAAAGAGGGATAAGAAAAACGTTTCCAGAACAAACAAAAAAGACAAACAAAGGAGCACCGAGCAGGGGGACGGGTCGACAACGAATTGCCCAAAAACTTAGCCACGAGCCGGCAAATTACGGCCTACAACAATAACAGCAAAGGAGCGGCAGGACCACCGCTGGGTTCTGCGTCCTACTTGGTCCAGTCGCGGGAGAGCTGCCAAGAGCGGCCGAACAATAAAAATTAAAATTATTTAATTTGCCGCGCATAAAGTAAAAATATCCGCAGGGCGTCCGCATCCTCAAGGCACGCCCATGCAAGGACCAGCACACACATAGCCGCGTCCTTGATTGGGCGTGAGGATTGGGCTTAAGGACTGGAGGTGGGCTGGAGTGGCATGCTCATTACCTTGGGGCCTGTTAGTCATTTTCAGAGCTCTATGGTGTGGGTATTAAATGTAAATCTCTTGCCGCCCTCTCGCCCAGTGGGTCGCTTTTTCTCTCCGCGACTGCTGCTTTGTGATGTTGGTCAGAAAAATTAATTAGCGCTGCAGGAGAGCGCTCACAAAGGACGTTCTGTCAGGGTCGTACCGAAAGAGGAGTGGTGTTTGCCGTTTGGTGGTAAGAGTTTGCTAGCTAGATAAACCGAAACTAGAAATCGCAATTATTAATAAGCCTCGACTATGGAAGCTCTCCTCACCACGCCCGCATGTGCTGTTATCGAGTGACTGAGCCAGTCAAACTTTTGGCCTCCCAGTCGAAGAACTCAACAATTTAATTTTAGTTCTGTGGCGACATTTTGCTTCCAGACATAATGAAAATCCGGATCAGGATGTTTTGCGGGACACTCAAGAAAAGGAATGCGATTTGTTTCTCATTTACTAACTTGTATATAGATATAAGGAAAATTTTAGGAGTTGACACGGATAACTATCTATCTACTATTATTATACCACGTACCTTAAGGTACAATTGGTATATTTAGATTGTGCAAATATATATAACAAGCAGAAGGAGAGGTCTTCGACCACACAAAGTATATATATCCTTGATCATCTATATCTTCGAAATGGTTAGAGCTAGTGAGATAATTTTGAATCCGATGTGCATGTGGACCATAAATATGGAAGATATGGCCAATTAAAGTTTTACCCACCCCTATCTACGACAACGGCATGCCGCTGTACATGTTGGGTGACATTATCTGTCTTTTCTTTGACTTCGATCCGTCAGCACATGTATACATACAGAAGTGTATGTATGTACGCACAACTAGCAGGAGTATACATATAGAAAAGAAGTGTATGTATGTGTGCACGTGCTGATTGTTTGGATGAAACAAAAATTTGTTTAATAATTAAAAAAAAAACAATAATAATAATAAGGAATTGTATATAAAGATAAGAAGGTACATGGTATCTTGTGTGGAAAAATCTCGACTATGGCGTTTCTATTGGTTTTTTTAACTTTACAAATTTTAAGAAAATAGCAAAGTGTGTATAACAAAAATCTTCTGCGAGTAGTTGTCACGCTTAGAAGATACGATAAACTATGTACACCTGAGACGTAAGCTCCAACGCATTGACATTTCCATACGTCCAGCTATCTCTCCTGCGACTTTTTTGTCACTGTCGCGTATAATTGAGTCAAATGAAGAGTGACACCGAACATCGGATAATGGAGTTTAAGGCACTTGTAGTTGTCGCCTGGTGGAAGTGTCACTCTAAGACAGGCGGATGACGTAGCTGGGGGAGGGCGAGCAGGAAAATGCCCAGGCTGCGTACATCTAATTGTAACTTTATTCGGACATTGAAAATACGAAATGGGTACGAAAAAGAGAAGGGGAATATCGACGATTTGTCTCATCCACAATTTTAACCCACTTGAAGGGGACTCATAGCAAGCCACAGCTGGTGAAGAGCAGTCCTCGGCTGAGCTTGCCGTTCTTGGTGCCGTAGCTCTGGATGCAGTCGCATATCTTGCTGCCCTTCACGATCCGGCCGAACCCGACACGCGACCCGTTTACAACATTTAGCGGCTTGAACGAGATGGCGAAGGAAAGGTGTTGATTAAACCCCTTCACGTAGGCCTTGCTAAAGGAGAGCACATAGCTGGAGGCGCCGTGGTCAATCACCTTGGCGTCGTACTCGAGAGGCTGACTGAGCAGTGAGTCCGGGCATAGCTCCAGGTCCACCTCAAGCCACAGGTTGGGAAACAGGCGTTTAACGTGGAACTTGTTGTGCTGGTTGCACATGCAGGACCGAATGAGCTGGAGAACCACCAGTGGCGCGGCCTCTGTATACAGCTGAACGATGATTCGACCCAGTGGTCGGGCATCCTTTAGGTATAAGTCGAAGTAGATGCGGGGCCGGAAGAGACGCCGCAATTCTGCATCCGATTCTGGGAGCTGGATGTTGAAAGCGTCGTATTTGGCCATCGCCTGTGCTGGCAACTCCATAGGCGGAGGCTGTGCCGTGTTCCGGCCCTCGAGCATCCGCTTGTCAGATAGCCCAGAGTCTACCTCGCTCTTCACCTCGAGGATGCGGCGGCCGAAATCTTTGTTTTCCTGCTCAATCTTCTCCAGTGCAAGAAGGGCCACCGGAATCGCGGAGACGGCATGCACTGCCTCGTACCGAAAGGGGTTGATGGCTCCGTGCGTTCGCATTGTACGCGATATCTCCACCAGCAGTTGGATATTCGCCTTGGTGCGCTTCATGAAGTTATTAGCCTCGTCGCGAAGGTTGTTCACGCCGGTAATGCGGGCTGCTTGAAAGCTGGGAGCCTCGGCGTCCACCGTACTGACCGCCTCCTTTACTCGCTCTCTGTGCTGGCGCCACATCTTCTGGCGCATGACGGTCTGTGCGTTTGCAGGCACTTTCGGCGCGACTTTGGCAGCCTTCTTGCGCTCCTTCACTTTCTGCTCGGCAGTCAAACGCTCCTCCTTTGTAAAGCGGGCAAGTTCGCGCTGGGAGGCACTCACACAGACAGGGAACTCGGCCATGACGTCGATTTTGAAACTCTAACCACGTTTTCAAAAGATAAAACAACTAAAATAATTCGAAAATTTTCCACAAATGGCAAAGTACCTAAACACTCATCTTTGGAATTGAAAACTGAAGGGAATCCCTAAGACTGGCGATCGACTTTTGAACAAATTGTTCAGCAAAATAATACAGTCGGTACATAGATGGAGTATTGTTAAATACTATTTAAGAATGTTCATTGCAATCGACTGTATTAATTAATATTTATGTTAACATGTCACACATGTTCATAGAGCTAATTTTCCTCACCCTTTGACATAAAAAGAATCGTATATTAAGCTAACTGCCTTGCTTGCTCGGGATGGGTGGGATTATAATGGTCGGTTGGGGGCGGCATGTGCTTCACACAGTTAAAGGAGCTTGTACGAGTACTATTACTTACATAGCACGTTGATCGTGTGGGTGGAGACAACGTTCTCGGTCAACTGCATGTTGAGCCCGTGACAGATGACGACCAGCGAGCGCTTGTTGGGCTCCACAGTGGCGGTGATGTTGGAGCTCGTCGTCCAGCCACCTGCGACGACACACCAAGATGGAAATGGATTAGGCGGGAGATTATGTCACGCCGGCAGCTGCTGACTGGTGGCTGGTAACTGGCAGCACTTACCCTCGGGACTGACAATCGTCTTTGAGGTGGCATTGCGTACCTGCCGCCCGCCCACCATCCACTTGATCTCGGCGGGCGGGTTGGATGGCGCGGTGGCGCATGTCAGCGGCACAATATCGCCGACGCGGGCCTCGGTGGGTCCCATCACGGTGACGTGGGTGGGCGCAACTGGGAAAATGGAGTTTGAGTTGATTCCGGTTACAAGACCGCATAATGAAGGTGGCATTAATATGTAATAGGTCTGGCTAGCTCGCTTGAGCTCGAATTACTGGCCCCCCATTTCGCGCTGCTTGTTCCTTGCTTCCCTAATAGCCTTGGATAGGAACGTCGGTTCCTGATGCTACCACCATGCAAATGATGGCTGAGGGACTGACAGCCCGTCCACCCGTCCGTCCTTTGGTCTGTGGAGCTATTACCTACGCCATCGAAGCGGAGGAACAGCAGCTGCAGCTGCCGCTGCTGTGATGGATAAGTGCATACATTACGGAGCATACGTAGCGTTTGCCGTTTCGCTTTGCTTGCCGCGCAGGGAATACAAAACTTTCGACTCGATATGTTTCGCATATAAATAAACATTATGAATTCTTAACTTCTCGCATCTTTCGTCGGACCGACTGAGATATACATCTTCATTCTGGGCACACACACACCCAAGCGCACCCCCGAGAGTGGGGAAAAGAACGCTGATACTGAATGTATTCCTGCTACGTCTTCAGTTTTGCTGTCCCACATTCGTTATACATAAATAATGCGTGTGCTAAGAGCCGGGGCCAACATCTGGGGCTACATCTGCCTTCTATCTGCTACACGGAGGGAAGTTATCTACTTACTTTAGCCCCGAATTTGAGAGATGCTAGGTCCGAAAGCGTTAGAGCTAAGTTAACCACCAAATATATGTAGAAGAAATTCAGTAAATAAGAATATTTTTATACCTTATTTTTATACCAGTTGGTATATTAACTTTGTGCAAATGTATGTAACAGCCAGAAGGAGACATCTCCGACCCCATAAAGTATATATATTCTTGATCAGCATCAACAGCCAAGTCGATATAGCCCTATCCGTCTGTCTGTCTGTCTGTATGTATGAACACCTCGTTCTCGGAGATGGTAAGAGCTAGAGGTCTAATTCTTTTTGCTTTTGGTGTGTTATTATTGCAGGCAGATCAAGTTTATTTTAAATTTTTGCCACGCTTTCGCAATGTGCATAAAACTGTATTTTCTTCGATAACTTGGACAAAATAAGAGCAAGAAACCTATTTCTTTTTGCAATATGTCCGTTCAGCTATTGCGCAGATAATGTCGGACAATTAATATATAGAAGATACGAGCAATTTTTTCTTTCATTCAATTTTTATTTACAGTCTGTCTTGTGACAATAAGTAAATTTTATGACTAAAATTTTACATGACAGGAATAGCAGATCTCCAGTGAAACCTACTATTAAATATAACATCTCGTTTACTTAAATTTACCTATCAGGGAGATCAAGAATGTGAAATCTTTTAAGTCTTCTATATGTTGAGCTATTGTCTACTAGCCCTAGAAAAGGTTGATAAAGTGAAGAGGTACGTGGTATCTCGTTGTCGCAAAATCTCGACTACAGCGTTCCTACTTGTTTCCCCATCCGTGTGTCTACAAAAAAATAAAACATATTCTATTAACCTTTGAGATTGTCCAGCCAGCCCGGATGAAATGAATCTATCAAGACACTGGTGGGAATAGGTTTGCCGATATGACACCCTGAATGGCTGTGCATTTTCTCCAGGTGCAGTGTTAGTGGGCGACTGTTCGTGCACTGGCCCCTCAGTGTGGCATACTTATTGGGGCAGGATGGGCTCGCTGGGCAGGCCTGACCTGCATGGCACTTTGATTGGTATGCGCATAAAGGGAGGGTTCCTGCTGGCTGATCAAGTCCTGCAGAGGGCGATTCCATGTGCCACACTCACTTAAAGCCTGCTTCAGGTAAAAGATGCCAATTTCAGCGACTGTCGAGCACTTAAATTAAATATCGCGCATTCGTCGCATCCGCGCTGAACGGCCCTCATCCATTTGCATATTAGACATCCGAGCATAAGTAGCAGTCGCGGCGGATACATGTTCGCACGTGTGTACTTCGGGGATGTGGAATGCAAATGTTTGCTGGTCTTCTCCGGCGGTCCAAGTGTCGCTAACGACTTTGGCACCCAGCGCCAGGCTCCCAGTTCCCAACTTGAAGCTTTGTGTGCCTGATTGCAATTGTTGTAACTCTAACAAGCTGCGGGGGCGGAATGCGGGGATATGGGCGAGTGCCCTGCGCTATTTGGCACTTGAAAAGAATTTGCATTGCTTGATTTGACAAAGCCAAGTGGGGCGGGCCGTGCAGAGGTCTTCAAAGTGCAAACTTAGGCTTAATTGCAAAAGAAAGCACCAGTGCTTGGGAAGGGAGAGGCAGGCTTATTTGAGCCGGTTCCATTCGCAGCCCTCTCCCCTGGGTGCTTAAGTGTTTGTCGCGTGCCAAGTGCTCCGCCTCTGTGGAATTTGGAAGATGTCACAGCCGAGCCTGGCTGTTTACACAACCGAGGCCGTGCATCTCAGATATAAATATGATACTTCATTACCCATTCGTCATTTGGCGCCTCCACATTCCCATCCATGCCCGTAACTTAACCGCTTTAGTGGGTCTCTTTTGTCGAGTATACTCTGCCTCTGCATGAATACACTGGCGCGACATTGAGGATTATTAATTCCCGTATGGAACGTTCTACAGAAAATATTTTGCTGTTTGCCTAGTCAGAGGCAATGCCTGACTTTCATCACTTACATAGCACAGACAGTTCCACTTCCGCTTTCAGAGGAGTTTGGGACATTACGTTGCTGGCTTCGCAGCGAAAACGAGCCTTGTTGTCGCCCGCTTCAGCGGTAAATGTGTAAATGTTCTCGGACAGCCGGCCGGATGTTCTGCAATGGGAAAGGTTTGTGCGTTATTGGGCGTTATCCATTGCCGATGTACCCAAGGATTTAACGAAAGCGGAGAAATGTCCTTATAAGAAGTCTACGCTCTTGCATTACCTGTAGGCCATGCGTATCTGGGATCCGTTCTTGTACCAAATGAGCTGAGCTGGAGGATTTCCGCCGCGACTGCGGCACATGA
Source organism: Drosophila ironensis (assembly GCA_021223825.1). Lineage (NCBI taxonomy): Eukaryota > Metazoa > Arthropoda > Insecta > Diptera > Drosophilidae > Drosophila > Drosophila ironensis. The sequence goes on along the minus strand of JAJJHQ010008764.1, from coordinate 3,365,309 downwards.
GTTCCACGGTTTGCCCACGCCGCAGCGTTTCGCCCGCAGAGTAGCCCTCGATGTAAGGTGGTCCAGGGGGATCTGTGGAATTACAATAACAAAACAAGAAAAAATAAACAAAACCGGGTAGAAACATCCGTGTTTATAACAGCTATATTTAATTGCAGCTGTGCCTGCAAATAAATTCAATTTACACAAACGTGAAGTGCGGCCAGCCGGGGAGGAGGAAATTGCGTCCATATGCAACAGAATTTCGAACTATTTTTAATTGAAGAGTTTGCATGCAAATCGATTATGCGGTCATATGCATTATTTTCCGATTTCGCCGTCTCGTGCCTTTGGATCGGGGCGTCGGAAATTTCCCTTGTTGTGGGCGTCGCAGTGGGCGACTAATAACAGTGTAAAATGGCCGGATCGCATTAAATCTGTTTGTAAAATGTCAGGTGCTGGGGCCACGGTAACCGGAACTAGATTCTGGGGGAAGCCTGCGTAACGCATTAATTCTTATCCGGCGTTATCGTTTGACTGCCCCTGGACGATTTTGCTACGGGCACGCATGCAGTGCATTTTCTTTATCGGAATTTGACAAGCGGTCAACCGTATTGAATCAACAGCAGCAATCAGGTGAAGCATAAAAGCTGCCAACCATAGACACACCGACACACACACACCCCGTATGTCGGCCACGAGGACCCTCGCCAAACACGAATATACACACATGTAGGAACATATATGTATACATTTGAACGGGCAGCCCCTGCAGGCATGCAATGGAAAATTAAATTAATATCACTTGAAATATGGCACGAGCACGCCGAGTCGAGATGAAGCGGTGAGGATGCAATAATAGCGCCATAATTAAGCCCCCACAGCAGGGGAAGTACAGGGGATTCATCCCACGGTAAGGCCGGGCGCAGAGATAGTGCGGCTCGATGTTGTTCTTTTTCCCCAATTACATCGCGACGAGCGCTCGAAATGGCCAACGAACTGTGGCAGTTGGGGCCACCATTTGCCAGTTGCCTATGCATAAATAACAAACATAATTAATTTGAATGTGCGTGCAGGTGGAGTCAGCTGCTCCCGGCATCCTGGCAGCCCCGTCCGGCTGCCGGGCAGGTGCCTTGGAACGGGGCCCACCGGAGGCCCCACCATGGCCACGGGCATTCCGAGTGCCGCCAACAATCAATAAGCGAACTTTTGGCATTCGTAATGGCTCTCGCTCCCGTGCATTGCCATTCATGCTCGCAATCCGAGTGGCAGCAGCGCTGGTGGCAGCTGTGCGGCACATTAGAATTTAAAAACTAATTAATACGCGCCCGAATCGCGCAATTAGCGGTCGTGATGGCAAATGGCATCCGCTTCGGGTCACACCAAGAGAGACTGCCGCAAAAAAGCATCTCTTGCAGTGAAAAATTCCATGCCCCTAAGAAGTTGTCTTTTTTTTGAAAACGGTGCAAGGGGTCATTAGGACAATGAAGGGGGTGTTTTTATACACACAATGGCAATCAATTATTTGAGGTCAAGCTTTTGTTTTATCTTATTACACAATACTTTCAAAATAATGAAACTAATAGAGAGTCTGTGGTAGCTACAATTTGAACACCGAAACGTTCGCCTTTTTTTGACGCATGTGCAACAATTTAGGGACATTCGATTATTGCTGGTCATAATTGATTGTGCTTCCCCGCAGTGTTTGCCTTTAATATAAATTTTAAACAAAAAGATTGGCTCGAGGTGGTAAGGATTTTTTCCAGTGATAACAACGACACTGCTTGTCACTCATTGGGGACTCACTCACGACGCCCTCACCCCGAAACGATGCCTCCACACACGATACTACACCCCCGCGCACGCATGCAATCGCACGTTCAATTGTATCGCAAATTGAACCGGCTAATGAGGTCGCACACACGACCCCCAGGCCGGCAGGAACAGGCACCACGGGCTCCACGACTCCAGAGCTCCAGGCCCCACGGTCGCGGTCCTCCGGCATTCAGAGGCCCCCCACAGATGCCAGCTGGCAGCTCGAAAGGCTCAGAGGCTACTCACACAACACGGACAGTTGAACGGTGGCTCGCATGGGCATGTCAGGCGAGAGGGCCTTGTGCTTGGCCTGGCACGTGTACTCCGTGTAGTCGTCGTCGGATCCGGGCCTGAGTTTCAGGCTCGACGTGGTAGTGAATCGTTTTGGCGACGACTCTTCCACGACATCATCCTTTTTTTCTGGAAGAATAAGATAATGTTTTTATGTTTGTTATCAGAAGTGTGTATGAACATTAAAGTGGTTAATTTAAAGCGCTTGTGTTTGAATGAGTTTCAACCATAGGACAGTAATTAAATTAATTAATACTCTTGATATTTGTGGCCTACACTGGGAAGGCGGTAATTATCTTGTTGAGTACCCGTTTAAACTACCGCCAATCCCACGCCACGCAACAGCCTTTTGTGACATAATTTTCAGTTATAAATTTTAAACGAGCCGCATCTGCGCTAAAAAGTGTGGCCTAAAAATGCGGCTCTGACCAACCAACTATCCATGGATGAAAATTTTCTCTTGGGGGTAATCGCCAAGATGGCCGTCTGCCCACATTAACCGCCATTTACGCGTCCCCGCCATCATCCCAACCCGAACTCCGACAGCGATCCCTGACAGCTTGCAAATGATACAGGCCCGAGACCCGAGACTGGCCATTGTCGTAAACCCCGGTCCAGGGCAATTTGGGGGAGAGGTCCCACATACACACATAGTGGTGGATGCGGAATTCGGAGCACTGGGTCCAGCCGGAGTCCTTGCCGCAACATATTGCGTCATAAACATAATTCATCATGCAGCTTCCTTCCGCTGTACACATTTCCTTGCGGATTTTCCTACATTTTAACGCCGTTTTGGCGAATTTCTTCCCTCCCTGCTGCCTATTACTTTTTGCTGGATGCTTTCGGCTCTTGTTGTTTTTTAAATGTTTACCCGGAAAATTTCCATCATCATCGCCACTGCCTCCGTGCGTTTCACATTTTAAGCATTTTTAACGCGCCAGTTGTGCTAAAATGATTTCGTTACTCGCCAAATGACAGTCCACGGGGAAAGAGAAGGGCGGCGGCGCCCGCCTCCCCAAAAAGGGGCAACACCCAGTCCCACACACTCGAACGCCCGCGGGTGTTTGAGGCAGAGTGTGCGGGTCGACGACCATAATCATTATGAAAATTAAAAGTCGTGAAGGCGGCTAAACGCCGTGTGATGGCGGTAGTCCGAACTCCATCTCCTTTCTTTACCCATTGACATTTGCATTTTTCCATATTTTCCAGCGGCTCTGTTTTCCAATTTTCTGACTGCCCGGCAGCGCCTAAATGAAAAGGCACAAACACGGGATCCTGGCCACGACAGCGGACCGCAGGGCAGATAAGGCCCGAACATCGACATTCTGCGCTTTTTCGGGTATAAAATTATAATTTAAGCACCGTCATCAAGCCAAAAGTCGACGTCCATTTCCCCCTCGTTCTGTCCATCCAGGGGTCTCGCATCCTGCTGCCCCCGGTTCCGTCACATCACATGTGCGGTGCCCAAGCGGTTGACAGACGTCACTTTGGCCATCTCCGTACCCGCCTCCGTGTCGGCATCCGTCTTCATCCCAAACCCCGACCAGTGGCTCATCTACCTTCTACGTCCTGGGCTCATCCCCATCGAACGGGCTCGGTCAAAACACATTTGCCCTTTTGTGTTCCGCATAGGAACTTCCAGTAAAAGATGTATATGTATATATGTAAATTGTTATGCTCTCATAACCCATGTTTTTTTAGCAATCAAGTAGGTAGGGCTGCCATTTTCCCACCTAATCGAAGTCGAACTTATGCGTCCTATAGCCGTTGTCCCTGGACTGTTTTATTGTGCTGATTTGCCAAAATACGTAACGCTCTATTTAATGTTTATTCTGGTTAGTTGTTTCCGTTTCAATTTAAAAATGAATGGGCTGCTGCCTTAAGGTTTTTGAATTACCACCCAGCACCAAAATCTTTAGCGATTCATATTCTTTTAATCCGCCTTAAATATGTTATTTCGCCAGCGCGATTAAACAAGACTTAGTATTGGTTAGGTTGCTTTTAATCTGATTGTGATACCTCGCAGTAGGGTTGTAATGACTTAGTTCGTGGCTGCTACTAACCTGGTTTGTATTCCACATTGCCGCGGTACCAGACGATTTGGGCCGCAGGCTTAGCATTGGCCACAACGCACTTGAGCTGCAGGTCCTGGTTTTCGCGCACCTCCACCTTGGAGTTGTGGCTGTAACCTTTGATCTCGATTGAAGCTGGCGGGGCTGCAAGCAGAGGAGAGAAACAATTGGAACGATTAGAGGCTGTCGCAAATAGGAAGTTCTTTCGGGAGGAGGTCGAAACAAAAGCTAATGGCTGTCAGGGAATCTTTGCTCATTAAGGCCCACAATGGCATTACAGGGCGCATTGGTGGCAGCAGTGTGGTCGTGGCCATCTAATGCATTGTGTGTCTGCCACGACAGACGACATTGTTGTTTAAGGTTTCAGGTTGAATGGCCGCGGATGTAGACGCAGATGCAGGAACAGCAGTTGCGGTAAGAGTGCAGTCTTCTGTCCCAAGCCTCTGCAAAATATACTTATCCTGGTACAGAGAGGAAAATATACCTAAATCTTAAAGTTGATATTGAGAATTTATATTTATTTATGAGTTATGATAAAAACTATAAATCCTTTTGCCTAGTTCTTAATGAAAACATCCGAACATTTAAATGTGTTATGGGCTCGTTTCTCCTGCTTTAAAGTTTTATTGTTCATAAACATAAATATTAATATGAGTCCAAAACTTGGGCTTACGCGCTGCGAGCAGTGATCAGCCGGCGGGAGGGGGCGAAAGATGCGAGGATGCATGGAACTCTGACTGTGAGGAGTGCGCTTGAATCTGCTTGCCTTGGCAAACTGTTAAAATATACCCACCCCATGCCCCGAAAACATGTTGAGCGATGCAGAGTGTTTTGCTCGTCCTGCACGGCCCTGGGAGTGAGATGGGCGATGCGGGGCTGCCTGCATGCGACAGATGCAGAAACAAACAAACAAATGAGCGAAAGGACGAACGTGCAGCGAAACAAACAACAAGGAACGTGGATGAAGTTAAGTGCACGTGTGCATTATTTTAATGCCACCTGAAGGAGTTTGGCTGCACTAAGCTGGAGCCTACACGCCACCCCTTCGTTTGACATGCAACATATGTCGCCGTCTGCTCCGCGAACTGCGCCAGAAGTTGTTGCATACAAAATGAATGCTTAATACTGCACGAGGGCTTTAGGAAAGGGGATGAATACGCCGTAAGGAGGCTGCTTTCCATGTGGTATGTATGGTTTAGTGCGAAACGCGTTGGGATTGTCTGAGATATCATCCTGCGTAGAGGTAATTGCTCTGGCACCGCACAGACGCGAAGGCGTTGTCCTTTTGCATTGATTTGGTTGGGCCCATCAGCGCCTGCGGCTGCAAATTATTATGCGGAAATCGAATAAGCAAACCAAATTACGAAATCAGCAAGCACCTGCTTAATTCTTTTCCTTCCTAACCCAGGGCAATGCCTTGATTAACTAACAACTGTAATTCGTTGAAATTTAATACCTTTAAGGCGTCTTCACTATATGTGAGATCTTAAGAATTACCCTCGGAAGTTATTGATTTGATTTAAAATGTTGCATGCCCCTTTTAATTAACCACCTTTTGGCGAGATGTCGACGAACTGGCAATCCAAAAGTGCACCTTCTCGATTTATTCCTCCCAAGGCTCAGAATCTGTCTTCCGATCTGCCTCCGAGCTCTCCGCTGGCGCTGTTTTGGATGATTGTTATGCTGAACGAAACCCTTCCGCCAGAGGAAATGCCAATGGCAGATCATCCAGCTCGGTGCCGCATCAACCTTGACTAAGGGCTTTGTGTGACGAAATTGGTGTCGCCATGCCACCGCCGGCTATACAAATTGCTCGTCCTCCTCCGAGGGGCTAAAAGCATTGAAAATTCATAATATTTGGCACACCGAAGACACCCTTGACGGCGGCGAGGGTGCGCGGGATTGATGCAGCTGGGGCGCGTGTTGCATAGTTAAAACATGGAATATATTCACATTTTACGATTTTTCCTGCACCAAGTCCTGGCAAATGCAACTCGATTTATGCCGAAACGTGGCCTGCCATCCCGGGCAGGCGGTGAACAGAGGTGCTTGGCAACGGCAGGCGGGGATTCCTTGCACACACCACGCACATGGGGGAAAGTTGACGTGAGTGGGTCGAAACGTGTGGGGGTCGGTATGTGTATTGTTGATTGGTATGCATATTATTTGATTATTGACATATCTGGGGCCGGGAGTCTGCGCCGCCACCTCCCCCCAGCTTCAACACCACTTTGAGTTACTATGACCCCCATTCAAAGACTGCTCCCTAAGCATAATTTATAATTCACTGTAGCCGACATCGACTATCATGATTAGATCCTTACAGGATCCGGATCAATATATTCTCAATGTATCAGTTTGTATATTTTCCTTATTTAGAAACTATTTTTTCTTGTCTTGCTGATATAATTAGTATTTTTTTTAAAGCCATCTTATCATCATTAAATCAAGTAAGAACGGTTATAGTCGAGTGTCTCGACTATAAATACCCGGTTCTCAGTTTCACCTGAATCATAATATGAAATTATTTGTTGGCTATCTATTATAACCTCCAAGATTTAGGCGTTCATACGAACCCCCAACATTCGACCCGACTGTTGATGGTGGTCAAGAATATATATATTTTGTTGGGTCGCAGCAGACTATTCCTTCTCTCTGCTCCATACTTTCCTACGAAATTCGTAGTACGAATTCAATCGAAGACCAAGGCTTTTGTCAAAATTTGGGGCAAGAAATTCAATTTTTTTTGTACAAAATTAATTGAAAGATTACTATAAATACAATATGTTGCAGCAACGAGTTGTATTTAACGATTATTGGTAGTTTCACTTGTTAGTATGGCGCAAGGTTTCATAACATACTTCAGCTTTTTAGGGGTTAAATATTGATCAAAGGTTATGCATAAGCCGCGATCAACATCACAAAGGGGATACGGGTGGTGGCATAGAATGGGGACGTGCATCATACAGCGGAGGCAGCTCGCTTCTTTGAGTGCGCTGCTGGCTGGCATCAAATTATTTATGCAACAATGGTTGCAATAACGGTCCTGGCAGCACAGAGCTTGCACTGCAGCAGGTTTAGTTCCTGGGAGGCTGCAAGTGTACTAAGTGCAACATGAACACTGGACTACTCCACTACTTCGAAGCCGCCCTGCACTTTCCCCCGGGGAGCGACACCCGGCTAACCCACTTATAGTACGCCCCATAAAAGTTTTATGCGCGGGAATACTTTCCCACCCATCGCCACCTCCCGCCCACTCAGCCCGATCCAAGGCAAAGGCAAGAATTGGCCATTTTTTCCGTTTGACGTTAAGTTTGGAGCCGGAGTTTTTGGGGAAAAGTGACAGACTGTGATGTAAGTTGAGCCAGGTCGGGTCACAACCGGAGTGTAACCCAAGGCGCTTTAAGGTCAGCTCCACAGCTCGACGGCTTCACATAACAAATGTCGCGCGATATTTCCCGGGAAAGTCGGCAGATGAAAACTTTACTCATTTGCACTTCAATTACTGGGCAAGAATCGGGTGGTGGAAGAGTATGAGTTAGAAAAATGTGCGGACATTTGAAAATCAATGGAGTGTGTCTATTGGTCGAGAAAGGAAATCCGCTGCCGCGAGAGCTGTCGACTTAAATTTGTGCAACATTGTATTCAAAAATTTATAAACGCTTAGAGGTGGCTGCAAGTGCTCTGCATTCTTTGGTCATTCCATTTGCCGGTTGCCATTCTCAGAGCCCAATCTCCCCGGACCTTACTCCCCGCCTCCCGGACATTCAAACTTTTGCCACTCCTGCGCCGCATTCGAATTCGGACTCCTGCATGGACATGGACATGGACATGGCTTGGCCCTCCACTGTGCAGCTACCTTGCGGCATATGGTTTTTTGGCTCTATTATTTTTTACCCTATTTTTTTTATTCAAAATTAATGGCAAGCGAAAATTTCTCTGAATTTCCATAAATTTGCATGTGGACTTTTGTGTGCCAAAGTTGGTTGGTTTGCCAAACTTATAATCTAATTGCGCCCTCACGTTTATTTTTTGCTCATGAGAGCATACCTTTGGGCGTGTGTTGGCTGGAGCGAAACTTTAACACGGCCCGGGCAGCGTTACATCCAAATTGGTAGCTGCAGAAACTTTGTAACTAAGTCTTCAAATTAAATTTGAGAAGGACAAAAGGTGAGTGCTATTAATATTTAATAGGCCATCTGCCAAAGTTATAATTAAATCACATCTTCCTAGCCAGAATACAATCGCAGAACTGAGCTATCGCATGGATGAAAGATACATACTAGAACGTGTGGTTTAATCAAAAGTTTATGTTTTAACTGGAGATCGGCCCAACTTTCGGAGAGTTTGAGCATGTCATTGAAGTTTTCTAATTCAAATTTTTGTGGGAGGCCGACTTTTTCTTGTTTAAATAAAAACTGGTGCTTAATATTCAGCTTCATATTCATTTCGTTGTTACACAAAGGAACATAGATATGACAAAGAAACTTGGTAAAGGCAATCAAGCAGAGGCGATTTCACGAATAAATCAAATAAATGTAATTCGAACTTAATTGAATTATTACGCATTTGTCCACATTTCCCTTTGGCTAATTGCAGCAATAATGTCGCACGTGCCTCATGCCCCACTCCCACGGAGCTCACATCTCCGCCCCCTATTCTGGCCCATACCTACACTTTGTATGCGCGAATTCCTGGGACTCTGGGCTGGGACAGGCTTTACTTTCTTTTTCCAGGAGAGAATGTGGAGAGTCTGTGGAATGGGCGGCGAGCGGTGGGCCGACTGTAGCTCCGAAGTATCCGCAATTATGACAAACATGCTATGTGACGACCTTTCGTCGGGCCAGCAGCAGCGACAATAATACGAGACGAGCACTAACAAGCTCAGCCGAGAAACCAGCTCCTCGAGCATCCCCGGCTTAGCCTGATTTTTCTTAGCTTTATTTCATTTTCTGTTTGTGTTTTCCTTCTTTTTTTGTTGCCCCCAAGGTCTGGTACACACATCACCATTGTCACAGCTCATGGCGCGTAATTAACTAAACAAACGTCATTAGGCATGCGCACGTGTGTCTGGTGGGTTCTGCGGGGAGTGCGGGGTGTGTGGACTAGCCTTAGGCCCTAGTCCTTGGTAGCGACTGGTGGCCAAGGAGGCTCCTCCCATCGTTTTGGTGTCCGGTCCTCTTGATGGCGCACGAATTCTTTGGAATTGAATTGAAACAGCGGGCAAACGAGGCGGGCCAAATGAAAATCGCTGTCATCAAATGTAGCGCAATTTCTTGAGTGATTACAATTACAGGAACTACACTGGAGCAGCAGCAGCAACAGCAGCAGCAGCAGCAGTAGAGACAGCAGCATCACATTCAAAGTGATTACTAGGCGACAATGCAACAGTCGAAACGAGACAAAAAAAAACCGAAAGGGAAAATACGAGCGGGGAGCACAGACAAACAAGAATTCATTTCACATCGCTTTGGTTGCAAAGGAGCCCACCCATATCCAGCACCACCCCAGTTATCCTGGCTCCTTGGAGCAATAAACTGCGCTAAATTCAGCTCAGCTCTGTCACGGCGAAGCTTCTGTTTGTGCGCTGTGCTTGTTGTTCGTGTCGTTGTCGTTGGCGTTGTTGTTTCGCAAATTGCTGACAACAAATGCTGGCAGCGGAGCAGCGGAGGGGCGGGGGCGGCCCAAGTGTGGCACGGAGGGCGAAGTACTCGCATTTAAATTTCACTAGCGGGAATTCCATAGGTGCAATGGGCAGGAAACGGTGAAACAAGAATGTGTGACAGTGCCAGGGGGTCTATGTGCGGTGCCCCCTGGTGACAAATTCATTTGTATTTATTACTTAAATTAATTGCAGCCTTCAGACAGAAACGCCCGGGAAACGGGGTAAACTCAAGCTTTGGAGGAGCTGCAAGGTATGTAAAGTCCTAAACGAAAGATTCCTTATCTATGGAATCATAGAAAGAGTGTAGGTCGATTGCCATTGCTCGATCAACTTGTCTTATTGCCTGAGAAGCTAAACTTTGCTTCCGTGGGCTTTAAATTAAGGAAAAGGGCTTACAAGAAATAACAAAAATAATATATGCAAAATATTCTGTATTTAATTTGTATCGTGTAGCTAAGGAGTTTTCATAGTAGCTTTAACAACTGGCACCAAAATACAATCTTTAAAACTGTTACTCTCAGATAACGGAGATAAAGAGCTCTGTCTTATTAAAATTAAGGATTATATATTGAACCAAACTTTATATAAACCAGATTCACAAGAGTATGTAATTAAGCAGCTAATTATTGTGTGTAGAGTACGATCGTACCTATTTAAATATTTTTTGTCTTCCTAGATTTTCAAGTTTCTGCAAAAGAATTGACCGACGAATTCAATATACCCTTATTGTTTTTTAAATGAATCGGGTATAATTATTTAGGTCACAGGGATACATAAATTCTCAACTCACATATGACGGTTAATTTGGCGTTGGCCCGGATGGCGCTGTTGAGCCGTGCAGGGCCAACCTGGCACTGGTAGTCGGCGTCGTCGCTGATTGAGGCATTTGAGATCCGCAAGTTGTAGATGCCCTGCTTACGATCCCCTAGCACGGAGTATCTGGGGTAGCCGGGGATCACTGCGGAAAAGCCCAGGGCGAAGCCGTCCTTCGTCCACTGAACCGCCCCAGCCACGTTGGCCACCTCGCAGCGCATCATGGCCTCGGCTCCTTCCAGGACCTGCAGGTCGTGTGGCGTGGAGCGAAACTTCTGTTGCTGGGCGTGGCAGGGGGCGGTGACCCAGGCGATGACAACTGGAAGAGGGAGAAGGATACGCAGGGTTAAAGTGATTCATTAGCGATGCACTTAATTAATTGTTCTCGGGGCCATTTGTTGTCTCCGGTCCGCGAGTCCGTTGGGTCCTCTATTAAAAACGTGACTTTCTATCGTAGCGCCGTATGATGAATTATGAAATATGTGTTTACTCAAAGATGCCAGTGCCCAGTGCCCAGTGCCCAAAGCCCCGAAGCCCAGTCCCGACCGCAATAAAACAGGACATTCCACAAAGCTACCCGGCGGAGCCCCGGGCTTCCCAGCCGAACTTTCGCCGTTTACAGTAGTATTAAAAGGAACGGCTGTTGCCGAGCAGCAGGGCAAAAACTTAGCCAGAGCCGTCCTGTTCCGTTCTTTTTTAATGAAAAACAAACACATTTCCAGGGCCCAAACAAAAAGCGCGTTTGCCGTGCCACAAAAGCCAATTGTGGGCGTGGTCCCTACCCGTGTCCGTGACTGGTGGCCGGTAGTCAGTAGCCGTGGCCGTAGTCCCTGTCTGTTTGCCAAGACACATTGCAGACTGCCGCTGCAGTTGTAGAGTTCATTTCTTGCCGCCAAAACTATTAAATTCCGCGAACGGAGGGGGCTTGCCTGCGATGGGAGGCGTTAGGTTAGGTTGCTTTTCCCCAGGCTACCGCGCATCTAAAATCAACAAAAGCATTTAGCGCGACGGTCGTCAGCTAAGGCATCTGCACTTGTTTTTAGTGTCCCAAAAACCCCGCGAAACAGTTTGTGCTTCCCCGCTCATTCACTCCCTGGCAGCCCCTAGCCTCCCGTGAAACGAGCATTTTATTCGCGCTTTCATAAATTTTCCGGCGAAGACTATTTCTTGTGCTCGGTCCCCATCTCCGCTTATTTATAAGCAACGAAATGCAGTTTCAAATCTCGGCGTCCTCCGGTGCCTCCAGACCCTGCTCCTGGCGTTTTCCCTTGCCCGTTATGCCGCAGAAAAGGATGAAATAGAACCTAGCTCTGGCGCTACCAACTGGCAATGATTAATATGGCCAACAATTTGCATACGCATCATGTCTGAGAGGAGACACCGAGAGGGGTTCCGAGTAGAAGAAATGACGAGGGGTGGGCGGATGGAGGGAGGAGGAAATGTGCCTGGGACAGTGACGGGTTGATGGTCCAGGACAGAGCAGCAGGAGTAGAGGGATGGAAATGAATTTTAAATAAGAAAAATATCACAGAGAAACCGGGTTAGGAACTCATTCGTTGCCAAACTCTTTACGATTTCATTATTTTGCCTTTTTTGTACATAATTTGTTTGGCAAAAGAATGTGGCAGGAACAAGCCGAAAACCAACAACAATTTACCCCTTCTCCACCTCCTTCATACAGCGGTGTGTTGTTGTTGACGTTGTCGAACAGCCAGCAGCATTACGAGTAATTTATATAAATTTCATTGTTCCTGGAGCAGGGGTGTCGGAGAGGCATCTGTCAGACACAGACGAGAGCAAGTGAGCTGGCGACGAAACCCTTGCCAGATGCATAGCAGCCTGAGCAGACAAGGATCAGCATAACCTTTGGCCTGTCGCAAATTTTTGCCTATTTTCACACACACATATCCTGAAGGGTCGGAGCCCGGAGGTCCATAGTTGAGTACATTTTTACCTCGTTGTGGAGCAAACGAAACGCTCTTCCTTGAGTCTGGCGCCCTTCAGTCCCAACCCATTTCGCCCCAAATGCGGATTTTCGACAAACATTCGCCACGGCGTATCGTTGCGTTCGAGCAGTTTTCATTGCCGTTGCCTCATATTTTTCAAGCAAAATTTTTAATAAAGCAAATTCCTATTTTACGGCCTTATACCCCTCTTAAAAGCACGCATCCCAAAATTAAGCGTGACGGCTCCACCTCAGTCTCCAGAGCGCCCGAATCCTGGCCAAACTTCAGTGCCACCGCAATCCCCTTTATTCCATACGTCATACGCAGCGTTTGTTGTCCCCGGCACCCAGAAATAGGCGAAATGGAAATTCACACGCAACAAGCTGACTGGGCAGGGGAAGCTTCGGAGCCTGACAGTCGAAAGTGCGAAAAGGATTTAATGTTTTAGGCGTCGCCTTTTGACCTGCCCACCATTCGCATTCGTATTTGCATCCTTCGTTACGGTGCCCGTTCCGGGAACGTCAAGTGCCATTGTCGAAATGCTATGTCTCCGAGCTCGAGTATGAGGGCCAGAACGTGCGTGGTTTTTAGTGATTGTTTTTCGAGCTGGGGCTAAAACAACAACGACTGGGAAAGTGTAGATAGCGAGACACATGAGAACGGCAACCAATCCCGGCCAGCACCCCGGAAAAAGGGTTTGGCCGGGTCTTATTTTACGAGCGGAGGCTATCAGTGTTATTGTTATGACTGAAATTTGATGGCCCCGAAAGCTTTTCTGGCCAAGAGCGACTTGTCGAAAGCGTGATATATGTGCAAGTGCTTGCGCCCGGCTCCCATGGCCTTGTTGGAAGATTTGTTTCGGGCAGCTATCTTGGCAAGCAACCTGGGCTGATTAAGCATCCCGGCATCGGATTAACCGAGAGCCGACGGGACACCTGAGGAGGCCGGATTCCGTTGCCCAGACTACTCCCCCGCACGTCGAAATTTTCACACATGCAGCACTTAAGTTTTATTTGTTTTTGCTTTAAATGCCCTCACGTTTTCGGGATTTGGGGAGGCATCACAGGGGCTGCGCAAAAGCATTCAGGGTTGCCACGCAGCCTTTTGTAGCCCAGCGACGCTCCCGACGCGTATTAATTTGACGATTATTATTTCCCCTCAAATACTGAGGAGGTTATTGACTGAGGAGGTATTGAAGGTCCTGGTGAAAAAGGCTTGGATGTATTTCAACCTTGTTGACTTAAAAAATTGATGATTTAATCGTCACATCAAAAACAGTGATTGGCAACCCATGGAAGATGTTGCGTAATAGGGTTTTGCATTGCATTGTTTTTGGGTTGTTTAAATCGTTTTTTAAAGGCCTAAACTTAAACTTAAAAAAAAAGGTGCCCTTTTGAAGGGCGTGGTAGCACGTTAGATGCCAGGGATGTAGAAAAATTAGCGCTGCCTCAGCGTATTGTCGTAGTACATCCGCTCCGGCAACTCCGCCGCGGATCTGATAGCTGCCACCATCAATCGAACGTCCGTGGCACCTTGCAACTTGGCTTCCTTTTTGGCTCAGGGCCTAGCCTCACCCAAAAGATGGGCGGCTGCCAAGCAACTGACACGCCCCTTGTCAGCAACGTGCTTGGCATTTGCATGGCGAGTACACGTTGCCGAAATGAGGAAAGAACGTCTTCAAAACGACGATTCCGATTCCGGGTGCTGCAGTTGGCACCGTTTGTTCAAAGACGATATAACAATAGTCGGGTAGCGATGGCTTCGGTCTAATGGAGCATGGTTCATGCTGCATTCTGCATGACGCATGCCACATGCCACATGCCAACTTATCCTGCAGTGTGTACGTGTCCCTACTAACTGGTCTTTGCCATTGCGTGCTCCGCCCTTTTCCTTGGGATTAACTAAATCAATTTGCAACTCGTTCAGCTCGTTCCTTTTATTGCGGTTCTGGCGCGAGTGATCGGAAAGGAAAGGACTGCGATTAAGGATTCGTTGAAGGTATCGACGGCTCATAGTCCAACCACGGCAATATGAGAACCTTGTGCATTATTTATCTGGGCAGCCTGATGAGTCAGTTAGCCGTTTCAGAACGGTCCACAAATCGTAATTACGGACCGCACTTTGCAGACCAACATATTTTTTCCCTTTGCGCGAACAAAAGTGGGCGTAACCGGCTGATTTTCGCAACACAGATAGAGAATGGCCCTACCAATGTAATATCCAAATTTGGTGCCTATTGAGTTAAGTTGTGGATACCACAACCAATGTAGCCGATTTTTAAAATAAACTTGTGCTGAACTGATATCCCTAGAATCTGAATGTAAAATTATTTTTTCTCTATATATTATAGTTTCCAAATCGACTCGGCTAGATCGACTCGGCTGTTGTTGATGATCAAGAATATATATACCTTATAGGGTCGGAAAGCTTCCTTCTCCCTGTTCCATATTTGACATTCGTACAAATCCAATATACCCTTCTTCTTTTTAAGAACCGTGTATAAAAATAGCAGTTACCGATCTTTTAAATCAATTATTTTTATAAATTCTCCAACATTTATTGAATCCTATCAATTGAAATATTTGCTTTGCCCAACGCACAGCCAAATTTTAAATCTGGAACGAACCTGGCACAAATTGTAGCCCTGACACTGTGGGCTACATCTATTCGTTCGTTACTTTTTTTGAAGGGTGGAACGCAGCGGTTGGCGGGGAATTTCCGCCATGACAAGTGCGAACTTTTGCTCGGATTTTCGGCCACTGCCGTTGAACTGTTGTGAGAGCTGGCGAAACAAGCAAACTTGTTGACGAGTGAAGTGTGGTAAATGGCGACGGCGACGGCGACGTCGGTGGTGCACTTGCAGAGCCAAGTGGTTGGTTGGTCATGTCTCCTGAATCGTACTGCCTGTACCTGTTGCCCAACAGTTTTACTAGGGGCGTTGCTCCCGGCTCGAATTGTGGCCGTTTCCCGATTCCCAGGCTCAAATGCACGCAATGGGTGTTGCGTAGGTGAGTAGCCTCAATTAGCCAACATCTCTGAGCCGGGGGCATTGAGTTTGAACTTTTTCGCTCTCTGACTTGCGGATAGTTGTTTGCTATTTGCGGTGGGAACTTTTGTACCATTGTTATCCGGGTGACCCCCCACTGCAGTGACATATATGCAACTGGCGGGTCATGCAACAAAACCTTGACGCTGCAGGGGCGGAGGAGCGGGAAGGTGGTCACCTAGATATCCTGCCTAGTATCCTTGGAGCTCAGAGCAGTCCAATCAATGCTGAGCAGCGCTCGAATTACGCGACCACCCCGACACAAGCACAAAAAATGGCAGACTCAAAGGGATTGCCACCCAGAATGCCTGATTTATTTATAACACATGCTACGCATCGCATCAACTTATGGAATTCACAAAATCACAAGAAGCCAATAGCAGCAACCTTTTTGTAGGATGCAGGGGGCAGGAATGGCTGAAGAGAGGCGCTGGCAATGAAGCAGGCAGCGGAGGGTACAAACGACATAAAAAGCGACATCATCCAATCAATTTATGCGCCAATGTCTCCTGGGCGGAGGACCCAAGAGGGTTAGATATTGGAAAACGGATAATTGGAAGTGGTGGCGCCGGGGCGGGCGGCTGGAGAGGCTGCCGAATGGCTTTGCCGGTTTTTCCTTCGCTTTGATGGGTTTTTCGTAATATTATCTTTAAAAAATCATTTCGTTAAGAATCGAAATTGAAGTGCAAATAGCATTGAAACCGAAAAGGATTCCCCTCCGAGTGTGTGTATGCTTTGGGGTAATTGGAGGACATCCTCCCGCAGCACACACACTGGCTGAGAAGGACGAGGAGAACGGCCACCATCATTCTCGTCACCAGATCGGGATCATCGTAATCATCGTCTCGGCAAGAATCGTTATGGCACTGAGGCGAATAAGGACCTGAGACAATTCCCCAGTTGCCATTGTAAACGCTTGCAAAGTTATTTGCTGTCCATTTCCAAACATTAAACCGGAATGACTTGAATAAATTTCATATTCGAAGCCCCCAAAACACCGAGACACAAAAGGGGGAATGAAGGGGAGTACCCGAAGCCGAAATAAATTCACATGTGCTCCGGCCACTTTTGCTGGAACATCCAACCTTAAGGTGGGTCAACCCAACGACAAATCCTTCGCCACTGCCAGGCTGCGGGAGTGTTGTGTTTCACATCTAAGTTTGTGTCTGTGGGGCCGGGCATACTCGTAAACCAAAAAATTCTTTCACGCTGATGCAGCAAATTTCCGGCCGAAGTGAAAGTGGTGCGTGGTGCGACGGCGGCCACTCCTCCGCCACTCGAACGTTATCTCTACGAGTCGGCCATTGGCTGGCCACTGAATAAGAATGTTTCGTTCCCCACGTTTTCAGGTCTGGCTTCTCCGAAATAAATTTCAGTCGAATATTCATACATTTTCCTTGTGCGTCCTTCTGATGCTCCAGACTCTACAAAGTTTGGAATTTTGAAGTTGTATTTTTGAAGTCGGAGCAGGGAATCGAGCATGAAACAGTTGCTTCATTACGAACGTACAAGCCAGACACAGAGGGAGCCGGAGACAGGGCCACAAAAGTTATGAGCAGAAATAATTGCAAAGTTTGCACATTTTGGTTGCATTGAACTTTAAAATGGCTGAAGTTGTGCTCAGAGATTCAAGACCTTTTGCAAGTTCTGTGTGGCCCAATAACTTGGCTTCCTTCCTTATCAAGCACTGAAGTAAGGATCGGTGTAAAATGTTATCCAAGTAATGTTTACGTTTTCTAGTCGTTCCTGCATTTGCTCATCGATTCTAGCGATTAAAGTAACCCATATCTCTTTGTTCTTATTACCACCTAATTCTGATATCTAGATACATTCTAATTAAAGAACACTTAGCAGTTGGTAATGGTTTTTTTTATCAGTATTGTGTTCTTTGGCCCATACTCTGCCAATGCCGGTAATGTATTCTGAGCCCATTTGCATTCGTTCATTGTTTGGCGCTACTTGAACTCAGTGGAATGGGTTGAGTGCATAATTGTTGCAGAGCGACGCAGGGTGGTTGCGAACAGCTATGTATGCGCGGGCAAATTAGAAGCCAAGACACGGCGGCCGAGCGGCTGTCTGGATCTTCATCCACTTTGGCAGCCGAGTGTTTGTCAGCTTATTGTTTGGCTTAATTGCCGTTTGAACTGCGAGCGCGTGTGTGGCACTGGCTCTGGCACCGGTATCGGCACAGTCATATTCGCATTTGCATTTGAACTGCGGGTTGCAAGCGGCAGGGGTGAATGCAGCTCCACTTGCATCCGCCGGTCGCACTTTCGTTAGGCATTGTTTGGCCAAATCGCAGACATACAACACAACACAGCGCACTCGCACCCGCAGGCACAACAATGCCGGGCTGCTGCTGCTGCTGCTGCTGCTATGCTAAGGGTTAAGCCAAACACTCGAATTACCAGGCAAGAGGACGAGGAATGCAAATGCTTTCTTGCTCGTGAAATAATGTTTGCGCAATCGAATGACAAAGCAGTGGAGACCCGGGGGTCCAATGAAGCATGTCTGCGTATGAAATCCGATATTTCAGGCAATGTAAGGAAAGCGGGAGGATGGTCTTTAGGTTCCCAGCAAATTTGTTGCAGGGGAAACGAACTTTTCTGTGTCGCAATTAAGCCGAGCGCAGTCGTTGAAGTCAAACTTAAAGTTTTCCCAGACTCAGCTAAATGCCGCGTTACAGATTTCCCGGCGAGAAAAGAGACTCACCAGAGCGGAACCACACGTCAACCGGTCAACTGGACGCCCATTTCGCATCCACGCGAAGAAATAGGGGAGCACTCGGGAGTTCTGGAATCATTGGCTCCCAAGAACCTGCATTTGCACTTTAGCTTATTGTAACAAACAAATGTAATTCATACATTTCTGTGGGCTCAATAATATTTTCGCTCTATTAAAATATTCAAACGCAGCCAGTTACTTGTCTTAAGACCCTCTATTATCACCATCCTATTACTATTCCATTACGATTCTTTATTATATTTCAGGTCTTCGTGGGTTGACCTTTTTTCGGTGCACCGCCAAGGGGTGCAAACGACGCTCGTCGGAGTAGAAGAACCACAGCGGATTACTGAAGCGTGTAGTGGACATGGGCCGACCGGCGGCTATTCACACGCTGCAGATAGTGCCTGGAGACTTCGCGGCTTCAAGGTGCGGCGGCCTGTGCAGCCTAAAAACCAGAAGTCCTCCTGCAATTCCCACTAGCAGCTGCATCTGAAGAAGATGCCACAAGCTTACTACTTACGAGTATATGTCCCATGCCAACCGGTTCGCCACGTGTCTTGAAATAAGTCGAAATTAGGCAGACGCCACTGTTGATGTTCCACTTCCAACAGCTGCCACTGCAATTAGCCTGGCAGATGCAAGGCAACGCAAGCAAAGTAGTCATATCAATATCTGCCCTAACCGATAAAATATTCATTTTTCAATATCGCATTTTCAACAAGCTGGTTAAAATATGCAAGTTGCCACCTCGGGCCGCACAATAAAGTGAAAACTCAGCCGGATCTTTTTGAATTTGATTTTCCAGTCGCCTGCAAGGAAAGTGATTCCCGGCCTGTTGGGGGGGGTGTGGTTTCTTGGCGCCCACATATTGATGGCGCACACAGGCCGGCAGTGGGCTGGCTCGTATCTGCCAGCGCACAAACGCAAGGGATATCGACTCCTTTTGAGCAGAATGATGCAATTATTCACACTTGATTAAATACTCAAGAAAAGTGAAAGTGCGTGGAAGGAAGCTGCCGCCTAAAAACGACCAAGCAGACCTTGACGCTGGCGAAGGCGCAGACCCATATTAAGATGTTTTCCAAAAAATTCATAAATTTAAATTAGCAGCGGATGAAGCCATCGCCGAGCTCAGTGCCCGTAGCCTGGCCTTACCTTGAAAATCGTTTTTCAATTACTTCACTCAGCTGAACCGAGCTGCGCAGAGATGACTGATAAAGTGGCGGATCGTGGGTCGGGGCCATTCAATGTATTCCATTTCAATGGCCCACCCGCCAGTCCTCCCGGAGGACAGTCCTTCAGCTCCCGTTCAGCCTCTGTCCAGCCTCATTTGGCCGTCAGGACGAGTCTATGACGAGCCTCATTTGGCATCTTGCTTGATTTGCCGTTTTTATTTATTCATTCAATTGTATGTTTGGTGGGGCAAAGAGGCAGGCGGCGAGCGAAGGGCGTCGAGGGAGTGTGGATGGCGAGCATCCGGCTGTCCGACAGCTGACTAACCAAATCAATTCGCATCAATATTGAGCAAACCCATCAAAGTCAGTCATCGCGAAGAGAAGCGAACTCGGGCGGGGCGATGCGGCTGGGATAGCTATTGGCGGCAGTGGAGGAATCATCTATGCCATCCATCCGCCGCTCACATCCTTCGGCGGCCTTCTGTGCATGGGCATGCCACATCCTGCGTCGGAAGCACGCCAGGCTGCACACTGCTAATATCCTGCGCGCTGCCTTCGCCCCTTTGTGCGTGCGATGTGTGCGAGGTATCCTACTAATTGAAATTCATTCTCAATCTGCCAAAGCCAGGGCGCGCACTCGTTTCAGTTCTTTAAATTTACAAAATTTAATTTTTGCGTAGCCGAAACTTCATCGAAAGTCTGTGAACCGTGGCAAGGGGTCGAGCATTAACGAGGGTGCATGTATCTTCTAATGCTGCCGGGCTACCCCATGTGTTGCAGGCCATAAATCCCTGTTAGGTAGCATCAATGATTGTACATATGGATATGGTAATGGCGATATGAGAGACTGGCACCGGGGCAATTACCACATGCCACGATCGTGCGGCACAGCGGGAGTTCGCTCTCAGTGGCGACTAAAAGTGTCAGGCAGTTTGTTATTGTTTGACATCAACTGCCTTGAGCATGGACCACCCCCACCCCACCCGAGGAAACTCTAGGCCGCTCCCCTGCCTCGCTGCCTGAACCGTGCCACATGACGTCGCCTTATGACTGCACCAACATGCTTCACAATGTTTTTATTTAGTTTCATCTTTCTGTCAACAAGCAGTATGGATATGACCAATGCGGTCTGGTTCTATTTTGGTCCGAAACCGATTTAGCCTGCCGTGGAATAGACTCGCACCGGGGCGGGAGTCAAAAACATCATTTTAATTGTATTCACTATTAAAATAACCCAAGTTCTGATAAGGAAACTTCTAGAAGGTTATGCGAGTTAAGAACCTCATGCTTGTTTATATAATTTAAATAAATTTAAAATATGTACCTATTTTCATTGTCAATTAGTTTTTTTGTTTAAATACTCAAACTTCAAATATTCAAACTTCAAACTTTAAACTTCGCACCAAGGCGGGAGTCAAACAAATCATTTTAATTGCATTCACTATTAAAATAACCAAAATTCTGATACGGAAACTCCGAGAAGATTATGCGAGTTACGAACCTCATGTTTGTTACTTGAATTTAAATATGTATAAAATATGTTGCAGTTTTTATACCATGTACCTTAAGGTACAAATAGTATATTAACTTTGTGCAAATGTATGTAACAGCCAGAAGGAGACATCTCCGACCCCATAAAGTATATATATTCAGCGTCAACAGCCGAGTCGATATAGCCATGTCAGTCTGTCCGTCCGTCCGTCCGTCCGTCCGTCCGTCTGTATGTATGAACACCTCGTTCTCGGAGATGGTAAGAGATAGAGGTCTTATTCTTTTTGTTTTTGGTGTGTTATTGTTGCAGGCAGATCAAGTTTATTTCAAATTTTTGCCACGCCCCTTTCCGCCTTCGTAATTTGCATAAAACTGTATTTGAATTTTCTTCGATAACTTGGACAAAATAAGAGCTAGAGACCTATTTCTTTTTGCAATATGTCCGTTTAACTATTGCGCAGATAATGTCATTCTTGGATTTTTGCCACGCCCCATTCCGCCCTCGTATTTGCAAAAAAATCGATATCTTCGAAATGCTTAAAGCTAAAGGCATATAATCCAATAAGTCCACTGATTGTCAAACACGTACGTTTAAAATTACGTACGGATCGGACAATAAATATAGAAGATATTGGCAATTAAAGTTTTACCCACCCCTTCCCTAGGCAACGGCATGCCGCACACGCTGGGGTGACGTCATCCGTCTCTTCTTTGACTTCAATTCGTTCGCACGTTTATTCATACAGTAGTGTGTGTATGTGTGCACCTGCTGATTTTTTGGATGTCAACAAACGAAAATTTGGTGAATTATTTGAAAAAAAAAAATTAAATAAAAGAAATGGTTCATAAAGAAAGAGGTACATGGTATCTCGTTGTCGAGAAATCTCGACTACAGCGTTCCTACTTGTTTTGTTATTTTGTTGAAATACTCAAACATCAAATAAAATAAATACCTTTTTTTCTTTATCAATTTAAAAACTCAAACTTCAATTACATATACATATACTCGTATACATATATAGCCCATAAATACGACTTAAACCAAATCCCAAATGTGTGATGTCAACGGGCATTGACACTGGCAAAGGGCGGGTATAACTTTATTGTCCGATCTTTATGTTAAATAAAACACAATTTATAAATTTCAAGGGTGAAACGGGCGCAAGAAATGTTGAGATCAACTTGGGTACAAGCATAATGGACTTAAAGGAAATAGAATGAGGTCCTAGCTCATACCATTTCGGAAAACGACGTGTTTTTTCATACAGACAGACGGACATGGATAGATCAACTTGGCTGATTCTGATAAAGAATATATGTACATATAGGGGCGCAGACGTCTCCATCTGCCTGTTACATTCACTTTCACACACCATTTGTACCTTAAGGTACATGGTTTCAGAAAGAGGGTACACTGTTGCACAGGCAGAACATTAATTATTAAATTAAGATTTCACACAATTATTATTAATATTTATGATCCTTTGGAAACTGCATCAAAATCACATTGGTCGGCCTTCAAAGTTAACGGGTAAAAACCTGGAACCAAATAAGATTTGAAACCAATCTATATCGGGTTCCTTGCAACTTTGCCTTGCTTTAATGCTCAATGCGGTAATATTTCATCTTCAATCGGAAAGTTGGCCGGGCGGTTGGGAGAGAAGACGTAAGTCCGATTGACCCACGCCTACGCCTCGCGAGCTCGGACTTGGTCTTGAGTCCAGCTTCACCTGGCGGTTTTTGGTTGTCGGGGCGTGTGGGCGAGCTGAGTCAATATTGAACTGGTTAGCAGACTCAAGGTGCTGCTGGGGCGAAAATTATCAACTGTCCGGGTCGACTCGTTAAGCCAAGTAGCCAAGACTGGGCCCAACATGGGCGTCACTGCTTTCTGCGCCCACACGACTATTCCTCAGTCCGCAGTCGGCGGCAAAAGATTTGCTTTTTCGCTTTATGCGAAGCGAGTGGAGCGGGCAGCGCAATTAACTTTCTGCCAGCTCGAAAATGACAGGCGCACAGCAGTCAGATGCAGTGTGCCTTCGAAATGCTTCCTGCCGATAGTACCCACAAGATAATCTATCGAGATGGCTCCCCGCCCTTCAGCCCTTTTAACTTCTGGCTCTGTGTGCTTAACACTTTGCCCTTTCAGCCGGAGGAAGCACAGCCCCTCAAGTGGCAAGCATCGGATACTGCTCAGAGCCCCCCGCCCGTTTTCGTTCGCCTTCATTTTTTGCACTTGCCCATTGATGGCGCTCTGGTCAAGCTGTACTTGGTACGTGGTATTGTCAATGCACTTCAGTACATTTGCCAACTGTCAGAGACAAAAACGACAAGTCGCGACGACATCTCCACACCCGCCGCGCTAGCTCCCTCCTCCTTCGGCGCAGCAACCCCGCTGCCGCATTTTCCTGGTTTCCCGCTTTTCTAACTGCACCAACACATGGTAGCCATATAAATGTCTGTTTGTCCTACTCCTGACGGTGCTTCTGCTTCAGTGACTGCTCTGGTGGCATACATTTCAGTACCCACACATTGACCCCCGCACACACACAGCGAAAAACACATACACGTACAATCAGAAACAGTTGACAGACAGACGCAACTTTTCTGCGTTCGTGTGTCCTTGTGCGTGTTTTTTTTGGTAGCCTTAGTCTGGCCTGTCTGTTTGTTGACATATTATGATCCTTGATTATTTTGTGCTGACAAATACATGCTTTTCCTTTTCCATCCATACGCACACACTTCCACCTCACACATTCGCACACGATTTCGTAGATATGTATATCCAGATAAACTTCCGACTCTGATTTTGAGTCTGATTCGTGTTTGATTTTGTTGTTTGCCTCGGTTATCCTGTCGTTTTCCCAGGCGTGGCTCTTTTTGGGGCCAGGTACTTCGTAGCTAATTGGTCTGGACTCCCATTTTCTTGTATACTTTATTTGGCCTTATCAACTGGGCTTTTAATGATGGGCGTTCTCTGTAAATCCGCTTCCATTTCTGCTTGCCTACCACGGCCAATGTGTACTCCCTCTGTGTCAGCATGGTCTGTCCCGTCCCCATCCCCATCTCCCAGCTCCCCCATTCAGCACACGCCCACAAATGTCATGTAAAGCCATGCTCATACGAATATAAAATTCGACATAAAAAACCGAACCGGCTTCCAAAGCGGGCCAAAAACAAAAACCAAATCAGCAGCAAACCAACCTCGGATTGTGGGCGTCAACACAATATTTTGTAAATTATATTCGATTGTTGTTTGTTTTTCGAGAGGACTGCGGCCGAACGGGGGCCCTGATCCAATCTGCTCAGGGATTGAGGGGCGGAAGCCCGATAAGACCGCAAATGCATGGCGCACAAGTACCGGTCTCATATGCCAACTCCCAACTCCCTATTGCCTACTCCCTGCTCCGAACCAGTCCCCAACCTGTCCGAAACGATAATGCGTTTGATTGCAGCGGAAGTGGAGCGCTGTTGTGGTACGTGTGTCCGGTGGCTTGATGGCCTAGCCAACGGCCAGGTGCGCTGTTCTTGCCTCGCATAATGTGTAATTATTAATTAGTTTACGACTCTAGCCCGCTCTACCCAGCAGTCTTTGAGTCATCAGAAATGGAGTAAGCAACCACAACAGCTCCACCACGCCCAGTTGCTTAATGAAACGCTGTTGCCCTGCTGCCCAGTTCCTGGGGGGCGAAGCATGAGTGGATCCTGAGCCCATCGGTTTCCTCTCCCAGCCACCTGGTCACTTTTAGAACGCACTTGGCTCTGGCGACCTAGAAGCGGCATGCAGCAACCTGCTAAATTCTAAATGCTACATGCAGCTTGCAGTTCAAAAGCCACCTTCTGACGTTTAATGAGCAACAGCTGTTGGCCCCTTCCAACGTTTCGTCCGGACTCAGCTTTGTTAAGTTGTCAACTCACCCAGGCCAAGGAGCTGAAGATGTTTAATCCAATGCTGGCGGCAGCGTCGCCGCTTGGTTGCATGTTGCTGCCACTTGGTGTGCTGCTGCTGCAGATGCTGATGTCTTGAAACTGCTGAAGTCGAATGTAAAGCCATTTCGCTGGCCGCTATGCTCACTATTGACGGACTGTTCTGGGAGCGGAGCAAGAACCCGATGTTGCACTATAACGAGCAGCAGTTACCGTTGCTGCCGCCGCTCCAGCTGGTGGGGCGACGCATTGGTTTTGTCACTAGGCCACTTTAATCACTCGCCTCGCAGTTGGACAGCCTCGTTATGCTCGACCAGAGAGTCAGGGCGTTTGGGACACTCGCGAATCGCGCCGTAGCTACCGCCCCATCCTGGCGGCCTAGTCGCAGCCACCCAGCCTAAGGGTCCCCGGCGGAGGAGCGGTAGTCGCGGGGTCCAGGACCGCGGGCCAGCTCCGCCAGGATTCGCACTTGCGGTCCGCAGTTGGCGCAGACTCGATAATTTGGCGTTGTTATCGCGGAACGATGTAGCGTTCGATGCGTGAGGACGAGCTGTACGGCTGGCTGTTCGGGAGTCGCGCAAGTGTGAGTGCGCGGTGCAGGCGTGCTAGAGTGTGTGGGTGAGCGGCAGGCTCCGTGAGACGCAACCGAAGAAGAAAGGGACCCCGGCCTTGCGACTGACAAGCGTCCTCGCGGTATCAGAGCTAAAACCGAACTAAAACCTCTCGAAGCTCAACGATACGAGTCTCGCAACGTTCCCTGCCGCTGCCACTGTCGCTGTCGCTGCGGCGCACCGATGAATCTCCATCCCGGAGTCGCGCAGCGAGAGTGCTGCGAGAGCGGTTCGGGTCGGTTTCTGCTTCGGTCTGCAAGCCAAGAGCCGGCTGTTCTTATACTGGACCATCTGGCTTACAGAGCAGAGGCCGGAGACTACTTTGCTCTGCGGGGAAAAGAATGGGGAAAAGCAATTGTTTGTGTTTTTGATTGAAATAGGGCTAGGCGATAGATGTTGCCCAAGTCGTGTTCAGTGCGCTGTATAAGTGATTGTAGTTGGGCCTAGGCAGCTGGGTGGCCGATACTATTTTCGATGGTAAGGCTAGCCTGCGACCGCTGGCTGCGTTTCTTTTTGGACTTTGTTTGGCCTCGACATTAACTAAACAAAGAGAGTAGGCCCCAGAGGATCATGTCCACAAATCCACATACAATGTTCTGCCCGTTGCTGTTTTCCAACCCTAAAAATTACTTTTTTTATTTATTTATATTTTATAATTCAAATGATCTGGTAATGGTCAAACGTTCACACGTATTTTAAAATTTTTCTTGGATCCTTCGAATTTAATATTTGAAAAGGAGCGTTGTGTATTAAAATTGTTCGACTTCAATTATTTGGTTCATCTGGAAGTTGAAAATATTTTGAATAACTACGTCTTAGAAATACACAATTAATATAATCACATTTTACATCATGGAGTTAATTTAATATGTAAGCATGTCCAATTTTTTGTGATCATTTTGTGATCATAAATAAAAGAAAAATTTGACATCAAATTAAATACAAATTCGATTTTCTTTCCCTTGATTTTATGCAGCAGAAAATGATTCTGATAATTAAAATAAAATTATTGTCGGCGTTTAAATACGTATTTCAGATTTTTTGCCTTTTTTTTTATCCAAAACACTCTTAAGTAGTAGATCATCATGTATTACCCACAATATTAGGAAGATAAAAGTTTAAAAATCAGAAAGTATGTATTTGTGCGCATATAAGTTTCGGTATATGTATAATATAAGTAAAATTAAACGTATAAGTATTCTTATAAGTATAAGTATCTTTATATGTATAAGTATTTTAGGACGGTTCGCGTTATCAATGCCGTGAAACTGTTATACAGCTGGTCAAATGTATTTGGGAAAAATATAAGTTGGTGTTTATAAGTTAGAAGCGTATAAGTTGGAATCGAACCGCAGTATAAGCAATTTATTTGCTTAATTGAAAAAAAAAAAATAACAATATTTATTTATTTATTATTAAAGATAGAGAAGTTTACAAAACTCGACTAACTTAGTTGGTAAAGCGCTGGCAGCAAGGCCTTCGGCTTTTAAAGTTAATGTTATTTAAGTCTATTAGCTTAATTACATATATTGTTCGTTGTATTTAGGCTACTTAGTTGGTAAAATTTTTTATGTACATTTTGGGTATTTTTAAATATTGTGGTATAGGTTTGAAGTTTTTAAGAAAGTTAAGATTTTTTCTAAATTATCAGGGTTGGAATCGTTAAGGAAATCTAATGGGCTTGTATTTTTGAGGATAGATAGTTTAGTAGGAAGGAGTGATGGGCATGAATTTAATAGGTGGGGTATGGTATTTGCGCCTTCGCAGAATGGGCAGGGTGGGGTGTGGTTTTGATTAAAATAGTGCTCGTGTGTAAGTCAAAATACCAATATTAAAATTTGTTTTAACCTTAGGTACTTCTTGAATTTTATATAATTTTAGATATTTTTATACCATGTACCTTAAGGTACAAATGGTATATTAACTTTGTGCAAATGTATGTAACAGCCAGAAGGAGACATCTCCGACCCCATAAAGTATATATATTCTTGATCAGCATCAACAGCCGAATCGATCTAGCCACGTCAGTCTGTCCGTCCGTCTGTCCCTCTGTCTGTCTGGACCGCAGGCTTACATTCAACAAGCATATCACCGCGTTAAAAATTCGCATTTGGCTGCTTAGCTTAAGAAGCATACTATCACTATCCAACAAATTGACAGTGTATAAGCAAATAATTGCCCCAATCTGGAGGTATGGCTGCCAAATCTGGTGACTTTCGTGCGACAGCCAAATTAAAAGAGTTCAGGGGGCTCAAAATCGAATGCAAAGGCTAGTCACAGGATGTGAGTGGTACATCCGCAACACTGAACTCCACAAAGACCTGAAGTTGGCCTCAGTCTTTGATGAAATCAACAGACACTCTAGCAGGTACAACAACAGACTCGAGTGCCACCGAAACCGGCTGTCGACGAGCCTAATCAGAGATCGCTCTCCAACGAGGCTAAACAGACGCCAACCGAGGGACCTGATAACCCGAGCTCCGAGGACTCGGCATAGAAGGATTAAATTTATGTTATTTGTTACCTCTTTTTAGTTTTATCTGTAATCTAGTTTAACTAGCCGGCGTGCCCACTTGGTCTAAATGAATGGAGAAGAAGGCCATAAGGGGGTTCTTGGCTACCCCGTATAATAAAATTAAAAAAAAAACAAGTACAAACTCTGTAGTCGACAACGAGATACCATGTACCTCTCTTGCCGTTGCCGTGGGAAGGGGTGGGTAAAACTTAAATTGGTCATATCTTCTATAATTATTGTCCGATCTGAACGTCATTTTGCATGCAAGTTTTGGCGATAAGCAGACTTAGCAGACTTAAAATTATGTCTCTAGCTTTAACCATTTTTGAGATATCAATTTTTTTTGCAAATACGAGGGACAAAAGGGACGTGGCAAAAATCTGGGAATGACATTATCTGCATTGAAGTTAAACGGACCTAATGCAAAACGAAACAGGTCTCTAGTCCAAGTTATCGAAGAAAATCCAATATTATGCAAATTACAAAGGCGGAAAGGGGTGTGGCAAAAATTTGAAATAAACTTGACCTGCGTACACATATAACGGACCTAAAGCAAAAAGAATTACACCTCTAGCTCTTACCACCTCCAAAAACGACGACGTGTTCATACATACAAACGGACAGACGTACGGACAGACGGACGGACAGACGGACATGGCTAGATCGACTCGGCTATTCTTGACGCTGATCAAGAATATATATACTTTATAGGGTCGGAAACGCTTCCTTCTCCCTGTTACATACATTGCACAAACATAATATACCATTTGTACCTTAAGGTACATGGTATAAAAATAAAATTAAATAAAATATAAATAAAAATTAAAAATAAAATTCGTTTTTCCGCTTAAATTTGTAAACCCTTAATTACAATGATTTAATTCAAATGCCAAATGTTGTATGACGTCATCCGGCATTGACAGTAAGAAGGAATGGTGAACCTTTTTTCTGGCCGTATCTTCATTCTTTATTGTCTGATCATTGATAAACTTGACACATGGCTAAACATTTCAATGTTTTTCTCTTGGTCCAACTATTTCATATAGACCAATCTGCTGTAGAAAATACAGATTTTTGAATATTGCAAGGGCGGAAAGGGGCGTGATTTAAAAACGACATATGATAATTGAAATAACATTATTGTTGTATGGTCGGAAGTGTTTCTTTTCCCCTTTTGCACTAATATTCCTTAATATACCAAGCTGTTTCTAAAAGTTATTATCAATATGCGCAGGACCAAATATGCTTCACCTTACAAACCTAGCATTTTTAATTTGGGTTTCCTTATCCAATTTGCGTGCACGAAGTCCCTTCATATTCGCCGTCCCTCCATATTCTACAGCAATTTTACCATTTGCAAGAGAATTACACTGCACATTGTATGGAAAGCCAGGCACTTGTTACACTACGCGCTAAGAGTCCCTTGGGATCGATTTTCCCCTGAAATTTTACCTGTATATGGTAAACGAAATGAATTTACGGAAATTTTTCGTATGTTTTCTCTAGCTTAAAGCCGTTAACTGGGGGAAGCGGAGTACAACCCATTATGCGTGGAGAAGAGACTGGGCTCACAATAAAACAAGTAGGAACGTTGTAGTCGAGATTTCTCGACAAGGAGATACCATGTACCTCTTTTCTTTATAAACTATTTCTTTGTTTTTAATTTTTTTTTCAAATAATTCACCAAATTTTTGTTTGTTGACATCCAAAAAAACAGCAGGTGCACACATACACACACTACTGTATGAATACACGTGCAAACGAATTGAAATCAAAGAAAAGACGGATGACGTCATCTCAGCGAGTGCGACATGCCGTTGCCTAGGGAAGTGGTGGGTAAAACTTTAATTGGTCATATCGTCTATATTTATTATGTACATCTGTACATAATTTTAAATGTACGTGTTTGACGATCAGTGGAGTTAGCGGACTGAAAATTTTGCTTCAAGCTTTTACCATTTCGAAGATATAGATTTTTTTGTACAAGTACAAGGGCGGAAAGGGGCGTGGCAAAAATCCAAGAATGACATTATCTGCGCAATAGTTAAACGAACATATTGAAATAGGTCTCTAGCTCTTATTTTGTGCAAGTTATGGGCTAATGGGTCGAATAAAATTCAGTTTTAGGCGAAAAGAGGCGTGGCTAAAATTTGAAATAAACTTGATCTGCCTGCAACAATAACACAAACAATGCAAAAAGAATTACAATTCTATCTTTTACCATCTCCGAGAACGAGGTGTTCATACATACAGACAGACAGACAGACGGACAGACGGACATGGCTATATCGACTGATCTCTGATCGATGACGCTGATCAAGAATATATATACTTTATGGGGTCGGAGATGTCTCCTTCTGCCTGTTACATACATTTTCACAAAGTTAATATACCATTTGTACCTAAAGGTACATGGTATAAAAAACAAAATTAAATCTATTCCGGCAGAGTTCATGCGCCGAGAGGAACACTCAATAATCCCCCCACCCAATAAGCATCCCACTGTGCTAATATTCCAGAATACCAAAGTATGCGCCAATCTTTGAAGCAGCCAGCGAGGAGTTATTATAAATATGTATATATTAAGGTATATTAAGGGAGCATCTTAGTAAAGAGAATTCCCTAAAATGTTGCGTACATTTTTGCTGTCTGGAAGACAATTAAAGCACTCAACAGTACTAAACTAATTGGTTTGCTAAAATTCCCAATTTTATATCCACATTACTGATCAAAGATGCACGACAAAAAGTTAGGACAAAAAGTGGTCAGCTAGGTATGTCCTTGAACCAAAGAGAGAGAATCACAAGGCTAGCACCACAACATAAGCGAATGAATATAGTGACATATCCACACCCACATCATCTAATATGTCTAACCTAGACCTAAATACATACCATGTATTTCACAATACTTCATTATTAAGTTGTGAAGATTTGCTATTAACATAGCGTTGCGTTCTACCAATCGGAATTACAATCCGACTTAACCAATCTCCAGAAGTGGTGCTCTACTAACTTTTTAAACCTTAATGGCTCTAAGTGCAAGACAATGACCTTTTGTCGTTGTAATCCCATGCTTGCGAGTTATCACCTAAATGGAGACGCCCTGGATCGTTTAAAGCTTATTGACGATCTTGGCATCCGCCTGGATCCTAAACTTAAATTTATCGACCATATATCGTGTATGGTTAACAAAGCCAGGGGTGTACTGGGATTTGTAAAAAGATGGTCGAAGGAATTTAACGACCCATATCTCACAAGAACCTTATAAATGTCCCTAGTTCGTCCGATTCTGGAATACGGGTCTTGTGTCTGGAATCCCCAATACGAGGTTCACAAAGACAGCATTGAATCGGTGCAAAAAAACTTTCTCATTTTTGCACTTCGTGGCCTTAACTGGAATGCAAACCAACACCT
The DNA here is from genome assembly GCA_021223825.1 of Drosophila ironensis. Classification (NCBI taxonomy): domain Eukaryota; kingdom Metazoa; phylum Arthropoda; class Insecta; order Diptera; family Drosophilidae; genus Drosophila; species Drosophila ironensis. Next base: position 3,333,823 of record JAJJHQ010008764.1, on the reverse strand, counting down.
TCCCTCGTACCATAGTAGATTACTTTTAATAAACCTACCTACCCTTACTAACCGTAGAACGATGCTTGGCGTCGTATTTATTAATAAACTTATACGAGGTGAAAGTGACTGTACAAAGTTACTCAGCCAGTTAAATTTCACCGTGCCCTGTAGACTAACTCGCAATTTCATCCCCCTTAAGTTACCACATTGTCCTCTTAGTGTGTTATGTTCGGACTACAATGCACTTTTCACCATTACCTCTAACTCTAATCCTAACAACCTTAAAACCCTAATACTAATTTACCTATCACAACATCATCTAAACTAGTTCCCTCGTATTCTTTCTTTCTATTAAGTTTTCCTCGTATTTTCTTTCGGGTCTATCCCCGCGACTCGAGCCGTACGACCCACGGCGCGCCCCTCGGTCGGTTGGGCGGGAGGTGGGAAGTTGCACGTTAAGCAACGGGACCGCGCGAAAAAAAAAAAAGTTCTTGATAATTATATTCACGAACACCCGATAGAGTTTATTGCTGACCGTAAACAAATCCTAATGGAAATTTCCACTTATCCGAATAATCCAAAATTTCCATTATCCACTTATCTAATCCTTTGGACATAAACTTGCGTTAATTCCAAGTCCGAAATCTTTATCTAAACAAACTGAACCCCACAGTCTAAACGGCCAATTAGGTCACAGCCAGATTCGATGCCCAAGCAATTCAACTCCTTGAGCCTAGCTGCGACCGCCGCCCCAAATGTAAACAGAAACATCTGCTGATACAATAACTGCTGATATTTAAAGAGCGCAGCCTAAAGAGCGGCAAAGAGATATAGATTTTTTTGCAAATACGAGGGCGGAAAGGGGCGTGGCAAAAATCCAAGAATGACATTATCTGCGCAATAGTTAAACGGGCATATTGCAAAAAGAAAAAGGTCTCTAGCTCTTATTTTTTCCAAGTTATCGAAGAAAATTCAAATACAGTTTTATGCAAATTACGAAGGCGGAAAGGGGTGTGGCAAAAATTTGAAATAAACTCGACCTGCGTACACATATAACGGACCTACAGCAAAAAGAATTACACCTCTAGCTCTTTCCGTCGCCGAGAACGACGTGACGGACATAGAGACGGACAGACAGACAGACAGACAGACAGACAAACAGACAGACAGACAGACAAACAGACAGACGGACATGGCTAGATCGACTCGGCTGTTGATGCTGATATAGAATATATATACTTTATAGGGTCGGAAACGCTTCCTTCTCCCTGTTACATACATTGCACAAACTTAATATACCATTTGTACCTTAAGGTAAATGGTATAAATACGAATCATAACAAGTGAGGATAATGAAGAAACCATACTCACAAAATTCGAAGCTATTTTATATGTCTACAATCACAAAACTGCACATAATTCCACTGGAAGAACCCCAGCAGACATATTTTTATATGCAGGAACTCCAATGTACAACACGCAAGAGAAAAAAACCGAAAGAATAAACAAACTAAATAAAAACAGAAGTGATTTTGAAGTAGATACAAAATACAAAATAGATACAAAAGATACAAAATACAAATTCAAATACAAAATAGTAAAATTCAAAATTACTAACCCTTTTAAGAAAACCGGTGAAATAAAACAAGTCGATGACAAACATTTCGAAGAAACTAATAGATGTCGAAAAATAACGTATTATAAATCTAAATTCAAAAAGCCAAGAAAATTAATCAAAGTAAACACAACAATTGCAGGTCCATTGACGAAGACCCTGGTTAATTTGATAACCACTACACTAACATCAATAAAAACACAAAAACTAGAAATAAATCCAATTATAGCAAAAAACGGCTATATCGTATTTAAGACAGGAGAACTTAAAATACCTACGAGTTTTGAATACCATTGATTAACAGTCAACTTGACCAACACAGTAATAACATATAACAACTTAATTAATCAAGCCGAAAATTTCACTTTTTCGCCACAAGTTAATTATCTTTTGGAAAAATTTAAAAGAGAAATGAATGGGATCCAAATCATTAAAAGAAATAAACGAGGCTTGGCTAATTTTGTTGGTTCCGCTTACAAATATCTATTTGGTATATTAGATCAGGAAGATAAGCAAGAATTAGAATTAAAGATTCAAAACATTCAAGTAAATAATATACAACTCAGTGAATTGAATCATGTCATAGAAACCATAAACAATGGCATCGAAATGGTAAACAGATTAAACAATGACCAAGAAGCTATCCATAGATTTAATTTAATGTGTTTCAATTTAAAAGAATTCACTGAATACGTCGAAGATATCGAACTCGGTATGCAAATTACAAGATTAGGCATATTTAATCCAAAATTATTAAAACCCGATAATATAGACCACATTTTTCCCGAAAAACTTCTAAATGTAAAAACCTCAACATGGTTTAAGAAAGATACAAACGAAATCTTAATTATTTCTTAAATCCCAAGCCAATGCCTAAATACGCCTATTCTTCAGATAGTTCCATTCCCAGATAATGACAATAATATTTTAACTGAAAAGATTCATGATAAATATTTTATACTAGATAATAAAACATACACTGTAAAAAAAAGGAAAATTGTAACAAATAAATGTTTAATAGGAATATTACACCAAACAAACAAAGAATGTAGATACTCAAATATAATTTTAACATGAAATATACCAAAAACAACATTAAATCAAAATTGTATAGACTAAAGAATTATAGTCGAAGGAAACAATGTCATTAAAGTAAATAATTGCACTATACAACTAAATGAAATCTTAGTTACAAATACACTGTCAACATTTGCAAACACGATATATGTACAAAATAATGTGACTAAGCTAAAAACTTTAGAATACTTGCAAACAAAAGAGTTAATCAATGTACACATAGCAGAGAACAAAACACTTGAACTGTAACATCTCTTGTTAGTTTTGCTTTCCTTATTATAACTTTGATAATTTACAAATTTAAAAAAATTTACAAATTTCCCAAACGAATCATTGTAAAATTCAAAAAACAACCAATTGTAAACCAAGATACAATAGAAATGTCAAAGGTCGAAAACGACAACCCTGTACCAAACCAGGCAATCCTGTACCCAAAATTGTAAGCCTGAGGACATATCCACACCCACATCTTCTAATATGTCTAACCTAGACCTAAGTACATACCATGTATTTCACAATACTTCATTATTAAGTTCTTGATAATTATAATTATATCCATCGAGGATCATCTCTTAAGGCGAGACGAAATTATCAACTCAGCCACTGCGGCAGGGTCAGTCTTGTTCTTCACCCCAACTCGCGTGATCAGTAAACTGATTCAAGTGTCTTACTTTAAGTGATATTTAAATAAAATTATACTTTTTTAAAAATCCTTAAAGCCGAGCATTTAATTATGTATATACTTGTTCGCTTCGTCTCCGCACGTCATTCAGTGTCCTCGAAATGCCTGAATTTATCGAGTTTCCAGGATGCAACGGTTGGGGGTTATCTTTCCTGGTCGCCACCATCGGTGACTCCCCTTTTTGGGCCGTGTACCACTTTCTGCGGGCTGGGAGCAAAACAAATCAATAAACGACAACAAGAGCTGTGTACCCAAGTCATTGAATCCGCCCCATCATACTTCGCCTCGCCCGTCGACCAAAAAGCTCCAATTGGAAGCGCCGAGCTTAAGCTACACTGTTCCTAAGCTAAGCCTCCATCCATCCATCAAGGCTCCAATCCCCTCGGCCCCCGGCTTCCCCTTGCAGCCAGGACCCGCCACATCAATCGCGAATCGAGGTCTGCATGTAGAACACCCCTCCTCCGCTTACTTTCTCTTTTTATACCCGGTCCTTAAAAAGAACAAGGGTATATTGGATTTGCACGAATGTATGTAACAGGGAGAAGGAAGCTTTTCCGACCCTATAAAGTATATATATTATTGATCAGCCACAACAGCCGAGTCGATGTAGCCATGTCCGTCTGTCCGTCCGTCCGTCTGTCCGCATGAACGCCTAGATTTTGGAAACTATAATATATAGAGAACAACTAATTTCACATTCGGATTCTGTGGATATCAGTTCAGCACAAGTTTATTTTAAAAATCGGCTACCTCCCCCCGCACCCCCGCGAACCACGAAATTCTGTGGCATCCACAATTTTAACTTATTAGGCACCAAATTTGAATATTATATTGGATATTATATTGAATATTATATCAATCTGTATTGCGAAAATCAGCCGGTTACGCCCACTTTTGTTTGCGTAAATGATAAAAATGTGTTACGCCCACAAGCTTCTCCATAGAAACATGGCGCGCACTTCTGGCGCCCAAATGACGAAAATTTGTTGCGCCCAAAATTTCAATGCTATTATAATGTGTCAAAAGCCAGGTGAAACTGAGAACCGGGTATTTTTAGTCGATACGCTCGACTATATGTAAATCGTTCTTACTTGTTCTTGTTCTGCACTGAAAACAAAAAACGTTTTCAGAGCCGCATCCTCAAAGCAATCGTAGTTATGAAATCTGTTGGCAAGGGTACAATCATGATTAATCGAAACAACTTTCGTTTATTAGTCATGTGAAACTGTTTTGAAAACACAGTTCAGCATAAAATAACAGGATTTCTTTATGTGCATCCCGTCCGACTGGCTTTCCTTGTTTTTCCTGCTAGTGCATTGCGATATTCTTATTTCGGGGATGGCCCCACGAGTAGCAGACATTCGTAATCCTTAGTTTCATTTTCTCCACCCGCTCTCTAATATTTTCTTTGAGTACCTTTAGACTACACTGCCTGCCTGCTGCTTCCGGGGAGGTGGGGTCGGTTGGCTTAACTAACTAGATTTTCCCCATTGTTGCTTCCAATATTTGCTCATTGCTGTTGATTCTCTTACCGTACCTGTTTGCTGCCGATGTGTTTGTCCGTAAGCATTGTTTTTTTACACCTTAGATGTCTTGTCTGTGACTGGGCTGTGACACAGGATTAACTGCAAAATGCATTGCGTATTTATTTTTTAATTCAGTGCGGCGCCATCTAAAAATGCTTGTGCTCGACATTTATATAAAAATTAAAAGCAAATATTTTAGCACGCACACCACGAAAGTTGAGTATAAATATTTGCCTGAAAAATGAGCCATCCAGTTTTTGATCATAAATAAGATAGAACAAGGAAACTCGACCGCATACTTGAACAACTTCAGCAGAAATCCCACACTCCTGCTCCACCGCCCTCACCTCTACATTCCTCCGACGATTTTGAAGATTAATTTGCAAACATTGTTCCATATACAATTCAGGATTGGCAAGGCACGCAATCTCCGGTTCTACAGCTCGCCTGCTCCCGAGCCAGCTCCCCGAGTCCATGGGCCTCCTGGTTCCAGGAGCTCGGACTAATTTTTAGACAGTAAAGGAGGATGGATTTTGATTCCGGTCCACGTTTTTCAGTTCAAAATTTGTTTGGCTTTTTTAAATTGTGTTTTAATTTATTTGGGCGCAGCGGCACCGGCCCAAGTGGAACAACTCTCGAGGAGACATTTCGGCGGTGTTTTCTTTTAATTTTCTTTTCGTTCCGAGCCTTGTTTCTTACATTTTTTTCTTGTAGTGCGTGGGGAATTTAAGTGGTATACCCAGCAAAATTAACACATTCGTTACGACTCATACCTTAACCCTCCGCTGGCCCAGGCAGTTCACTTCTTTGCCCAACTTTGCCAACACAAACAATTGCAAGTTATTTGTGAAAATTTTATTGTAATTACAAAAGTTTTCCCATGTTGTTTCTCCACGCGTTTTCCTCCATCTTTCGATGCCGTGATACCTTGAAATATACACAAAATAGGTTTCCCTCCTCAGTGCCCATTCTATTCCTGCTCCGCCTGCTTCGTCTCTATCCTCGTCCGTGTCGGGCCCGTGCCGAGCCCCTTCCACATCTGGGGTTTTCGGTTCAATTTCGTATTTGGGGCCCGGTTCGAAACTCAATGTTTCAGCTAACTTTATCCACTTCATTATTTGCTCGTTTCCATTGCTGTGTTTCGCTGGTTGGCCTGTGTTGCCTGTTTGTTCTCCAGTTTGCATTGTTGGCTCGTTTCGATTTTAATTGTATCTGCGTGCAGAAACAAGCGCCACTCCACCCAACTTGGATAGCAGCACCACCTGTGGTTCCCCCGCCTAACCACGATGCTCCAGTACAGGCAAGTATATTAAATACCGAAAAGTTCTCAGGGCGCTGAAGGGCAAGTGGCCGTAGAAAATAGCACGAAAACGCATTGGATGAGCAGCAGGTTGATCGGGAATATGCGAGTAAGGATGTATAAATAGCGAGTGGCTAGCGATTATTAAATGCTGCAGCTTGTACTTGATAGACTATTATTAATACTCTCTTTCTGGTCCTTATGTTACTGAACTACACATTAAGTACGAGTATAACGCAATAAAAGGCATACCCGTGTGAGTTATATGAATACTATTTATTATATTATTGTAGTATGAAGAGTGTCAATATTATTAAATCATTAGAATAAACTGGTTTTTACTACTATCCTTGAATGCATATAAGAAACAAGTAGAAACGCTGTAATCGAGATTTCTGGACAACGACATACCATGTACCTCTCTTGCCGTTGCCTAGAGAAGGGGTGGGTAAAACTTTAATTGGTCATATCTACATATATTTATTGTCCGATCTGAATGTAATTTTTCATGCGCGTGTTTGGTGATTGGCAGATCTAGCAGCCATAAAATATCTTTAGTTTTAACCATTTTGGAGATATCGAAAATGGCAAAAATTTTAAATAAACTCGATCTGCCTGCCTTAACTAAAATCAAAACGAGTTACATATCTAGCTCTGACCATCTCCGAGAACGACGTGGTCATACATACAGACGGACAGACATCCAGACGGACATGGTACCATTTGTACATTAAGTTACATGGTATAAATACACAAGGCGCCCTTGACCTAATTAAAATTAACTAAATAAGTTTTATTAACTTTTCTCTACTCATAGTAAAAATTGCCGCATAACCGTTTGCCACCGCTGAAGCGCTGCTGCGGTGACTTTAAAGGCACCGAGTAAGGGCGCTTGCCAAGGACCTGCTGCAGGATTGACTGTGGCTGTCGACGGAGATTTTCTTCGTCCAGATCTTGCTGGCGTTGCAGGTTTTCCTGCTCGCAGCGCTGTTGATGTTTTAGCTTCTGCTGCATCATGAACACGTACTGGTCGCGGTACTCCGGCTGATGGCAGAGCTGCTCCTGGCGCATCCGCATTTGCTTCGAGTAGGTCTGGTCCAGGTGCATTATAACGGTGGGTCTGCTGCACAGGGGCACCCCAAACGATTTCTTCGCCCTGCCGCTTATTTTGGACCTCTGCCGCAGCAAACCTCTGTCCCCTAACTGGCTAGCTACACTGCCGCCGGTAGCCCGTTCGTCTGGAATTTGCATGTTCTTGGCATCCACTACCAAGATGTTACGCTTTGGGTAAGATAGTCGGCAAGAGTGCTGATGGGACTGTCGCTTCCGGGTGAGCGGCGTCGAAGCTCTGGGAGGCCGATCGGCAGGCTTTCGACCGATGTTCGGGACACATCTCTGCACCCTCTGGGGTCTTGGCGCTTTCTGTGGCCGCTGGTCCCCCTGTGGGAATTTCGAATCCCCCCCAAACGACCTCTGAAGCGGCTCCATCCACTCGGACTTTTCAATGCGCGCCTCGTGTTCCAGTCGCTCCAGCTTAGCGGGCCAGTTCCAGGCGCTGCGCCTAGGTTTTTTGTGCGGGCAGTGCTTTTCCCGCTCTGCCACCGGACACTTTAGCTTTCCGAGATCGGACAGATTGGTAGGATCACTGGCCAATTGCCAATCGGGATTGTGAAGTGGCCGCACCCTTGCTACGTGTTCCTCACCCACACATTCAAGCTGCTCGGCGGCGGATGCGTTTTCTTCGTAGGAGGGTTCCACCGGCGGCTCAGGTGCCGCAGGACTTTGGGTCTTCGGTTTTGCAGGGCTTAGATAGAAGTACTTCCTTATCGCGTAGTTAGAGTCCAGAATACCCGGCCAGTTTCTATCTTTGGGGGATCTGAAACATGCCATTGTGGATTTATAAACGCTTAATTTGGTTCAGTGTGATGCAGCCAAAAGCATTGCCAATATTTTTTTTTGTTTGGACTTCTATAATGTTTCCTTGTTGTGTATGAAATCCACTAATAGTTTTCTGTCATTGTTGATTGAAGTTCGAACCAAAGGCGACCAGTTACGGCGAAGGGAACCCAATCTAAAGTCACAGATATTTATTGGCCTGACCCGTCTTGTTCGACAACATTCGGCCGTTGTGGTGGTGGGCAGGGTAAACACCCTCAGGAACCCACCACCACTTAGATGGCGGATGGAATGGACAGACAGACAGAGGGACAGTAAATCGGTTCGTGGCATTAATGCAAATAAGTGGAAACACAAATATTTTCAACGTTTTTGTGGTCTGGCCCAAGCGACAGAAGAGGAAACCTTTTTTCGGCCAGAGCCGTTTTGGGACGACAGTCGAGGGTCGATGGATCATTTCCGCTCTCCTGACTCGTGCCCCAGCTCGGGGTCCCTTTTCCGTAGTTGCCGTACGCCGAACGCAGCACCGTATTCCGTATTTCGCATCCCGTATCCGTAGTGGCCTGGCCGGCAACCGTTTCCTGTCGACGGGCGCAGTTAAATATTGAAATTTATATTTAAAATATTGCAAATATACAGTTAAATGTTGAGTTTCCCCTCGTTTTTTTCCACTGCCGTCGCATTTTTCACTTTAGTTTATGTAGAACATGTTTAATTTATGAATTGTTGGCCTGAGCCCCTTTCCCCCACTGCCATTTGCCATCCCCATCCACCATCGCCATCCACCATCGCCATCCACCATCCCCATCCACCATCCACCATCCGCATCCCCATTTAGTCTTATGCCAATGAATATGAAAAATCAATTTAAAGTTCGGACCCCGGCACTGAAGGTCAAACGGTTGCCCTGGCCTTTAAAATCGCAACAAAAGGTAGTGAATCCGTTCGCAGCGGTTGCCATTGGTTCATTATGGGCCTTGCCCCAATCCCCGTGCCGCTCTGATTTTGGTTTAATTCGATTGTTACATCTCGCATTAATTTCCTGCAGAGGAAAAAACATTTGCGACGTTTTCTGGGGTCTTCCTGGAGGGTCAGTGTCTTTCTCTTCTGGTCGTCCTTCCCCTCGATTTCCAATTAGCAGCAGAAATCACATTTCGTCTTTTTCCTGCAGCACCTAACCCCCGGCCAGTTGTTTTGTTTGTTTCATTGTTTTCTTGTGTTAATTGAGGATTTGCACTTGCCACGATTTTGTGATTACTGAGGTGAGGGCACTGTACAAATAATAGTAGGTAGTAATACCCAATTGCGCGAGGCTGAACTGCTTGGATGCTGATCTGGCCAACACAATAAGACGAGTCGAAAAATAGTCGGCATACGGTTGAACCTGCGCAAATATCCCTTCATAAATACAAACAAAAATATAATTTATTTTGAAGTTGTCTAAATGTTATAAAAGTGTCCCAAAATGGTTTCAATTTCACTTTTCTTAGAAACTTTAATTTACTAATCAAACGTCGATTTTAACACAAATAGCTTTACATTTTCAATATATATATTATAAATACAATGGGGTGAACCCCAGACAAATTTAGGACTAATTTAAACACTAACCCAAAAAACTATTTATGAAACGCAATAATATTAAGCAAAAGTTAGCTTTTCACATATTTATTAAAATAAAGTTAAATTTTGCTTGAAAATTTTACGCATGGGCAAATATACGTATAAACAGGGCTTACAAGCGCATAAAAATAATTTTGGTAATCTTGCTACCCATTTCTCTCGGTGCAAATGTTTAATTTCGTTAACGTAAATTCTTTTTGCAAACGAAACTTCTTTGATGGCGCAATAAATGGACGGATAAGGAAACAGTCAAGGAGTTGGATACGCGCAGGATAATTGTAATGCCTCGGTCCCTAACTCTTCACCTCGATATTGGTTTGCGAATAGGAGCTGGCAAATTTTTTCAGGCCGGGGGCTAAGATTTTCGGGAAAGTTTTATGGATGGCAGGGATTGCATTTCCTGTTTGGCAGGCAACAATGCAGGAACCGGAAACAGGAGCGCCAAGATGCTGGCCGGGGTGAAGTCCACGGATCCGCGAATTCACGAATCCACTTAGCGGCGCATAAATTTCGCTCGGTACATAAAGTACAAGTGTACAAACAAAAGGACTTTTGGCGCTCGGCATTACAACCATAAAGCAAAAAGGACCGCGAGCTCGGAAGGGGGAGAGGCAAGCCGAAGTCGCGGCAGGACCTGGAGTCGTGGTCCGAGAGCTTTGGTATCGGCCCTGGATGATCCGGGTCACATAAACAGCGGCGAGTGAATAAAATTGGAGCCGTGAATAAAATGCGAGGCCAAGTCAGGCGGCCGGGCCACTGCATTGCTATTTACAAAATGTCCTCGACCAAAAGGAGCGACCGAGTAAATCATAAAGAGTCCTTGCAGAGGCTGGAGGCAAGAGAAATGCACGTAAAATAATAAACAAGGCTTTGCAAACAATAAATGTTGTCCCGCTCCCACTGCACCCTCAACAATCCCCCCACTCCACCAAAGGGATGTCACATCTCTATTCTTACCACATCTGGCAGCTGCAATGCTACGAGTTGTTAGCGACACTGGCGACGAGATTTCTGCCGTCCATTGTTAGACTCCGCATCCATCCCCCGGATCCGGGTCCAGCTCCGCCGAGTCCGTGGCTGTTGTTGGTTCTGTTGCTGCCGGTGCGATAAATGCGAAATGCTTGTAACTGCAATGCAAATGTAATGTGCAGAGGACACTTTAAAGGGCTGCTGCAGTCGGCCCCTCCCCACTATGGGCGAGGTCCCGAGCACCAGTAAATATTCCCCTTGTGAAGGGTCACGGGCTCTGGGGGTCAGCCTGCCGCTTCCTCTGACGAGTGGGCGCCCATCCAAGTGGCAACGCACGGCAGACGCCGGGCGCTTTTTGCCACTGGCGACGTCCTTATTAATTGCAACAATAACTGGTGCCCGTGCCACGAAGCTGTGGCGTCGGTAGGCGGAAGCAACATTGCGCGAAAATTAGCAAACGTAGTGTCGAATAGAGCAAAGGTACGAGTTTTCCTTACATTTAGGAGCTGTGTGGTATGCCCGGCATTATTCCCGACCCATGTTCAGGCCACACTTCACCAAGCGTTTCTTTTCATACATTAACATTCAAGTTTAGAAGTTAAAAGAATATTAGTATACTCGAATTGCGATCGATAATTAATTTCTCTCACTATATTTCCTAGTAGGTTTCAAAGAGAGTATTGGGTAATGGGAAGAGCTTCGTAGTCTTTCGGCCTTTTTCCCGTTAATTTATGGCTCGGACTTGCAGCTTTTTTGTGGACCTGCGACCACCGGAAGCGGCACTTAGCTCCTGGCACTCTGTACCCCAGTCCACTTGCACTTCATCCTCCGCTGGTGAGCCAGGTACAGTGCACTCCAGCCCTGCGAAATCCCAGTGCAGAAATGACTCCACTCGCTGATAAGTAATTGTGCGCGGGTGGACTTGTGGCTGTCGCCCTCCTTGTTTTTTGTCGGTCCCGGTGCCGGGGTGGGAGTGGGCTGAATCTGGGGCAAAAGTTTGCCGCTGGCTGCGGCAGTAAAAACAATTCGTATATCAAAATTTCAATGCTCCTCCCCCTTACCCAGCAACGCGAAAGCGAGTCTAGTTTTACGGCGAAAGGCTTTAGTGGGAGGCCAACAAACATTTAAAAGCAATAAAGAGCGATGCAAATGTTATCGGCGAAACTCGCGGGCAAGGCAGCAGCAGAAATTACCGAACAGATTCTCATCCCCGGGCATCAGCGTCGGCGTCGGCATCAGCCAGGTATTCAAATTAGAGAGATCTCGCTCAAGAGTGAAATGAGGCAAACTGCTGCCGGTCCTGTTGGCCGTAAAAAGCGGCAACGACCATAAAAGCCAAGCCAATTGCTTGGTCGGAAAAGGGGCTGGGGTTGGGGGAAAGAAAGGGCCAAAGTGCCGGGCCGTGATTTTACTTTTTTCCCGGTGTCATTTGCCCGTGCAAATAAAATGAAAATGTACTCAAAGCTCGCAGTTTGCAGTTCGCAGCGCGCGAGTTTTGTAGAAAAAGTTTATTTTAATGAAATTCGCACCGACATTTGATGGCGGGCGGCTAAAGGTCGGGGGCGAACGAGAAGTCAAAAGTTTGGAGTTGGGTTCCATGTTTGGTTGTTGCCCCCGCAAACCAAATCTAAAAGGTGGGCGGGAGAGACTCCTTCCCTTTGCCTTCTGCGCAAAGGCAGCCGGAGACGGGTCACGGAGCGAACTCAACTCTTTCCGATTGCGAGGCCGGCAATTGTCTTAACATTTATTCAATTTGACTACCTAGAAAATCGTAAAGTTTATTTTGCAGACGCCTTTGGAAGTTTGCGTTAGCCATATTCCAATCCCGCCTTTTGGTGGCCATAAATCGGCGACACAAAGCCAAAAGCAAACACCGCAAACGTGGCCAATGCTGTGGGGGTGGGAGTTTGAGTCAAACATTTTTAAAAGCCATAAATTTATTGTTCTTGGCACAGTTGTTGTTGTGGCTCTGGTTGTTACGGCGGTGCAGTCAAGCTGAAAAACGCACAAGTAGGTCGCTAGGTGGTCGAGTGTTGTTGTTACTGTTGTTCGCTGCTCAGTCGATTACTTAATTCGATTTGTAAGCTAATTCCTGTAATATTATCTGGAAATGTTCAAGATGTAGTCAAGAATGATACTAAGCCGGTATCGTAATGAGCAGGTAAAGCTCATTCGTCCTGGTAAAGCTAATTAAGTTGCCCGAAAGCTCCCAAATTATTGAAAAATGAATGGATAGGAGATATTCACATTTGATTTATATGATGATTTTCCGTTCTTAGGGTTTTCATGCAGCGCCAATGGAGCCTATTTGTAATTAAACCTCCATTTCATACACAGATGGTGAGACAGCTCCGATTGGTAATCAATAAATATGTTCCGGACAGACACAGCTGAAATCATTTACCTCAAAATAATGGAACTACTCCTTTTACTTTTCACTTCGAGAAAGCTATTGCCATTGAGGAAATGTGCATCTGCTGTTCTTTTTGGTCTCCATTCACGGACCTGTGTTCTATTTCCCTTTCGACAAAACAAAAACATCAAAAAATAACCAAAAAGAAGCAAACCAAAAAACAACGATTACACAAAGGCCCGGAGGCGTAAGCTACTTGAAAGTTTAGAGTGTGCGGAAGAAAATGGGGATCCGAGGAGCTGGCAGTTACTGCCCTTTTTTCGAAGCACTCATTCATTCATTCGTAAAGGCTTTAGCAGTAAAATAAACGCGCATTGATGCGGAAAATGTGCTACGCACGACGGTGACGCCACAGCCTCAAACACGCCCGCCCGGCCGAGAGGGAGCGTTGTGGGAGGCGGTGTCGGATGAGGGAGTGGGCTTGCCAAACTGGGAAGCGATACATTTCCTTTGTGTTATTTTTTGGAAACTTTTTAAGTTGCACTTGAATGCCTGAGTTGACGCTGCAAGGGGTAAGTTTCCACCCAGTCAGGTGTCACCGTTACTGCGGAAACTTCCAGGTTCTTCCCAGCCGGGGGAGCTGCTTAGTGGGACGAGGTGGCAAGGTGGCAAGGGTGCGACTCTTCATCATTCAAGCGTAAATCTCCCACTACGCAAATACGCGTAAATCTTGTTCAGAACGCAGAGGTACCCGCCCCCGGATACTTCCACTCCGATTGTGTTTCATATTTATGAACGTCAGGACTAGCCGGGGCAGGCAAAACCATGAAATTCAATAAACCTGCTTCACTTACTCCATATTATTGGCTTTCCGCCCTAGCACTTTTAATATTTGGAGTACGGACACGACGTCTTACTGGTCAAAACCTCTCGCACATCAGCTTAATAACATTTGGGCTTATAATTTTATGTTTATGCGTTTCACCGATTCGCAAATCGGTTTCTTAGATGCAACTCTGCTAACAAAAGGTTACAATTTTCATCAACCACGGTTAACCGTTAAAGTACAATTTCTTTTTACACAAGGTAATAGTGTTTCCTGAATAATAATTTAAATAATTCACTCTGAACCCTACGGAGATTTCGTTGCGTTTTCCATGATAGCCGAATGAAGAGGTTCCCTTTAAGTGAACAAATAATATAAACTACGCTGAGAAAAAAATTGCAAGAGTGTAGGGGATCCGATCTAGGCCCAAAGTCATCTTTTACTTCTCGTTATGCCCGGTAATTAAATTCGGCTCGACTTTGGGCCCAGCCAGATGAGCCTTGCTAATTGCGGACGAAATGGGTGGCCTAAGTGTTCCCGTGACCAGCTGAGAGACAAATCAGATCATAAATAATGTACGAGTATATACACGCCCCGCACATATGCATTAGGGCGTGGCCAGTGCGGCGGCCTGGAGGGTGGAAAAGTTCTTCCCGAGCTGCGATGGAAATAATTGATTAGCATCGAACGTGATTGTTAACTTTTTGCATATGTAATTTCGATTAGGCACCCGCCTGCCCATCAGCCACATCTCACATCTCTGGCCACTCTCCCCCGCCTCTGGCTCTCCACCGCCACGCCGCTTTTAGTGTGTGCAACAGTGCGTATGGGTAATGTGAATGGCTTTGTCTAGGATTCGGGATGTGTGGCTGCTGCCTAAGCAACATTTACCACACTCTTTTGCTCAGCGTGAGCTTGTGTGCGCTCTGTTACCATCACAATGCAAATTTACAGTTACATGCTTCGATTGGCAATTTAATAAGGTAACTTTTTCACACAGAGCCATGACCGAGCCAGTGCGGGCCAGGCCACGAGCCAGCGGCAAAACCCTTTCGCTGTAAGAAACCAAAGACAGAAAAGGCAGTGGTGTGGTGCTATGTTGGGCAGAGTTGAGGGAAGACTCGTTCACACAGAAACTGACGTGCTTTACATATTTAATGTTTAACTGTAAATTAGGTTAAAATGTGTTTGCGAAATGAAGTTTTTTTCCTGGCTGCCGCAGCTTCTGCTTTTGCACTGCGAAATGAGGATTTTCAGCGTGGAAATCTTTAGCATACATGAGATCCCGCTCCCCCACAAGCCCGCTCCGGTCATTCGCTGTTGCTTTGCCACAGTTCCACCCGCCTGAACCGCCTGTCCTTTTGCGGCTTTAAGTGTTTGCCTTCCATTTGCGTCTGAGGCGACCAATCCCCTAATGCTGCCCACAGCCCGCAGCTCGCCCGCTCCGAAGGCATTCGTTTGGTTCGGGGACCCGCGTTGACGTCAATGTGACCTTTTCAGCCTGCTCCGTTTCCGTTTCCGCAGGCCCCTCCCTGCAAAATAAAGTTAAATGATTTTCAGCACTCATTAGGAGCATAAGAAACTCAAAACAAGTCACAGATCACATATATTAGGATTTTAATACATGCAGCATATTTACCTAACAAATAGTAAGTAAATATATTGATATAAAGTCTTAGTAATCTTATAACAGTTTTAGAATCCTTTTTATTTCCCCGGCATATCCCTTGACTATTGAATCGTTTGTGCCGCGGATCGAGGGTGCCTAGAACTTCAGAGCTGATATCTGGTGTGCAGCGGCTTATGGAGGGAATAGGAGCTGGGCATGAATATGGATGCGAGTGGGCGTGGCGGCTTAGTGGGGAAAACTGTTCACGCATTAATTAACAATTTATGATGGTGTCCGCGGGTGGTATGAATCTGTGGGAAGCAGCGTGGGCGAGCCCGTTGATGGTTGGCCTGCGTTTGAGTGCATTTGCAAACGCATTAAAAATAATTTCATTTGCTGACGCCAGACTCCCGGTGGGCAGACTGGCTAATGGAATGGCAGTGGAAAGAGGTCGGCAGCTACCATCGCCGCTGTTGATGAACATGTTTTAATGGTCGATTTACATGCATTGAATGTATAGGATGTACAAACGGATATCTAATCGTACAATTTGAAAGGCCGTTGCTCGGCCGTCCGTCTTTATTTTCGACACTAAAACTGAGCTAATTTTATGGGAAATTTTATATATTTTTATTAGCACTTGCTCGACATGCAAACGCACACACACCAAGCAGCAAAACAACAAAAACATGAAGAAGCAGAGCCACAAAGGCAACATCAATAGGACCGAGCATTTTCGGAATTGTTTCCTCGTAGCGAAATGAAAGAACGAGAAATTCTTCATTCTGCTTTTCAATACGAGATATTTATAGACTTTAAGGATAAGCCGAGGCAGAGACATGAAAATGCATTTACATAACACTGGTGAGGGGAAGTGCGGGGAGAGAGCTTCTTCCCGCGCCAGGGCTCCTGGCTCCAGGCTCCAGGCTCAGGGCTCCAGGCCTTAGACTCCCTTCCCCCACTCGATGTACATATATGTATGTGTATCTGCAAAGTGTACACCGAGTCGTATCTGGACAAAACAGAAGGCAGAAGACGGCGCAAGTAGCAGGAAAATGTAATCCCAGCCAAGCGGAGCAGACTTCCGGCAAACGTTGGAAACGGACGCTTCAATGTATTGGATACGGGAAATGGCAACAATTGGCAACAGTGCTGCAGAAATGGCAGTAGCCGCAGCATCTGAAAAGCAGAACAGCCAGGGAATCGGAGGAGTCAAGCATCTGGCCAGCGATTCAGGGCAAGGCAGGGCAGGGCAGGTGGCACCAGAAGACCCAAAGCCAAGACGCTGCATTAAAATCTTAAGAAGCATAATCGCTGAACCAGAACGAGCAGGGAGCAAAACAACAGATAGATGTGGCACACACCGTTGTCAACAGATTTTGGGTTCCATTGTCATATTGAAGTTTCCCGAATATCCTGAGTATCTGTGTGTTCCTGTCCCAGAAGGAACCGTGCGCTAAAATGAAGTCCAATTTGCTAACGCAATTAGACAAAATGACTTGGCAATCTATCGCAAACAGGAGTTGTGTAAATACTCATAAACGTGCAGGTTAGGATAGCCATTTAATAACAATCCTTTTGGAAGCTCAGTGTTCAATCTACGAGTAATTCGAGACAACCATTTTTAGTTGACTGAAGGCATTATCGGTGGACACTCTTTCTACGTCACACCTTTCTTATGTTTCATTACTCAATTTAAATACATTTTTCCTGTTAGACGCTTTTGCGCATGTCACGGAAGTGGCCAGAGCTGTAAGCCTTCTATCCGAATTGCTGTTATGAACCAAACTTTAATTTGCCAACAAAGTTAAGCCTGAACTTGTAAAAAAAAATAAATAGGCGAGGAAGCGAACAATGCACGCTGATGGGCCCGGTGATCTAAGCACAGACAAGGTCCGCCCACGCCCACGCCTACGGTCCGGCAAAGTCCGGCCAACAAAAATCCGCTCCAGCCTTGGGGCTTGTGTCCTAATAGAATTTGCATTTTTTGTTTACGTCTCTTTTTCCCGTCGAAGTTGTTGGCTGGTTTTTTAATTGAATAACTGCAATTCAGCTGCCGCTGGCACTGCCGCCGGCTTTGTTGGTATTTCCAGGGTAAACGCGTATATAGATACGCAAATATACATTTAGGCGGGTTCCCGCCTGTACTCGAATGTAGAATAGAATATTCTGGAATGCTGGATTCAGGATGCTGTCATTTTATTGGCTCTGTTAATTTGCATGCAGAACAACATGATACCTGTCAAAATCTCTCAAATAGTGCGTCAGCAAAGAATTACGAAGTCGTGTTTAAACAAAGCACAATAAGTAGTTCCTTCGACTTCACCAACGACTGTGTACAATCGTTTCCAATACACACTCCAAGCATTTACACACTCCAAGCATTGGGTGAACCAACCTAATTTATATTGAAATCACCAAAGTTCTGATCGACGTTATAGCCAAACACTAAAACTGCCACACACACCTTCAGTCAGCCAGCCATCCAGCCAGCCAGCGAGCCGGCGAGCCAGCAAACTGCTTTCCAAAGCCAAGCAAATGTGCGAGAGTATAAAGAAGCCAATAAATTATTAATAGCCATGGCATTGATTGGAAAACTTTTCAAATATGTTGCCACTTTTCTACACGAATAATTTCCGAGTATTTTCAAAACGCTCGCACACTCCCGCCCACCCACGCTCGCATACTATTTTAGTTAAGGACATTCAATACGATAGTGGGGTAAAAGCAATAGCCAGCCCGCTTTATTATTAAATTCACTTTCTGCCCGGCTCCCGCTCCCAACTTATTGCTTCCCCAAGGCCCCCAAATGGAGTGCTGTAAATATTTATTTGTTTATGTTGCGGTGCAATTTATTTCTATGCACGTATGATTTCATATCCCTGGCAATGGCGATCCGAACGCACGGGCGTTTGCACTCGCTTTCCATTCTGCAGATTTAATTTGTTGGTTCTTTCTGCTTTTTCCTTGCGTGGTCCCGCCGCTGCCATAAACAGTAATTTACTTTCTGCCGCTCCCCATATCGCCAGCTTTAATTCTGGGCGGTAATTAGAAGAGTCCGCACAGGTAGCACATGGCCACCTGCCCCTGGGCTCAGCATTTCCTGGCCATAAATCGCACATACGCCGTATGCTCTGCGTCCACCTTATTCGTTTCTGCTGTTAGTGCGTTGCTGCTTGTATTTTCCGATTTATCTGCTTCTAACCTAAAATCTTGGTTACATCCTCTTGAGAACACTTTGCCTGGTAGTTGTTTCAATCATCCCAAGCTTTAAATAGTTATACCATGTACCTTAAGGTACAAATGGTATATAAACTTTGTGCAAATGTATGTAACAGCCAGAAGGAGACATCTCCGACCCCATAAAGTATATATATTCTTGATCAGCATCAACAGCCGAGTCGATATAGCCATGTCCGTCCGTCCGTCTGTCAGTCTGTCTGTATGTATGAACACCTCGTTCTCGGAGATGGTAAGAGATAGAGGTCTAATTCTTTTTGCTTTTGGTGTGTTATTGTTGCAGGCAGATCAAGTTTATTTCAAATTTTTGCCACGCCCCTTTCCGCCTTCGTAATTTGCATAAAACTGTATTTTCTTCGACACATTTACCTATAACTTGGACAAAATAAGAAAGAAAATTCAAATACAGTTTTATGAAAATTACGAAGGCGGAAAGGGATGCGACAAAAATTTGAAATAAACTTGATCTGCCTGCAACAATAACACCAAAAGCAAAAAGAATTACACGTCTATCTCTTACCATCTCCGAGAACGAGGTGTTCATACATACAGACGGACAGACGGACGGACGGACGAACGGACAGCCGGACATGGCTATATCGACTCGGCTGTTGACGCTGATCAAGAATATATATACTTTATGGGGTCGGAGATGCTGCCTGTTACATACATTTTCACAAAGTTAAGATACCATTTGTACCTTAAGGTACATGGTATAAACATATTTTGCGTAAACGCACCTAAATTAAAAAGAATTACGTCTTCAACTACTACCATCTCGAAGATATTGTCACATATGTGCACGAATATACAGTTTTACGCACATTGCGAAGGCGGCTAGGGGCGTAGAAAAAAATAATTCCACCTTTAGCTCTTACCATCTCCGAGAACGACGTGTTCATACATATATACAGACAGACAGACAGACAGACGGACATGGCTATATCGACTCGGCTGTTAATGCTGATCAAGAATATATATAC
The DNA here is from genome assembly GCA_021223825.1 of Drosophila ironensis. NCBI lineage: Eukaryota > Metazoa > Arthropoda > Insecta > Diptera > Drosophilidae > Drosophila > Drosophila ironensis. The sequence goes on along the minus strand of JAJJHQ010008764.1, from coordinate 3,314,142 downwards.
TTTATAGGATCGGAAACGATTCCCTTTCACTGTTACATACATTGCACAAACTTAATAAAGCACAAATGCTTTATTAGGGGACAGAAAATAAAAATCAAATGTTTTTTAGCTCGATCTAAGATCGTAACATATAAATTTCAAAATCAAATACTTTTCGGCTCCATTTGACATTTTTAGCATTCCATTTTCTATTTTTGAATAATCATTTTGTTTTAATACTAATTTAACTCAAATAATAGGTGTTGTAGTACCTGTTCAAAAACCATTCCCAAAGCAAAAGGCTTTACCTTTACTCGGGTTCCCGGTCTCATTCACTGACCCAGCCCTGCCGGTCGTTGTGTCCATGACACCGGCCCACGTGCCATGTGCCGCATTTGACGTAGTTAATTATTCGCTCATTTTAGTCCATTATCCGGACTTGGGATCGAATCGCTGGCAGCGAAGTCCATCGAAATGCAATTAGCGTCTGTCTAGTATCCGCCGGATTGAGCGACCGTGTCAGACCATTGATGTATGGACATCACGTGCTGCATTCAGCGGCAACAACAAAATACGCACACAAAACAAAGACCAATTATTTAAGGCCAAATTTGTTACGACAGGGAATGGTTGGCACAATTTCAAATGTGCAAAATCGAACACTTTTTTTAAAGTTTATTGAAAATTGAAACGCTTGTAGTGCACATTAATCCCAAACGATAGCGGTAGGCCAGTGAGGACTCTCCCCCATACCATCCGGGAGAAAGCCAAAAAATTTTCAAAGAATACAAACAATTATTGTCGGAAACAAAAAGAAGCGGCAGTTTGGAAAAAGTTCGTGTGGTTCTCGCAAGGATGTGCCTGGGATGTATCACTCGTGACTGTGTTATCAATTTAGTCAAGTGGGAGAAGCCTTTATCATAGCAACTGTCCTGCGTGCCTCAAGTGCCGCATAATATCCTCTGCCACGTTCATTAGTAACCATTCCATCCCGTCCTACACTGCAGAAACACTTCACTAACCGGAGGACACTTAACCAGGATTAGTTTGGTGTGTTAGGGAGAGGGATTGTGCTGTTCCCGTGTTGATATCATTAACTTATTGCATTCGTAGTTCACTTGCTACGGAATCCCGCCTTCTTTCGCCCCAGATCCCCGGGCGCCGGTCATATTTATGCATAACATCATCATCATCCGATGACTGCCACTTCCACCAGAATATATTCATCCATCAAAAGGAGCGGGGCACGCACACGTCGCCCGGACTACCAGAACTGCGGGGCAGGTGGAAAACACAAATATAATTTATGAACGTAACTAGTTTGTCATGTTATCCTTTTCGGCCAAGCAGCAGTGCCAGTCCTCGGCTCTGACGTCATGGGCTCCAAAGAATGGCTAGACCGGGTAGACAACCCCCTCGCCGCAGGACGAACTAGTCTGCACGGGAGAACTCTTCTATGCGAGGACTCTCTTATACGCACTGGGAAAATACAGTTGCTGAATACGGCGTCCCGCGAAGAGGCATAGGCCAGCGAGTGTATGAAGAGAAGGTTTGCTGACCGTGAAAATGGAAAGGAGCGGCTGGTGCGACGAGGCGACTGTTTGCGAGGGGAATCCATCCTAGACCATAACCCTAATCAGTGTCCAGAGCTAGCCAAGCATAAAGTCCACTTTTGGTGCCTCATCAAAATCACTTTATGCTAATGGCCTAGACATTTGCATAATTTGCTCCGAGTATTCCCACACCATATATTCATACATACATACATATATGGGAGGTCCGAAACTTTTTACAATTGTTCGGAAACGATGCTTTAAACGTATTTCAATACAAGGACATAAATTTCTTCCCGAAAGGGGCAGGGACAGCGGCGACGAAACGAGCAACAATTATTGACATTTTCATTGCATGTGAATTATTATAAGCGGACATGTGCATGTCCAGGCTTTTCCGCCCCACGTCCCAACTTCTACGTGGGGTTGGCCCGAATTCACTGGGGCCGGCTCACGTGCCCGCACCAGCTCTACCTGCGACGGAAGCCGTTGGTTATACGTTCAAGTTCCGGTAATTATTTGATATAGGCCGACAGCAATGTTCCGTGGGTTGTTGGGACTGGGCGGAATGAAATTTTTATATTCGCCATCCCGTCCCAGAAACATTTTTGAGATCCATGGATAGCAAGGGTATGTTGGGTCGTATGAATACCAGTACCGGTATATAAATATATAGTAAGCCAGTCATTTAATTGTACAAATATTATTATTGAGGTACACTAACTAATTATTCCATAAGTTTTTCCAAACACTTTTCGAAAGTAGTGGGTACCGCATAAGGCCATCATCAGCGTTTCTTACTGTTTTGGATACTCTTGTTCTTATGGAAGTTCCGCCAACTTTGTATAGTCACGTAGTGCTTAAAAACCTGTTACGTTTCAGCCTTGCCAGCAGCAGCTCACATCCACGTCCACATTATGGACCCCACTCCACCCGATTCCCATGTCCATGTCCAGCAGTAGAATCTCAGAATCAGTGATTCATTGAAGCATTGATTCATTCCGAAGAGATTCCGGCGTGTGCGCTCATCAAACTTAATCTGGGGCTCAATTAGTGGCTTCGACAAACTCTCGAAATATGAAGTGGCATGCGGTTGTGGAACTCTCCGGTCGTGCAATTAGAAAAGATTTATGCAGGCCATCAAATTCAGTTCATCTTGGCGCAGGACTTTTTATGTCGACCAGTCCCGGGGCAATGAAGTCATGCCATAAAAACCGGACTGCTGTTCGGTGTCCTGTTCCTCGTTTTATGGCTTTAAATTTGATATACACATTTACATAAACAGCTCATTTGGCTAATATAAGTGCGGGGACAAATCACTCGCGACCGCTGGCGCTTTTCGCCTGTCTCCTGGCGGTGGCCCTGACCGAGAATCGGCTTATGGAGCATACAAACATCATGCTCTCGCCACCGTTCAGCTGGCAATTATTAATTACTCGCATTTAGCTCTCCCGCTTTCTGCTCCATTGCCGTGATTGCCTTGCCACTTGAGCTTAATGCGTCGCTTTCAGCTCGGATTGGAGCTTGGCTTTGCCAGCAACGCTCCCTGCTAATTACTGCGAGCATCTAAGCCGTGCTGGCCCCCTCTCACTCCCGAAACCATTCCCCAATACGATTCCATGCCCATGCCCTTCTCCAGGCAGCAGTCATTACCACCTGTCCCGGTTTTAATGCCGGGTTGCAATTGGCACATCCACACATTCATTCGTGCAGGTGCACTCGCACCCTCGACCCGAGGAATCAAGTATTAAGTATTTAGCGTAGCCTGCTTTCTACTCATACAGAGCTAAATGTTTGATTTTATGTTTTCCTAAATGGGCGATTTGCAAGTATAACATAAAATTCCCCTCATTGATGACCCTTTGAAATAATTCGCACAGAATTCTCCCACAAATATGACGCATGCATGTCAGAAAATGCATTCCCGGTGCCATTTAATATTATATTTCCCAAAATAGGTTGGCAATGTGAAATGGTATCGGACCATTCTAAATATATAGTTAAAACTCATGAGAATATTGTAAATTACAAACATATGTTACTTAAGAACGGCTTAATCGCGTGAATCGACTGGTTCTCAGTTGAATATTCTGATAATGGTCATTTCATGTAGAAAACTATTACGTGGGAGATATACTCGTATATTAAGAATGTATATTACGGAATGAAAAATCGTTTCACGGCTTTAAAGTCACATCTGTGGGAATCTACTAATATTATGGTATTATACCTTTGTTCTCTTCTGGTATAATTTTGTGTACGTAATATCGAGTGGTACCTTCCACAATGCTTAGATTGGTATGTTTTCCGTCCGTATTTGCAAACGCATTGATAACGTGTTCATATCGAAGTGATGGGTTAAAAAACCACAGAACATTTTAGAACTCTTAGCTATGAAAATGTGGCATGGCTTTCTCTACGTGTATACATCCAGTCAGCCAGAAGCCTGGAAATACTTGTACATTCCGATGCGGTGCGAATGAGGAGTGGGTGGCGGATGGTTATGCTGCGGCGGTGTTAGGTGGAGGAACTCTAGAGTGTAGCTGTTTGGCTGTGTCTCGTTATCATTTGGTAAATAGTAAATTGCCTACGAATGCCAAAGCAATTACCAGGCATAAAAGGCAAAAATTATTAATTATATCAAAGGGTTTTGGGGTGAGGGACGGTTGGCCGGTTGGGCGACGAGGCGTTTTGGGCGGCTATGGGCGTGTCCGTCCCCGCAGGGAGTGGGAGTAATTGGCGTCGTTGTGTGCAATTGATTGCATCTATCCGGGGGCGCCAATATAAACAAACCAATTAAGGCTCAAGTGCACAAGCGAGTTTCAATCACAGCAGCAACAGCAATGGCAAGGGCAACAACGGGCGGAGCTGCAGAAAGTGCCACACGGGCTCAGAGGTCACTCGTCCACCCCGCTCCGCCCTCTAACCACCGCCCGGTCATCGCAGGTCACACAAAATGGCAGGCAATGAAAATCAGAGCAAATGGAGCCAATTGTTTTATGAACTTATTGCGCTCTTCGCCGCTCTCTCTTCCGTTTTGGCCAGATTGCCGATGTGTCCTATGCGCAGCAGCCATAATAGTTTCGCTCGAGCGTCGGAGAAATAAAAAATTATCGAGCTGAGAAAGTGCTGATGCTGCAGGACACTCGACCCGGTCCTGGCGGGAAAGGAGCGGTGAGGAAGCGGTGGGGGAGCCTGGCTTTGAACCGGAAAATGTATTGCAAACAAATTGTCAAGTATTTTTGTGGCTTACATCTTGGTTTGCCTCCATGTCGCCTCGCCACGGGTGGGCATCATGACATTCTGCCGGAATTTCTTGGCACAGTTGGGTCCTGCCCCACATGTCCCTGCAAAGGCGAGTGAGGAGCCGAGCATCCCTGTGGAAAATTTTGGGGCTGGCTGACAGATTTTGGTGGGGGGGAAAGAGCAATAGGAATAATTCGGCTAACACGGTCAGCCGGGCACTCCGTTTGTGGCTGAAAGCATTGCTCATAATTGCATTGTGGCAATTAATTGCAAGCAACCTAAAATTAATTCCCTGCCAGGAGCGTCACCCCACCCAGCTCAACACTCCTTACCGGCATCCCCGCCGCATTGCTCATACGCCAGGTGCGCCGCCTGGGAAAATTATCTTCCGACATGAGCAGCACAAACTTGTGTGTCTGCTTAATTATTTGTGTACACACATGCGTGGGGCCGGGACGCGGGCGGTCGAGTGTTTGTGCGGCTAATCAAACTTTAAATAGAATTCTGGGCGCTGCAGCCAGCCCTCACGTACGCATCAAAAATGTTTTACAAAGTGAAAATGCGTGAAACGTGCGCCAAGGAGTTTGTTTCTTGTTGCAACTTACTTTCGGGACTAACTTGCTTACTTTTCCATTTCGAAGCTGCGCTGCGCTGCGCTGCAGCTGCAGCTGCACCAGTTGCTGCTGTTGTTGCTGCTGCTGCCACAAAAGAGCATTTTGTATCTAGTTGGACTGACAGGAATTGCCGGGCTTGGGGGCAAGACTCTTATTTCCTAGGTGCCGCCTGCCACACATCGTGCAGAAAGTTTTCTATGCCTCGCCCCGAATGAGGTCGCCCAAAGCACAAGTTGTTTCACCGGCAACAACAAGCGATGACACACTTCAGGCATTTACCAGCACCCCCAGCTCCATGGCCCTGATCTGAGTTGCACCTGCCATAGCAATTGTTTTGCGAGTTTTGCAGCATTCGACATGACCGCACCCACCTAGTCTAGTTGCTGGCGCTGGTGGTGGCCAAAGCGGCTCATAAACAGTAAGCTGCTTAGGAAATGCACCGGTGCAGGCATAATAGTGACGGAGAAAGTGTTAGCAAGTATCCCAGAGCGTTTGCATTCGATTGTGGCCGCCAATCCCGGCCTTGGCACACTTTTCACTGTCAGAGCCGAGCTTCAATATACTTGTATAGTTGTGTAGAGCAGCGATGTTAAGAGATTGTAACGCGCCAGACAAACGAAGACACAATAATTACTCATAAATTTGTTAGTTTGTTTATCTAACAGATTGCTCCTACGAGTATTTCATTATCAAGATCCAGCCAGCCACGCGTTGTCACAGCACCATTGATTTTTGAAAGCTAATACATCTTTATTATATATCTATATATATAGAGGGAATAGTTTTAAAAATTCAAAATCGTTTATTTATTTATATCTATAGCATAAAATGTACTTCTTATGAGATATTAGCCATATCTGAGATCTATATAATTATCACATAAGTATACTTCATAATTTACCCCTCTATTCCATGAAAGGTTCGCTTTGAGTTTCAACTGTATATCAGAAGAAGCTTCATAATCAGCCTTTTCAAGAGCGAATTCTCTGAGCCCGAACTGGGTCCATCCCCTGTGGAATGGGCGGCCAGCGACAATGTTTACTTTAAAGCAAATAAGTTCATAAATATCCAAGCTTAAGGAAGGCAGCGAGGTCGCAGGGCAGACTAAGGGGCTGCCAGGCGATTAAGCTGTGCGTGTGAATGGCTTGGCAAAAGGGTTGAAGGGCCCGGGTGGCGCGGTGTGGCATTTGCCAAGTGTGTGCGTTGGGAGAGCCCTGTGTTGATATCCGAGACAGCTTCATGATTCTGCTAATTGCCTCGTGGGCCCTCCGTTCTGGTAGCAGGGAAGGCCGCGCATGCCATGGCACCCAGCATTCAGCATTCGGCGTCCTAGCCAGTTAATGCGTGCCACAGCCATTATGCGCTGCACACTCAACTTTGGCCATGGCAGAAACGCAAAGTTCCAGATAAACTCAACAACTTCAAGCGGGTCCGCCATAAATCAGCCGCATTTATAACTCATAGCACCCGGCAATCAAGCAATTTGTTTGAGCAAACCCATTCGCTGTCGTTATTCATTTATTAAGCGCCGCGGCCCTGGGATTGAACCCTTTGCCTGCATCGACGCAGATGAACGTCTCCCGGAGCCAGGCAGCTTCCGTCGCCTCTGAAGACTCGGCAGGACTCAGAAACTTGACAACTGTCAACTGTCAGCGGCACCAACAACAAAAGCAGAACAGGACCAGATAGGACAGACGACAACTACGAGACGGAAGGCGAACAATTGTGTCCGCCGGGCTCTGAAAAATTGTTGAGCATTTGTTTTGACAGCGCGTTTTGACAATGCGAGTACAACAAAGCGTTTGGCGAGGACAAATAGCAAACTGTATAATGACAGTGCCAGAGGTATGAATTCCCAGAAATATTAACGCTCACATAATCCTAGTACCCTGCCTTGCTCATATTAATTGCGTCATGTGGGATATGCAGCGAACGTTGTCATTGTGCAAAGCCAAAAAATGACACTGATACGACAAATCGAACGGCCATGTGAAAAGATAAAATGTTCGAAGCTAAGCCGTAATATTCCGATCAAATATTAATCCTTTTTTTAAGCTATTGTTCAAATTTTAGAAACGACATATGAAGTAAACAATTTAATTGTTCTTCTGGTGACATATTTTTTTGTTGCAGTGCACTGAAGTAATGCAATCCAGGCATCTAATAAGCCATGCCCATGCTCGCTGCATCTAGCGAAACCAATTTGATGATCAATAAATCGCTTAATTTTTTTTCTTGGCAAGCCGTCAAAAGCGGGAACGGCGTCCCGTGATATATCCTCTCATCTGTTTGTCCCGAGACGAAGCCTCACGTCCTGTTTGCGCAAAATTTCAATTTGTATATTACCTTTTAGCATATCGCATATTGGAGCGCATTACTTATGCGGAATGCAGGAGAACTTTCGTCGTGTGCGAGTGCAGACAATGAAATTTATGGAACAGAATGCAGAGCGCCTGCAACAGTTGCAGGCGAGGAATAATAATAAGAAGAATATGCTACAAATTTGCTTTATTTCGCATGCGAAAAAGTTGTAAAGTTTTGCCCACACTCCTAGCGAGGGAGTCCATGGCGTATTCGGTTCAGTCAAATTTGGGTCTCTCAAGCAAACTTTCGAATTTCTGAAGGGTCGGAGCAAGGGCTAAGGGTTGCAGCAGGTGGGAGGCAGGGAACTCAATTCTCCGATTCAACTATCTGTCAGCCCCTAGCTGGGTAATGTCAAGGTCGAGCAGTGGGCCCGTGCCGAGGGAACCAAGTGTGTAATGTGCTTGCATGAGATTTCAGTGCCCCTTACTCCTTATCTTCTTGGTCGTCCCTCTTACCGCCCCCCATCCACCCATCCATCCGCATAGTTGGCAAACTTTGGCGCGTTTTTTGCTCGCTCTCCCCGAAGGCAGCGCCAACCTTTTGAATAACTTTATTCCCTGCTTCGCTTACCCTTTTGCCAGGAGCTTTAAGGCGTGACCTCAGCATCTGGCCCTGCCTCCGTCCTGGCTGCCTCCCCTGTGCGACCCTAGATCGACGGACTTCGCCAGCATTGACCAGCAGCAATTTGTTGTGCAATTTGCTGCGAATTCGGCATCGCACGCTGGCCAGGCCAGGCCAGGAGCATCGTTGGCACCAGCAGCCATAGCAACACCAGAAGCAACCGGAGCGGGGAAGCCCGAGCGAAGAAGACGGCATCGTGTGTCCTGTCCTTGGCCGGACGTGTGTGGGAGTCTGTCTTTCTGCTTTCGCTGTGTCCCGTCCTGGCTCCCGCGATGGTTGTCTCGTGTCTCGTGCAGGAATGCCCGGCAACTGCGCTGACAGGCAACAGGGACAATGTGTCCTTATTATTGTCGTAATTATCTCTTGAGCGTGTAGCGAGCGTGAAGCAAATGTAAATATAATAAAAATAAAAGCAGTTAAATGAACAAATTGAGTTGGGCCCTGAGATGGTTGTTGCCGTCACTGTTGCTACTTTCTTTTTAATTGCGTCTTTTATTTATTTTTCGCTTGTATATAGGCAAGTAAGTGTATGCGTGTATGTGTGTGTGTCCGTGATGGCGACGTTCGTGTGTGTGTGTGGGCTGTTCACTGACCCGAAATCAAATGGAAAAGAGTCGACGTACGACAAACGACAGCTGACAATTATTTCTTCCATCGGCTGGCGGGCGCGCACACGGTGCGTATGCGTAATGACTGATATCTGAAATTTTAAAGCAGCAGCCTCACGACGTTTTAATTGCAGCTCCCGGTTCGGTCTCTTCAAGTGGACCCTACGGTGACAAACGATTGTAGACGGCTTAGCCCTCTGTCCTTTTTGAAATGAAATGCCCGTACTAAATAGCAACCCTATGCAACCAGAAAGTTTCTGGCTATTTATGGTCAGTTTTGTGGCAGTGTCATCAAATTTAATTACCGCAAGCACAGCATCAATACCTCGCCAGCAACTGAATTCCTTTGCAGGACGCAGGGCATCAGAACATGCAGATATACTCGTGTCCACTTTCATCCCCGGCATTTGCCTGTTGAAACCGCAAAAGCCAAAGTGGCGGTGCCAGCAGTGTGGGGCGGAATGGGCGGAGCAGGTGCCACAGAATATTTTATGAATCATTTATAACTCAATAATCCTGTTGAGTTGATTTTAACCAATAATTGATTATTGTTTCCGCGGTACCGCTTCGTAATGTTGCCCGCGTCTCTGCGGTTGTCAATTTGCTGCCGCGCATTTTTGCAAATTCATTTGAATATGAGCATTCACTTTTTACCCCGCCACTCGGCTGCCAGCGAGCAGGCAGTTTTTCAAGGGCCGCTTAACTCTTGATTCCCGGCCAGCCCGCCAGTCGAGCAGAGTGAGTGGAGTGGAGCGATCAATGCAGGCCGAGCCCAACTGAACTGAACCAAATTTATGCAAATTTTCTGAGGCTGCTGCTGCTTTTTCTCCAGCCCAGCCGGGCGTGAACAATTTCCATGAATATTAATGATACAACACATGGAAATTAGGCAGTCGTACGCAGAAGCCTGTGTGTGCGTCAAGCCAAACAATCGCCAGATGGGGCCGGAGTCCCCCCCTCCCCCCGACTTGTCGATGCTTTGGTACCTAACTAACGTACACGTGTATTTCCCTATGATTGCCAAAAAGCGAATCCCACACAGCACTGGGAAGTCACCCGTTGCTGCCGACAGCCATCATCCTGGCAGAGGTGTTAGACCAATCAAAATATACACATTCGGCCCCCTGCCCGGTGGTGTGTTTCCTAGAGGAGCGCAGTATTTTGCTGTGTTTTGCTCTGCCGTGCCGGATGACAGAAACAGCCAAGGGCGGTTTGGGCTCCGGATTTTATGGCTTAGACTTTTGAAGATATCTTGCCCGACAGCCCCCGAAAGAAGGCAACTAGCTGCTGCGAAACCCGCATTAACAGTCTCGCACGGAACCGAGTATTCGGATGCGGCAGCTGCCGTGCATAATTAACCAGACGGGGCCGACAACGAAGCTGAACTTAATGTGCCTCGGAATGAAATGGATATTAGGGAGCATTCATCCTGTGGCGCATTATAAAGTTTTGCGGGTCCTAAACAACAACCACCCCGGAAACAGGTTGCAACAAATGCTTAGTGCACGTGTGTTTGACCGTACACTTAGCCAGACAACCACACAGTTGCAGGGCAGCCATAACTGCTCTAGATTTCTCTGCCAGGTGGGTGTTGTGGCCAGGCATATACTCGTATGTTACTCGTAATTGCCAAAAATTAAAATGCACCGAGCTTGCAGGACTTTCAGATCTTCATGGGATCAAATAAATTAGTCCATATTTGCAGAAATTTGTTATGTGTTTCAGCTTTTTTTTAAATGACATCGATTCAGCCGCACATTGCAACCCCAATAGCAAAGAGTCCTGCAATTCAAATATTTAAAAAAGAACAATATATTGCCTTTTCGACGGATTTTTGGGGTTTGCAATGAATTACTTTTGGTTATTTTCATAATTATCCCTATGGCAAATTAATTCACTGTTAATTAAGGCAAGTCAGGACAAGCCAGACCAAACCAAGCTAAGCCAGTCCAGGACCATACCAAATCGACAGTGACAACTCCTTTGACAGCTGCAATTGTCTCCCACGCCGCAGACGATGTCACAAACTTTTCGCTTGAATATTCGATACCAGAAATTATTTGAATATGACATTGGCCCAGCACTTTACTAGGAGTCAAACCCTTTGCCGCCCACAAGCGCACCACACCGCACCGCAGAGCCAGATGCAGACAGACGTGGAGCACAGCTTGGCCCAGTGACATGTGATATATTTGCCTAAAATAAGGAAATGAGAAGGGTTCTGGGATTAGCTGGAGTCCTCTCCCAAACTGTTGAACTGCTGCCGAACAAAGGGCTGGAAACATGCAATCTTTTATTTAATGAATAAGAGTCAACAGCTCAACTTCAAACTGACACTTTGCACCGCAATCTTTCGGCTCCATCTGGGGTAGCGGGGCGGCCAGGGCAGAGGGCTTCGAGAGGGTCAACGATGGTAAATAGTTGGCTGGGGCTCGCAGATGCCATAGACCGCCTTATGGGGGAATCGGGGACACGCACACAGATTCACACGGATGAGTTATTAAGCCATGTTTCAGCTAGTCTCTGACTGCCACATATTATCATTGAAGAAATATTTGCAGTCGCCTTCTGCTTCTCTGACTCTGGCTTTTCAGACGTGATTTAGAAACTTTTCAAATATGCTGCCATTGGCACGGTCCGGACTCAAGGGCTCAAGGAAGGTCCGGACCCTATACCCTATAAATGCCAGCGATACATACATTTTGGAACCAAATTTTGGAGCCTTTTGGAGCCTCTAATTAAATAATACATTTATTTTTGAATAATATTAAATGTTTCTCTTTAGTTCCACCTAGATAAATAATCTATTGAATGTGGACTCGTATCTCTTGGATTTTGGAACCAAGACCCAACGGTTTCCCGCATCTCATGAGCCGACGACCGGCTGAACGAATATCGAGGTCCCCGCTTGCGTTGCTGTCGTCTCTACGGGCAACAATTTGATTGAAAAACTCATCGGAGCAGAAACACATCGCCGGGCGTAACAGGTCCGGTCTCGTAGTCCCACCCCTGATTATGCCCGTGCGATCACCTTAGCTTGCACCCGCCAATAACCAGCTGGTCGCAGTTAAAGTAGATTCCTCCGCCTCTTCAGGTTGTCTGCCCTGGTCACTGAGCTGACCCATTGACCCGCTAGATATGCACATATTTAGCATATAAAAGCTCGCACACACACTGTAGAGTCCCGCCCAGTCGACCGCAAATTAGTTTCCAGCTTCTGGGCACCCTCGACTCATTTGCGGGGCGGCATAGATGGATTTATTGAAATTTATATGTTCTGCACGTATTTGCTTAGCCGTATGTTTGGGTGTTTGGATTTGGATTTAATGGTGGCGATTGCAGCTGCCCCAGGCAAACACGAAAATCTGAGTGTTGCCGGCATAATCAAATCGAGTATGCCGGACCATACCAGTGCGCTTGGTCAGCGCCTCAAGGTTAGCCCGGCCGAGCAGGAAGAGGCCGAAGTTCCTGACCATGGTCAACGCTCACGAAGCCCGGCGCAGAACCGGGAACCCATCCACCATTTTTGCCGCTGCGGCTCCACGTATTTTGTTTACGTTTTGTGCTGGACGCGACGGGCTCATAATTTATTTCGCCTGCGATGTCCTTGCGTGTCCCGTCTGTGTGCGGATGCGTGGGTGTGTGCGGGGGCGGCAGGGCTGCCCCGCATTGCCGGCTGTCAGCGCCTTGGAGATAAGCTGACTGCGAGAAATATGTGCCCGTTCCCTAACGAATGTGCGAATAATGAGGAACTGGAAGGCGTAGCAAATGCGGTGCTCCTGCAGTCCATAGCCCCCCAACCCGCTGTCCTTTAGCGGCGTTTTTCCGCCCGCCCCTGCACTGCGATCCTGTCCACAACAAGACATAAATAAAACGCACAACATCGACTTTAATTGGTCACGCCGGTCCATAAGAGAATGCGAATGGGAAAGCGAAAGCAAGCGCGCCTGTAAATGGGAGCAGGTCCTGCGTGTCCAGGCCTAGAGATGGAAGTATAGCTGCGAAAACTTTAACTAGCTTTAAATTTTCAATTTCAATTGAATGTCAAGTCATGAATACTAGACATGGTTTCAGTTGCAAAATATACAGTAGCTTTGTTAACTTAGATTTTGCTTTATAAAAGTGTACCTGGCTGTTACACAACTGCACTGCAAATCATGAAAATGACCACTATACACGATCCCATCCCTAACAACTTGGAGTAGTCTTGCAGCGCTTTTTTTGGCCGCGCTACTGGAGTGGAGGTTAATATGGGCAACTGATTTATGTTTGGCAACAGCAGAAACAGAATCAGAATCGAAAGAGGACACCCGAGCTGGAACTGGAGCTGGAGCAGTTGCTATATGCCATGGACGTGGCCATCTTTGGTAGCCGGCGCCAGACGCACGCGGCACATCCTTCATCCTTCGCGGTGGCCTTCCGCAGCTCCCTTGCCCTCGCCTTGTCGGATTGCGTGGTTCATCGTCATCGTTCGCATTATAAATGATTTTAATAATTTGAAACGATTTGTTTAGTTCTGCATCAAGTCGGATAAACGTAGATGATTAATTAGCCGAGCGTCGGGGATCAGGGGCGAGGAAGTAGGAAGCAACTATTCGGACTGGAGGATGGGAATTACATAAGCGTGCTGTAGTTGTTTTGCGGACTCGTCCGGGTCCGCTTTTATCGCCGCCGTATTCAAATGTCTGGCATATCTAAGCCCCCTTTCCCGCGCAGCCTTTGTGCCCCTAATCAACTTTTTGAAGCATTTTTTCTCCGCTGTTTTCCGACGCTGTGCTGTGGATTCCCGAAAGCGAAAATTAATTGGCGCCCAATGCAGACGACTGGAGGGCTGCGCTGTGATTCTCGCTCTCGGTTAATTGATAAATGGTTGTTTCCTTGGAGGGAGTAAGCCTGCTCTCGACATATGCAAATTTCCGCCACCCCAGATAGCTTCCATTTTGATGCTCTTTGCGTCCGTTTGTCGGATCGAAATATTGCAGTGGTTCTGTGCGGTCTAAGCCCAAGTTCCTCACCCGATCCGTCCACTTGACTTGAGTCGGTGCAAGGACCTTGCCACCGATCAATCGATTTTGGGCAATTAAATTTTCAAAAAATTAATTATTTACACAATTCAGCATTTGTGTCTGCGATTTGTGCAAAACCAATTTGCGCTCATGCATACGTAAATATTTGCATTGAAATGTAAGCACGACCAAATTGAAATTATTGTTTTAAGCATGCAAGTGCATCTGCAACGACTGCAGCAGCTGCTGCTGCTGCTGCTACTGCTGCTGCTACTGCAAGTGTAAAACAACCGCACGGTATGCACACACGCATCCGCATCTGTCGGATGCCAAATCCAATGCCGATGCCAAACCGAAGCCAGTGGCTTTGGTGCGGTTACTGCGACCGCCACCGACCTCTGCCCTTTGGCCGGGCCATCCATCTTGGATGCCACGCTGACCAGTGGGCATCAACTCTAAAAATCTTTTGGCATTAATTAAGGGTCCTTCAGTTGGCTGCAGGTGCGGATCTCCAGTATCGGCGTCCGGCTGCAAGTCCCGGGGCGTCCTCGTTCATCGGACACTCCGGGGCCGAAAGCAATTTGTTAACACATGCATTATTGACACATTTAATCCATAATTGTCAGCGTTATTTGCCCAGATTAATTTAAGCCCATAAATTGAAACACAAAGAGTTATAAATTTTATGCCAACGACCACGCACGTGCTGTTGTCCGTCCCGTTTGAGGCTTCAATTCATATATTAAATGTAATTTCACTCCCGCGAAACAAAAAACGCGAATTAATATTTTCAGCCGCGGACACTTTTTTGGCTCACATTTAATAATGGCGCTAAAGTCAAATGCTCAATAATCCACATTTTGCATATTTATCAGATCGACAGACCGTGCCAAAGGTATCCACTAAGAGTTAATTTACCATTTGTTATTACAATATTGTGTTTCGTATTGCCGTACATCTATACACTACATAGATACCATATTCCTCTGGCTCAGCTTGCAACGAGGACACCAAAAACCAAAGGGCAGAGGCTCGATGTGTAATGTGCTAGTCGCAAGCCTACCAATTTCAATTTGAAATATGCGCATGTGCCTCATTAAATTCGACCGCTTTTCTCAATTCTCGTTTAATTAATTGGAACTGTCAAGGACTCTAATTAGTATCCAGCATGGGAAAACGCGCTAATTGAAATCCGCTTGACGCGCATTGAATCAGATACACTTGCTTTGCCTTCTTCGCTGCTGCATCTCGAAAGGCGACAGTTTTTCGCTAATCTTTTGATTAATGGATTTGCCTTGCTTCCACCTACAGCTCAGCTTTTTCCCTACATTTGACCAACACCTATTAGTTAATGAGATGTGTGTTATTCAGGCACCTGGAGTGCGATCCAGTTATCACTCTCCTCGCGCCATTGCTGCTCCACTTTCTGTTGTCAACCTGGAAACGAAGTGCAATTACTTAGGAGAATTAAAACCCTACCATTTAAGCGAATGTGCATGCGAGTGGGCGGGAAATTATTGTAATAAAGGGAAAAACTGCACCCATCGGATGACAGACGATGATTGTCTGTAAGGGACAATAAACATCAGTCCGCATTGTGTCCATTTCGTGTCAGCGCTTATCTCCGGGGCGACAGGTGTTGATTGAGGGGCTGCCGGGGGTTGATGGCCCCGCTCGAGCTGGTACCATCCATGTACCATCCATCGGATTGCGACCCATCCCGAACGCTAGTCAAGCTGAATTCTCCAAATAAATCTTGTTTACTCCAAGAAGATATTCGCAAGCAATTTTTTCATTACAACGCCTGCGCTGCCGCCCGCGGTGCCTGCTCCTTCCTGCTTATTTTGTGCATAGTTTTAGAAGGGGGGCCTGCCGGCGGATTTCCATATAAAAACAAATGCCCGAAGAGAGCTATAAATTTATTGCTGAACTTTAAAATACCACGGCCGCAGCCACTTGCCCCATGATCGCCCACATCGCCGACTTTGCAGGAATACAGCAAGCCCCGCCCACCGCCCATCTGGCGGGAAGAAGTTGACTGGGAGCCGTAGTTTTCGCAATTATCCTTGAAAATGCAGCTTCGAGACGAGGCCCAGCGAGTCCGAGCAGTGCAGCCTGGAAGTTGCCGGTTGCAGAAGCGTGCCGGCGGAAATGTGTTTTTGCTGGGTGTTGAGTGACTGCGAATAATTTATTAGCTGTGTGAAAAATAATTTATGTGCCTCCCCCTCCGCCCTGTTGCTGGCTTATTTTTTTTCTACACTGGGGCAAGCTGCACGCAGTCAGTCGGCGGAAATCGGTCAGCAAGAGCATTGCTGCACTGCATTTGAACATTTGAAACAATCTGCCATAGGAGGTTTCAGAGACACTGCCCGGAGGTGGCTGACTCGGCTAAGCCCAGTTTTGAATGCATTGCTTGGTGATGAGCGAAATGTAGGGATGCCATGATAGCTGTTTACCGGCTATTTAGTGTATTAACATAAACAAATTTCAATATTATTCGGATAATTGCTACCAATACATTCGTCTGCATATTTACATTTTTATTTTAACATTTTACTACATTGTTTGGAAGATGAATTCTGAAAAACGTTGATTTAAGGTCGCTTCAGACATATGTTTATCCATTTATGTATACATAAATGGTAAGATGTATTTGAACTTTCTTTCTTATTTTGTCCAAGTTATAGGTAAATGTGTCGAAGAAAATACAGTTTTATGCAAATTACGAAGGCGGAAAGGGGCGTGGCAAAAATTTGAAATAAACTTGATCTGCCTGCAACAATAACACACCAAAAGCAAAAAGAATTACACGTCTAGGGTCGGAAACGCTTTCTTCTGCCTGTTACACACTTTGCACAAACTTGATATACCATGGAAGGGGTGCGTAAAATTTAAATTGCTCATATCTTCTATATTTATTATCCGATCTGGACGCAATTTTGCATGCTTCTGCTTAACAATCAGCGTGTTCCGCGGACTTAAAATTATATCCATAGCTTTTAACATTTCGAAGATATACCTCTTGCAAAGACGGAAAGTGGCGAGGCAAAAATCTAGAAATCACATTATCTGCGTCTTAGTCAAACGGACCAAATGCAAAAAGAATTTGTCCCTAACTCATATTTCGTCCAAGTTATGGTCAAGTATGTAGACCCATGTACAGTTTTATGCAAATTACGAAGCCGGATCAATGGATCAATCGATTGATCACAATCATATGCTTATGTCCATGGTTCCACGCTAGCTTCTAGCTTCCCTAGCCAATATATATGTTACATATATACCTATGTATGTATATTAAGGTTCCGGTTGCATTCTGATCAAATGACTTATGTCCGCTTGCATAAAGATGCTCCTGGTTAAGACGTTGTATATTAATTTCCGATCAAGTGGAACAAATTCTGCGCAACTATAGAAAAACCGAAACACAGTAACTCCCTTACATTCCCATGGAACATTCTTCCAAATTTTTATATTAACACTGCAAGGTTGTAGTTAAGTTAAGGTCTGGAATTTTATTAATTTGTAATTATTACCGAAGTACAAATACATTTTACTTTTAAAATATGACGAGAATTGCAACAAAGATTAAAGAATTCCTACGCAACTAAGCAAAGTCAACGCGTCGCAACGCGATCCTTCTCCAGTTCGTCTATCATTTACGAATTGATTAGAATTTTATACGTTTCGATGTCCCTCCAATCGCAGGACTCGAGGTCGCGTTAGATAATACACCTAACAACTAGAATTGGAAGCACCGGGCAGAGTCACTGGCCATGGCCTCATTTCGTCTTGGCGCTGCGTAAATTCGATGCCGACAACACCGACCTGGGGGGTGGTGGGCGCTCAAGGTTGTCCATGTGGTAGCGGCGAGACGAAGCCGAGGGATCGTTCTTGCGATTACGCCCCAGGCGGCTCAAAGTGCTGGCACTAGTGGTTCCATTGTGCGGCGGCGGCTTCCGTGGCAACGTGGACATCTGAGGAAAAGATATTGTAGTGGGTGCAAATTAGCTATATTCATCGAATGGGGAACCTACCCGTTTGTTCTGCTCCTGAGAGTAGTTGATTTCGTAGCCCTCGCTAATGTGCTTCGGCTTCCAAGGGGCCAGCATGGAAACGGATCGGGACACGGTCCGTGTCATGGGCTGCAGAGGAGCCGGCTGCTGCGGCGACTGCTGCTTGCCCTTGGCCAGATCTTCGCGTGACTTGGACCTACGGCGCAGGTTGTATGGCTGTGGGATGTCGCCCACCGTGGTAGCGTGCAGGTAGACCACGCTGCGTTGGCTGTGCAGGCTCGACTCGCCCTCGGTGCCGGAACTCTCCGCCGGATAGCGGTCCCTGCTACGAATGATTCCCCAGGTTATACGACTTGTTTCAAAACACCTTGTTCCCGGCCCACTCACCTGCCATAGCCCAGGTTCTCCTGGCCCAAACTGTTGAGCAGCCCCCGACGCTCGGCCCCTCTGGCCGGCTTTGGCGGTCCCATCATCGGGCGGTCGTCGAACCGGTGACGCCTCGCCCCGTCCACGGACCTTTCCAACGAAATAGCCCGCTGCCCCGCCGTGCTGCTGCGCTTGTGCCGCTCCGCCGGCTCCGGCTCCGAGCCGCTCTCGGAGATGTCGTGAAGCTCGCGCGAGCGCGAGTAGTGGCGCCTCTTGCGGAAGTCCACCTCATCGCTGCCGCCATTGTCCAGGTGCTGCATCGAACTGGCCCTGTGCCTGCTGGCCGTCTGGCTCTGTCCGGCGAGCGAGTGGTGGTAGTCGCGCCCCAGAGGCGGCGGACTGCGGTCAAGGTGGAAAGCACTCTGCGAATGCTTCGTGTTACCCAGGGACGGGCGACTCCTGCGGGGATAATAATGATTTTAAAATATATCAAATTTTGCAATTTATAATGCTACACTTTATTCGATTTAGAAATCGCATTAGAAATCGATTTAGAAATCTCATTCTTTTGTATAGAATAAGAAGCATTTAAATATACACTTTTAACTACATAATGGAATAAAATGTTATATTGATTTAATGGATAATTTATGCAAACCGCATTTAATAACAATAGAATACTTATTAACAAGTTATAAACTTGTATATTGTATCTACAACAAGGTTTTTAACCAAGGGATGAACGAGAACTAACTTTATAAAAAAGACCATATTCTCGTTTTTATACCATGTACCTTAAGGTACAAATGGTATATTAACTTTGTACAAATGTATGTAACAGCCAGAAGGAGACATCTCCGACCCCGTAAAGTATATATATTCTTGATCAGCATCAACAGCCGAGTCGATATAGCCATGTCCGTCTGTCCGTCCGTCCGTCTGTCCGTCTGTCTGTATGTATGAACACCTCGTTCTCGGAGATGGTAAGAGATAGACGTGTAATTCTTTTTGCTTTTGGTGTGTTATTGTTGCAGGCAGATCAAGTTTATTTCAAATTTTTGTCACGCCCCTTTTCGCCTTCGTAATTTGCATAAAACTGTATTTGAATTTTCTTCGATAACTTGGACAAAATAAGAGCCAGAGACCTATTTCTTTCTGCAATATATCCGTTTGACTATTGCGCAGATCATGCCATTCTTGGATTTTTGCCACGCCCCTTTCCGCCCTCGAATTTGCAAAAAAATCGATATCTTCGAAATGGTCCCGTCTCTTCTTTGACTTCAATTCATTCGCACGTGTATTCATACAGTATTGTGTGTATGTGTGCACCTGCTTTTTTTTATGTCAACAAACGAAAATATGGTGAATTATTTGAAAAAAAAAAATATTAAATCAAAGAAATGGTTCATAAAGGAAAGAGGTACATGGTATCTCGTTGTCGAGAAATCTCGACTACAGCGTTCCTACTTGTTTTTAATATTACATTTGACAGAATTTGTCTCACCTGGGCATACTGCTGGACTTGGAAATAGTTGGCGGATTGGAGTCGAGGTCGGTGTCACCAAAGAAGCGCAAATTCTTGGCTGGAGCCGTCGTCGGGTTGCGTTTGGTCCGCTTTAGACTCGAAGTGGTCTCACTGTGTCCATTGACAGACACATTAAGCTGCGAAAAGCACGTGAATGCCAGAAAGTTATGGTGTTGAAGATATTAACTAAGCAGATTCTCACCTCCTTTGGAGTGCTTTTGGCCCGACGATCCAGGGACCTGAACCAGCTTGTCTTCTCAACCTTGGCGGGCACCACTTCCTTCGCCTTTGGCTGTTTCTTGGGTGGCTTGTCCGCCGGACTGCGCTTCACCAGGAGAGGACTAGCTTTAGGCGTGGACAGCCGCCGTCGCATTGAAATATCAATAGTCTGTGTTGCGAAAATAAACAAGATTATAATAAACTCATTAGCATGTTATATAAGGTACCATTCCCGCCTACAGCGAAAAGATTTTTTTTTTCCTGCAAACCTAACAGAATTAACGAAACATATTTAAAACATATTTAATATTTAAAACATATGGTGAGTGTCTCCAACAGGATGTAAGAAATTGAGTTTTTGAGTTAATTATTCTTATAATAAACAAGCATGCTCAAGTAATGGGAATTATAGTTAGATGAGTTTTCTCAAATTTCGATTTGCGATATTCCAAATCGTTTCTGCATTGTAAACAAGAAAATAAAGCTTATATGTATATAGGTATACTTCACTCCAATTACATTTCTGAGTATTTTATTGAAATATTGTTTTATGGCCAGGAAAGTGGGCGGTTGGGTCAAAGGCCGCTATCAGGTCAAATGCCGCGCTCCCTTCGATCTGCAACAGCTTACCAAAGTTGGCAGGTGGGCAATTCGCAAAATGGAAAGGGCGAGTTGCCTTGTTTTGATCCGCCCAATGCAATTTTGGCCCACTTGCGTTTATCTTATTAGCTTTTGAGTATTGGGTATTGGGCAGGGGCTTGTGATTGGCTCAGCTGCATTCGTCGTCAACAGAATATTGGCTTTTTTGTTGAACTAAGGCTGTGGGTGCCCAGCCTTTGAACAAGGGAACTTGGTGCTCGCTTAGTTTCTAAAATATACCTTGCAATTTTGAACAATAAACCAAATATTACGCATCCACCAAGTAATTAAGCATTCGAATTTGCCTGAACCGCGACTTTGAATATAGTTTATGGCCAACATGGGGGCCCATAAATAAGCTAACAGAAATATTGGGACACATTTTTCTCGGATTCCTCTTTCACATATTCTTCTGGCCTGCGGAATATTTTTGGCCGAATGAATGGCAAGCACTTAAATATTTCGTTGGAACAATTCGGGTAGCTTGTTTTTTTTGGGAAGGCTTTTGTGAATAATGGCGGCACATTGCCCCGGTCGCAGGCATATAGGAATTTACTACCAATCGGGGGCCAAGCCATCTCTTATCATGGCTCTATGTTTGCTTCACACGCAAGCCCAATTTTTGACAACGGTCGCCACACCTTGGTGCAGCAATGGTCTCCAGGCTCGAGGAGGTGACTCTACCTCTTCGCACCTTCCCCTTTGGAGCTGAGAAGCTGCATAACTTTCGGACCGCCTGTATAAAACATCCGGCTATACGCAAAGCGCCGACATCCTCTAGCCCTCTTAGACGTGACCAAGAAATCCGCTCAAGCATTGAAAATTTACTTGCAGCACGCAGCGCAGCAGCAACAGTTGCTGGTGCGAGTTGCGCAATGCAAGCTGCAGCACCTCGGCAACGGTAGTACAAACCGTTTTGCCTCGGAAACTCATTGTGAGGCAAGCGCAAATACCAATCGGAGGGCGGCTATTACTCGGACCAGCTCAGGTTGGTTCTATTTATTCAATAGCCGCCGCCTCGATGTTTGTCGTTTTGCTGTTTAGTTTCTTAATTTGCGAGCTCACTGACAAACGGACTGACAGACGAACAAACTGACTCCTTGACTGGCTGACTGAATGACAGAATGACAGCGGCTGCGTGGGCTCCGCTTCTGCCTTGGCACGAGTATCTTTGTTGGCTTTTGTTCTTGCTCACAATTTATGCGACGCCTCCTCGCGAATAGTTTAGTTTTTTGTTTGCGTTAGCGTTTCTTTCCGTTTGCAACTCTATTTGGCCAGTTGTCGTTTATTACTTAAGCCAAGCCGGGAGTGTGTCTTTACGGTCTTGCCTGTTTGATTAGGTGCGCTGTCGGATCCGCAGTCACCCCGCCCCGACCCTCCTCTCCTCGTACGATTCGTACTCCAAAATGGACGTGATGTCTTGTCTTTTTGGGATAGCACCATTTTTGGGTCAGATTTAGACGCCCACCCGTCTGCCTGGCCAACGATTGAGAAGCGGAGCAGGAAGCAGTAGACCCATCTGGCATGGAATGTTCCTTAAGTCAGAACAATTGGAAGGCGGGCCGCCCGGCACTGGCCTGCCCTCGGCCACTACTTCAAATGGTACCCCCATGCGTAAGACCCATCGACGCAAGTCTTGATTAATTCGAAATTAATAATAGCCGACCATGACCAAATAATCTCTCTGGAGTTTGGGTTCCAGAAGCGTTCTTGACCATCCCTCGGGTCAATGAACTCTCCCTGGCGCCATCAACTGGGCATTAGGCCAAATAGGATCCCACAACAATGTGGTAGCAAAGCAATGTCAATATCTGCAATCGTACATACATACATATGGTTTCAGATCGCAATTGTACTGTAAACTCGAACAAAACTCATCAAAATCTATTTATCAAAATTGTATGCTGAATACGTCTTTAAAAAAGTCGTGTGAGCTTAGAGAATCAGCATGGAATTATGGGAACAAGCTAAGCTCCCCAATTCTTCCCATTTTCAAGATTTAATTAGAGTAAGCAATAGTCTAAGTTTTTGTTAAATTTTAGTTCAAAATTTGATATTTTGTGATTATTTAGTGATTATTTATAACCTGCCGGCCTATGAACATCATGAGCCTCGTTTATTCGGATTATTTCATTAAAATCGTTTTAAAGGCACTAATGTTTAGGGCCTAAGTCCATTAATTTGTAGCACTCACCTTTGACTCGGGTGAGTTATCATCCGCCAGGGAGTGATGTTCGCGGTAGCGCGACCGCATCTCCTCCTCCCGGACCATATATCGCTCCCGCTCCTTGTCGCGGCGCCCAAGCGTGCTGTTGTTTCCGTTGCTAAGCTGATCCTTCTTGCCACTGGAGACGTTGCTGCCGCTGCTGCGGCCGCTGCTCCCGTGGCTGCCGCCCGCTCCAGTGAACAGCTGCTTCACCTTCTCGAAGCCGCCCAGCTTCTTGTTTCGTTTCAGGGTACTCGATTCCTCGCGGCTCTGCGACTGCGGTGGAGAATGGTGCTCCCGGCGCCGCAGTGTGCTGGTGGCCACAGGGTACTTGTCTAGGTGCGGGTCGAAGTGGGATCCATCATCGATGGAGCGCTCCCTGTACACATAGCTGTGCTCTCGCCGCAGACGCGTCGGCGGTCCCAGTCGCTGCTGCTGACTTTGTTGTTGGGCACTATCCCCGCGCTCCTTGCGCAGAAAGGACTCGCAGGCCTTCATGTCGTCATAGATCGTGCGCTTGCGCCATCTGCAAATTTGATCAATTACAAAAATGTATCGCATTTGGAGCTACAGGCGGTTACTGTTGCAGAATTAATGTCTACAGATTAAAATGTTATAATTTTCAGAAAAAAATCTCTTCGTTTTTAAAATATTCCATTGTTTTAATCTGAATATAAAAGAAACTATCTGGAAATTCAAAAAGATATTTTGTGATCTTTTCATTAACTATCGTATTCATAAAATTTAATGGTGTCCTACATTTTTATCATCTAAAAAAGGCGGAATCATAGACATGTAATAAGAACACACTTACCTAGTGGTCAAATCTCCGTTGAAGGACTCCTTGCGGAAGTCATTCTCGATGCCGGAGTCGCCCTTGTCGAAGCTCCTCTGCTGCAGCTTGTCCCGCTTGAGAGTGCTTTGCCAATAGTGTGGCTGTTCACGCGGCAGCGTCCTCTGAGCCCTCAGCTCCGGCGAGGAACGGTACTGGTCCGTCACCTGGGAGTCAAGGCTCTTCGGCTCAAACTCCAGCCGGTCTGCCGAGTTATAGTCGCGATCCCGCTCCCCGATTCGTTCCCGTTGGCGTGACTCCCGCACCTGCCCGTCCCGCTGTGTCTCCCGCACGTACGTCTCCTTGACACCGCCGTGGCCGTCATCATAGTACTTTGTTTGCCGGTAGCGCGACGTCTTTTTCATGAGCGGCATCGCCGCACCATTGTCTACCTGCGTCCGATCCGACGGATATTCGTGGGACTGCTCCTGGTGCACGTGCCGATGGGAACGCTCCAGGTCGCGCTCTGGGGTATGTCTGCCCATGTCCCGACTCCTCTCAATAGTGGCGCCCTCACCGAATCGCCGCGTGAGTATGCGTGTCTCCAGCTGGGCCCTTCGGTAGCCCAACTCGTCTAGGTAGGGCGATGGGCTGACGCTCCGTATGACCGGTACTATTGGAGGCTCAGATCGCCGGGAAAATTCGTCGTCGCCAAAGACCTTTCGGGGTTCGTAGCCTAAGCCCTCGTCCTCGTCGCTTAGATTCCGCGGACTCAGCTGCTGCCACGGCGACGGCGAATGACTAGGCCGGTGCCCCAAGGATGCTCCAGTCACGGGCGCAGTTGGCGAGTAACTGGGTCTGGTGTCGCTGGCCCTGGGCGGTCTGGTCGGTGCCGGAGTGGAGGTGGCTGCTGATGCTAGGTACTCCAGCTGAGGAGTGCGCACATCTCGGCCGGGAGGGGACCGTCGGGCGCCTGGGTCGTCGCCCAGGTCCAGCTGAGCATAGGTGATGCCCTCGTTAGGCCTAATGTACGAGAAGGCCGGCTGGCTGATGACCGGCTGCGGGGAAAAGCGCTCCATGGAGAGCCGCTTGACCAGGCCGTCCACAGTGCGACCCTTGGTCAAGGGCAGTCGCTCCGCCGGCTGCTGCGAGCTGTGCATGTTTTCGCCCGACCTGGCCTGCAATGTCTCGATCCTATCCCGAATGCCCGCTGATACGGAGGCGGAAACGGGAGCAGTCCCGGCAATCAATGGACCATCTAGCTCCGCCTGGGAACGACTGCGAGCGAGCAAATCACTCAGGCCACGTCCACTCTCATTCTTTTCGCGCGGCGTGACGGCGTCAGATTTGCGGCGCTCCCGTAAGTGGTTTCTCTGGAAGTAGTCCTCCCGCTGCTCCGACTGCTCGATGATGGGACTGAGCTGTTGCTTGGACTGCGAGTGGCTAGCGGACTTGTTCTCCTGGTTGGATCTTTTGGCGGCTAGCTTGCAGCTGCCCACATCACTCTTGCTGCGCACTAAACGCCTGGCCCCGCCGTCCTCGAATCGCGGATCCCGGTCCAGCTGGTTGACATTCGAGTCGCTCTTCCTACTGAACAGCCCGAAGATGGAGGGCCGCTTGCCCGGCGGCTTCTTGCTGGACGCGTCACTGGCGCTGCGGGCCACCGGTTTGCCGCTCTTTTTGCGGCGCGTGGGCAGCGAGTTGAAGCCGCTGGGCTGGCTCTGACGCCGCTGGTTTGCCCTGAAGCTGGGTATGTGGTCGCCGTTCTCCGCCTTGCTGTGATGTCTACCCGCCTGAGCGATCACCAGGGCTGCCTCCTTGCGAATGTCGGTGGGATCGATGTCCGGTGGAAGCTGGTGGTAGCTTTGCAAGTTGCCTGAATCGCCGTACTCGCTGGGTCGCTTGCCTACAGAGAAGAAGGGACGGAATACAGGTAAGTTCGTGGGATTGACTTACAATTGCAGAGACAGCGGCAGTTTCGCGAACTAGTTTTGCATTCATGTAAAGACAAATTAGCACATTAGCCGGCGATGATGTAATATCTGGCCATCTATCCAGCTGTGACCAATTCACACTTTCCAGCTGCTGATCGCTAAATAAGGCAGCCCGACCCGTCCAGACCAATTCGGTCCGAACTGGCAAGTTGCGAGACTGGCCGTCTGACAATGGATTGGATCTAGCTGGCCCACGTCGGCGTGCCTCATCTTGTCTGAGATGCGAGTCTGCGAGCTGCCGAGATACATACTCGAGATACACATTCGAAGGCTCGCATTTGTATCTAAAAAAAACGCTTGCTCTGTAATCGGGCGCTGTAAGCGCTAATGGCCGTTGAAGAAGCTGCTGCGGCCCCAGTTGATCTATCTCCTATAAAGATTCTTCCACTTCCTCACTTCTTCATAATCATTATTATTTAATGCGCCGAAATAAACAACAGCGTAGAGGGAACACAACAGAAAGGCCAAGAAAAACGTGCCAAAACGAGCACCATCATCGCAGCCAGAATGAGATGTGTTGGCCGAGATGCGTGATCTCGCTGGCCAGCCAATTCGACATTCGGCCAGTCTTCTAGTCATCCAGTCGGCCGCCCCTCATTGTGGCTAACACAGGGAGAAAAGATGGAAATTTAATGGAAGCAAACAGGACTAAGGTTTGGCTAAGTTCTATCGCTAATAATTCCAAGATTTGCCAACAAATAAAAAACTTATTACGTTCTAATATATATTTGTCAGCTAATTTATACAAGTCAAAATCCCAACATCATATTTCCCGAGCACATATAAGAAATAAGAACTGGGATCTTCAGAGGCACAGCAAACCTGCGCTGACCTTGCTCTGAGATAAACTGGACTTGTGCTGCCCCCCGCGTCCGTCTTCCTCGAAGTGTTGTCCATTCACCTGCACAACCTGTCACATTTGTGGAGCCAGAACCAGAGCCGCTCCCACATTCGCCCCGAGTCGTGCCGCAAAATGGCAAAGTGACACCGATGTCTAATCGAAATTCAAACAACAATGAATAATGACAGAGTCGGGCGTGTCGTGTGCCAAATTTGTTTAGCGGAATTGGATTGGAAATGTGATTGAAAATTGGACAGAATCTAAAGGGAGCCGGGGCAGCCGAGCCAGCCGGAGATAAAACATACACACGTGTATATCTTCCTACCTAACCGCAGTGCTGCCTCAAATGGCCCATTGTACTTTTCGCATCTTTAGCTGCAATCAGCTGTCAAGCGATATGTGTCAAGGTGAAATGTTGCCGGGCTGCAGCACCACCATCATAAGGGCTCGCTGGTCGCATCTTGCAAAGATTTGTTCGCATGCTCACTGCCTACTCACGGGGCGCTGCCACGGGGCGCTTTGTCGCTGATTTTTTTTAAAGCAACAGGAAAACATAAATTTGCACCGAGTCAGACCATGGCCGGTTTACCATAAACTGTTCCCAAGACCCTCAGACAATGATCTCGGGCTGCTAGCCGGCATTTTGAGCAGGCGCAGTTTCATTGATCATCAGCCGCTGAGAGTCGTTCATTAATCTAATTATTGTTCCCCTCAAATCGGTTCAGCCACTTGCAGTGAGCGGGCTCTATGATTTCCTAGACCATCCCAAGTAATTCGCTCTTTCCGATGCAATTTAATCCCAAGAGGTGTACGAATTTTAAAAACCTTTTTCTGCAGCTTTTTTATTGGCGATAATACATCTGATCCACTTTTTCGACTGGTCTGCCTCTGGCGCCTGCCGATTGCCATACCAGGCTCGGTTTCCCGGTTCTGATTCCGGGTAGCTGCACATAATTTGCTTCTCGTGATAGCCAAGGTAGACCCGATCGCCTGCGATTTTGGTCCAAACACAGTGACCAACATCGCAGCCACGCACAAAACAAAAAAAAACGTCCAATTCAACTCATATAAATAATGAAATCTGCGCTTTATGGAACAACTTTCACTTGCCGCAAATGGTTCCAGGAGCTGGCTATGCTGAAACATAATGGCATTGTTTGTCGATGATGGTGGACTCGATTATGATGCTGCTGTTGCGACCTCTATCCGCTTAATTAAGAGCAACCGCAACCACAAAGTCACCCAAGTCCCTTCGGTTGCCCAAGGCAAAACGTTTTAGTTGGCAAATATGTTTTATCCCCTGCTGGCCAGGTCGGTGACAAGATAGAGTCGATCGAGTATTCTAAATGGAAGCCACGGACCCTCTCCTTTACTCTGTTTAAACTTTAATGCATGCACGCTAAATATTAATGTGGCACTTTCGGAATTGTACGCCTATTACATTAATAAGGTATTACAAATATCATTTAAGTCTCCGAAATGGTTAAAGCAAAAGAAATAATTTATATATACATTTTAAATATCTAGGCTTGTTGAGAGTTTTATATAAATCGGATAATAAAGAATGAAGATACGGCCTTTGTCAGTGTCAATGCCGGATGACGTCATATGTTATCAACCGACTGGTCTGCTGGTATGCCTGCATTTTGCGGTTGAAATATTCTACTTGTACGTTGTGCAGTGTAGGTTCGGGACTGGCATGCTACGGATCTGCGTACGTTGCTAAGGGGTATTTCAATTAACCGAGCGAGCGCACTTTCGATTTCATTCAGGGGCCTAGATCGGAGTGCGACTGACGTTACCTTTATCTGGGCCTGGGACAGGTCGCATTTATTTTACGTATGGAAATACTTTTATGCGGCGCGGCTAATCGTGGTCCCGGAGCGTGGCCAGGACCTAATCACATCAAACAGCAGCGCCGCGTCCTTGGGGCGGCAGTCCAGGTATGCAAAACAGGCGCGTTGCAATTGGCCGCGACCAGGCCCAGACCCAATTAAAATTGCTGGCCGGCCATTCCCCCACGGCTCTCAAAACCAATAGTCGGGCAAATATGTACATGCGGGTAGGAACTTTCGCTAAAGAATGGAGCCGATTCAAAAGATACAGGCGACAAACTTGTTTCGGAGCCAAAGAGCTGTCAACGGCAACGGCGGCGGCATGAGCGGATAAACAAATAAAAAATCACCGTAAACAAAAAAAAGGAAAACCGAAACATTCGACGAATAAGAGTTAAAGAGCTCTAAAAATAATCTGCGACTCATTTCAATACACATTTCGATAAACAAATGACGCAATCGTCTGCACTTTCAGGTGATTTTTTGCTGCGACAATCGAAGTTGAGCGTTTGAGGACTTCGCCGGATTAGATTGGACCGGAGGGCGAACCGAGGGGCGGTGATCGACAACTCCATTTAGTCGTGTTTACCCAAGTTCTGGATGGCCCCCAGGCTGTCCCTCCTGGCACTCGACACACCGAATCACAGACAGTCCAGAACCCGACTGAATTCGATATCGCAAGCGACTAAAAGCAATCTATCGCAAGCTGGCGCCGGAGCGTCAGCTAGAAACAAATGCGACTGTCTACTGAATATACAAGTATACTCGTATAATACTTGTAGCAAATAAATACACAGCAGCAGCGGCGAGAAAACAGTGCGAACTTTGTGGGCAGTCGAGCCAAAAAAAAACTTATTAATTAAGTTCTTGCTCAGCGGTGAGAGACATAATGCGCAAATAAAACAAATGTATGCAAATGACGAATTAATAAAAAAGCATAAATGGCATTATAATGGTAGCCTTCCCATAGCCCATGCCCATGCCCATGCCAATGCCCATACCCATTCGCGTTTCCATCTCCATATCCAAAGCAGCCCAAAGATGGCACGAGAGCAGACCAAACCAGTTGCGACTTTGACAAAGTTCGCACTCGAAAGCAAATCAAATGTGGAGCTTGTGAGCTGAGCACAGCCTCGATTGTAGGAAACAGCAAATCGCATAATAATGACTTGCTCTTTGCCCAATTAAATTAATTAATTAAAAGTGTACGAGCTCATTAAGGAGCAAGCTTGGGCGGCGAAAAAAAGGTCATTACGCAATGGAGTCAACTGTACAATTGTGTGGGCCCACGCGTCGGGCTGCGATGAGATTGGCTGTTCTAGGGACGCCTTTCCATCGCCCATATGGAATTATGTTATCGGACCGTTGTACTGAGCTGGGCTTTCCTCTCTTGTCCACCCTCAAAACGCTGGCTTTTGTAAATGCATCCTCGAGCAACAATCCCCACCCCAGCAATCTCGGCTTCCATTTCAAACAGCTGTCGAACCGACTCGTTTTGGCCAAATATGTCGATACGCAAGGTTAATCACGTCGAGCAGAAGCCTCGTCGAGTCTCCATCTCCATCCCCGTCTCCGTCTTCTCCTCCGCAGCACCAGCCCGGCTTACCACCTGTAACCGCAAGCTACCTCAAGTTGGCCGAAATTAGTCGCCTTTTAGTTGCTTTTTTTACAGCCAACAACTTTGACTTTTGACTGCACTGTAATTTAGCAGAAAATTCACATGTTAACTTGCGTATGAATAATGTTGCCCTGGGCCCAGCCGGCGAATAATTCTCTGCCAGCAGTCGTTTTCTCTCTGCTTGCTGCTTTACTGCCTCAAAATTAAATAATCGTTAAGGCTGTGTTTTACACATCATTTTTTTAATTTGCATGTAAAGGAACGGAGGCAACGTGATTAATTTGTATCTCTTTGCCAAATTACTTTAAACGCTTTCGACTGTGAGCACAATTGGCTCCATAGACATGAAGTGGTTTTGGGAATGCGCTATTGAGAAAGCCCTTGATGTGAGCATTGCTAATTGCATCCACTTATTTGTTCGAAATAGTGTATATTTTCCAAAGAAAAACAGAGCTCATCCTCTATCTACCCTTTCAGGGGAGTTACAATTCCTCTTTGGTTGACTGTTTGCACTAGCCCCGCTCGCATCACAACTTAAAGCTAATGAATCGTGCCCGCCTGGCAGATTACCTAATCAGGCTACTTTTTCAGCGACCTCGACCGGTTGCATTTACCTTAAACGAATCAGAATATGCAATTAAATGCATTCGAGCCAGTTAAGCTTGGCCTACCAAAGCGGCAACCATTTGGGCCAGTTACGCTACGGGCAAATCAGGTCCAAAACCATTTGGGCTTCCCCATGTTGCGCTTGACGCAGAAGAACTTTCGGTTAATTAGCCACGAAAAGACAGAAGAAAACGCTGGTGGATTGAGTTTTGGGGCTCGTCGGCTGCGTCTAAATAACTCTCATATGCGCAGCTTTTGTCATAATCAATTTTTAATTTCTTCATTCGACAGTTGCCATAAATTCAGTCCGGCTATGAAATAAATCCCATGTCGTTACTGTTGCGAATGCCAGACATAATCATAGCCGAAGCCACGGCGACAAAACCGTCCAGATGCAGGGACTCTAGCTATTGGCCTGGCTATGGGAATTGATATGCACATAGACATGAACATGGGCATCGGCATGGACTTTGGCAAGGCTCGGGGCCCAGCTTTTACCCCGCTGGGTTAACCCTTACCCGAGTCCGATTGGGAGATGTGCAAACTGATACTCAAGCCACGAGCAGCTCTTGGCTGTTTCGACTTGCTGCAATGCCTTATAAAATATCAACTTATTTAAAATAGTTGTATGGGGCTCTCTGCCCTGCGCCGCACTTGTGTGCGATTGTTCTCAAGGTAAACTACATTTTATTGTTGGGGCGGGCGGCTTTGTTATTATTTTATTTGTTTTTATTGCTTTTGGCATTCGTTCTGACTTGAATTCGCCCACAAGCGCCAGGTTTCTTGTTGTTTTTCTCTTTATCTCTCCAAAAATATAAAGTAGTTCATTTGATTATTTTTTTTAATTTATTCGTTGTCTTTTTTCTGGTTTTTGATTTCCGTTCCCTGCCAAACTTGAACGGCAACGAGAGTTGCGCCTCGAAAAGCCTGCAGCTGCTTTGCGGTGCTTCTTCACGAGTTATGCAATCGAAGATGGAGAGCCTTTGGCCAAAATCACGAAGCGAAAATGTTAGAACCCGCTGCGCTGGTGCGCTGGTTCGCTGATTAGCTGGCCAAGCTAATGAGTTGCATTCGCGTGGGTTGCTGTCCGTCATTGATTGACCAAAATTGGCCTACTCACACACTTTGAGGCCGCGGTAACTATACGGGTATGTTTTCAGATGCGACTTGGTTAGTAATTTTTTGTTAGCTGGTTATTGATGGGGTTTCTTGTGCCTGCTTTTTGCTGCTTAGTCATTAGGGAGCTCTGTGGGTACACGTTCGTTTCAGCTGCTCTCATTCGGGTGCCGCGCGTGTTGGATATTTGCTTATAATTTCTGGTTTGGGTTATTTATTGGACTCGGTATTATTGGGGTTAAGTTTTAAATTGTCTTTTTTCTGTTTTAAGAAGAACGCACTGACCTATCCGTTTCACGTGCACATCCCGATTGAAGCTGACCCGCGGCCCATTTGTCGCCGCTACTCCGGATTGGAGTTGCATTGTATCTCGCAGATACGTCCTTAAAACGCTGATGTTCCCTTTGCTGTTTTCAGCCTCCTCTTCACCTCAAGGCCTCTGTCTTTGATTTTCTCTCTCCTGTTGGGGGGTCTTCTGTCTGAAGATTCGCAACCCTAAGTAAGCCCTTTGTGTGACAGTCTCATCGAGCTGTTTGCACTTTCGCATTTATCATTTAGACTATGCAATCTAAATGGTTTTCCGCTGCAATAAGAAATAAGTCGCTGAGTAAGCCTCGTTGCTTGGGTTATTTATGTTATACGGTTATTTTCCTGTTATTAGCGGGCGCTGATTTAATTCGTATCTCGGCGAGATCGCCGAAGTTAGCCTATTTTGTCTATGTATTTCATATTTCTTGGTTTTAGCGGTTACGTTTAATTTTTATGTTGGAGAACAAGTGTGATTAAATTCAATTAGTTCCAGGTAGTAAGATATACGAAGGAAGATATTATTGGGTTGTAAAACGAGGTACAGAAAAAATCAGTTCAACAAATTTGAAGGAAAATTGGTTTAAGTCTTTTTATTTTTGAAATTATATTAAAACCTATTTAAATAATAACATTTTCCGGCAACCTCTGATGCATAGCCATGACAGCAGTCAGAATAAGAACTGCCAATTCATTTTCATTCCAATTCCGAATCCAACGTCAATTCCGGGGGAGGAGTTAAGGGCCGCACTTTTTATTATGATTTTTCCCAGAAAATTACAAAACATAGACACACCATAGGGAGGGGTACTTGGGCTGCCTACGAGATTTAAAAATACCTTGGCATTGACCCAGAGCAAGGTCTAGGGCGTGTGCCTAAGAGAAGAAAACTTTGGAAATATTGATTGCGACTAAGATACAAAATTACAAGCTCTATTTAAACAATGCATTGCGCCGGAGGACACTCGGCTCTCCTTTCAGCCCACACGCTACGTAGATCGCCGAACTCCGAACCCGACCCCGGTTTCATATCTCCAAGTGGAACGTCCACTTAAGACTTCGGCTGCATGGACACGCACGCAACCACTAGAGAGTAAACATATACCGCGATATAACGAATATTGGATCCTCTGTCATATAAAATAAAAAAATGTGTTAAAATGTGATGGTAAAATCATTTTTCTATGTTGTTGCCAGAAGCTTAATAATCGATAGATCATAAGTATTTATGCCTATACTTCATACGCAAAATGAACAAATGGAGATAATAAAGTATATAGGTGGTACAGAGGTTTCAAGAAAATGACTGACACATTTTGGGCACAGAAACAGAGTTAAGGGTAAAAAGACGCTCGGAAATGTGTGGAAATCATCCGTCTATCGTGGCACCTAATCAAGGACGACGGCGAAAGCGAGGGCGCCTGCTGCTAATATTGCTGCTCATTCACTTACTGGTTGGCACAGTACTGAGGGACTTAAGCCTAAAAGACGACCAAGCTACCATTCCAGGCCAGGGCCAGACAGGACCGAACCGGGATACCAGCCAGGCCCTCCACTCTAACGAGCACAATCGCCCGGCTAGACATCAATGGCACAAAAGTGTCTGTCCCACCATGGGCACCGATGCCGTCCCGGCCAATGCCAGAGCCATGCCATTCCACAGAGCCGCGGAGGGGAAAACGCTGCGAGCTGCCAGTAAAAATCCTTTACCATATAATTTGAGTGCGCATGCGTGCGCTCCGACGTTAATGGGAAGCCAGAGACGCAGCCTCGGTCCCGGGTTCCTGTTTTAGCCGCGCAGGCGCTTATGCGCAATGTTTTGGCAGATGCCGACGTCCGATTCCTGATGCCGATTGCCGAGCGTTGATTGCGCTATGAACGTGATTTGTTTGTAAACACACATTATTAAGGTGTAATAAACATAAAATTTGTATCGCTTGGCGGGCCTCAAATAGGCTTCGTTGCTTGCCTTAGTTGCGAGCTGCCATAGCAGTTGCATTTGCAATTGGGCTGCCCAACCCAACATCTTTCAATTAAAGTAAAAAGTTGGACACCCCGCGCCGGGGTGCGGTTACATTCACGAATTTGCATGCGTCTGTGGAGTAGCTAATTTCAGACAAATTGTTTTAAATTACATAAATTACGCCTGTGCATGTGGGAATGGAATTAGATTAGCGCGCAGAGTAAACAATCTAGTCCCCCACACCGCCGTCCCGCCAAGTCGCCGCATAGAACAATAATCGTTCTGAACTTGAACTTTAACACTGTCGGTAATGATAGGAAACCCCAGACACGGACCCCACCCAGGTCCCCTCTGTTTGGCTGCCCTTTCCCAGCCAAGTGAAATCAAAAGTGCGCAGCAAGCAAAGCAAACAATCGTCTCGACAGTTGGCCACTTTGCGTGTGTTCTCAGAGCCGCGGAGCTGACCTCTGCGGCTCGAGTTCAGCCAGTCGATGGAGATCACAAAAATCCACATCGCGAACTTCCCCAACACACAATTCCAGGTGGGATTTAAGAACACAATTAAGGATCACTGGAAGCCTTCAAGTTTTTTATATACTCGGGCATTGGTCATCAAAGCGGATCACGATGAAATCTTATATACTCTTAATCATCAAAGTTGAGTCTATAGATTGAGCTAAAAATTAACATTTCCCATGTTTTTTAAATACAGTTAGAAATAAAGCATCTACGAACAATCGAATTGTGTATTTTCTTGCAGTGTTGCAGTAGGAGCGACGGATAAGAGCTGCCTTTGAGCATAGAAGTGAAAATGAAGGTGTAGTCCAATTTGTAAGTATGGCCAAGCCCTGTGGCCATGTTATGCAAAGATCAGAACTTTGGCGGATCCTAGCTCCCAACTCCCAGCTCCGGACTCCATTCTCCTACAGCCGGCACTGGGCATTTTGAATTCTGGATCCAACTCCCTCTGGAACGGAGGAGCGCAGCCAACTGATAGTTGCCCAGCGCTGGAAACATTTTTTCATGCGTGCCCTGCCGCTTTGTTGGTGGCGCTCGCTCGCGTCTTCGACTTTGGCAAATACTTAATTGCATTTCGATATCTGTGCCGAGGCATCTGTGATCGAATGCCGCTGCTGCCTCAGCGGGCCGACTGTCCATGGCCAATACCCAATGCTTCTGACGGCAAGACTCGTAGACAGCCAAAGAACGCGCCGGCGCTGTTTTTGCCAGGCAGTTGGAACCCGAGAAAGGGTCTGGGGGCCTGGAAAACGGGGGATTGCGACTTGAGACCTGAGAGTTAAGTGTTTGGGCCAGGCTCGGGCCATAGACGACTGCCGTTGTGGGTATTGTCAGGTTTTACAACTAAATTCCCCTTGAGCCAAGTGCTTTACAAAGGAAATTAGTAATTGCTACTCCCATTTAGAGACATCTATGCGGGCATATATGTATGTACGTGTAGCATTCGTCGGATGACGATTGCGAGCTCCAAACGGCGATTGTCCAGCGCCCACTCACTAACAGGGGCGTCAACAAGGGGCATCCGAACAAATTTGTACTAATTTCATTTTAACTAGAATACCGAAGATCTGGAAAAAAAAATCTCAAAATATCAAGATATTGTCTTAAATTTTTTAATTGAACTATGATTAAATATCACTGTAAAACTCTGAAAGTTTGAGTGTTTAAATTGCGTTATGCCTCAAAAATCTCGACTTGAATTCTATTTTATGATCGTTCTGAGACCCCTGTAGCCCACGCTTCTGCTCTCACCTTCCAATGCCCAACATGGACACATTGTTCGTCATCTTTTCTGTTAAAACTGACGCTAGTGCTGCCGTCGTTTTCACGCTTTGTTAGCCAGCTAAACTGTGTCTGTATCTGTAGCTGCGGCCGCACCAGAATGGGGGAAGCGTCCCTTTTGAAAAAGTATTTCACACTTGGATACGTTTATTATGTATGTTAGAAGGTTAATAGGTGGGGCATTACGTAGCACCTTCGGCGGGCAATGCGGCAAGTGTCGATGGTATAACTGCAATCTGTTCCCAGACAGCGAAAAATGTAAATCAATTTCTTCACTCCCAAGTCTGAACTTTTTTTTCATGTTTAATAATGCCAACCGTGGCTTGGGAGCCACGTCGAGTGAAAAAGAAGATAAAATATTTCACTTTTCGAACTCATAATTAGCTCTAGGATGACTATATCGAAGATGATGGAGCGCTGAATCCTATCCATGTCAAAGCTGGTGGATGGTGTGGGACCGCTAACCTGCTCGGAAATTAATTAGTCAGACCGGGGAATGGAGAGTGGACAGTAGAGAGTTTAGATCGATCGATCGGTCATAATTCAGCAAACATTTAAAATGCGACCAGATACGCAGATACTCTGACCGCAGATACTCTGACAGAAACAAAGCAAAGGGAAAAGGCGTATAGGTCATGAAAGAGCTTAGATTTTATTTTAATATTGGTAGACTTCGTCGTGCTTTAAAACAATCCATTTTTTCCATTCTCACGTCTTTGCCAACTTTATGAAGTACATAGTTAACATAATAAGCTTGTTATCGCCAAATTTTTGAAACATTTCGGCCCATTACTGGCTCCAGACAATGAATCATCTAAGCACGAAATCATTCCTGGGAAATCAATAACGACAGTGTCAATGTTCCGGCAACGACTTAAGATCGGTGGCAAAGGTCAGCGCCGCATCCCATCTCAGGCGAAAACCGACAGGCCGAAGCCCACAGCCTGGAGCCAAGGAAACCATCCGAGTGTTCGATGCCCCTTCTCATTGAGTGGTAAAAGGGCGAGCTTGCACGCGACGCTGGTCCCGGCTCCCATTGTATATCGTGCCCCGCTGCAGCCTTCTTTGGGACGGTGGGGTAGTCATAATCAACGGTGCATGCGCCACCTTCCGCCTTGCATAAGACCCGGAGAGTTTCACTTTTCTCCACGACGGTTGCCGCTGCCGGGTAATTAATGCCACTCGTCCGGCTAGCGGTAGCCGAGATCGTAATTTATGATAATTTCAGCTCGCAGATCGATTAATTGATTGACGCTAGACTTGATTTCATGTGATTGGCAGAATATCGACTCCAGGTATCCCTCTCTGCCTGACCTAACAGGCAAATAATCACCTGGACTTATCACTCACGTTTGGAACATCACTGACGTATAATAACTTTGGTTTTGCGATAGCGCTGCTGCTAGTTCCCGGTACAGCGCCCCGATCAATGGTTGATGACCGCAAATTGAAGTCGCAAACACGACGACGAGTGGCATTCAAAGCACGCTTTTAACCGAGCCTTTGCGCACTTGAGTGTAATTTGGTTGTAAGCCTCATTGAGTAATTCGGTGGGTCCGAACTGTTGCGTTATGAATGCGTAACAAATCTCCACGGCGGAGAAGGCATTCGCTCCACGAAATGGCCGCTTTACGTGATAAGGCGACGACGATGACGATCCGTCATAGACGAAATAGAGGCTCATTAACATTCGTCCATAACTGATTCCGTATCTTCTTTGTTTTACATCTAATTTATGTGCCTGTAGCAGTGTCGCTGGCCCAATGATATCATGATGAACGGCCCACGTCTTGGGGGCGATCCGATTCTTAGAAATTCATAATTGGCCTGGAGCTGAATGCGCCCCAAAACAGAGCGAATAGCCGAATGCCTGCCAAAACATCAATTTAATGACTTCATTCAAAGCCCTTCAAGGCCCAAAAAAAAGGAGCCCAAAGCCCATAGCGGGGCAAAAACACTATTCGAATCGGTGGCTCTTCGTGCTCCCAAATCCAGTTCCCAGAGTCGTCCCTAGCCGGCCGAGACGTTCGTCCATTGCTTGTTCCCAGGGCGTCAAGTTGCACCTGCCTTGTTTGCCCCAGCCTGACACTTGATATCCCCCAGAAAGGTCAGACAGCCAGCTTTTGAACTCGAAGTCCATAGTCCGAAAATTAAGCCAAACGAGCGTGTCAATCGCCGCTGACTCTCTATGAATAGATGTTGGGCGGGAGCGGGCCTGAAGTGATTTGTATTAGTAAACCCAATTGTGAGCCAAGTACTTCCGCAGACGTCACCCTGTTAAGTGTCGTATGCCATTTACTGTTTGATCAAATTCGGTTCAATTCGAATCATTTGATTCCCGCACTCCGACTTCCGCTGAAAGCCCAGCCTCAATGTCAACCGCGGTTTTTTGGCCCGTTAAATCAAATGCGACCAAATCAAATAATTTGCTAACACTGCGGCTTAAGTCAACAGTTAAACAACCAGCGACTGACGGACTTTCAGGCCGATTGCGCCACAGACATGGACAGACATTGATTTTTTAGCCATTTGTGCTGCGAGTTTGCTGGCTTTTGTTTGGCTCTTGAACCCCCATGGGCAATTAAAGCTGCACGATGCCAAAGTGAATGTTCGGCGAGCTGCGAAGAGCGCTTCACACTGCCACTCGATCGTGTAAGGTCACCAGGGAGTGGGCCACGGCAAACACCAGGAAGAAATGAAGGGACTAGATCAATTGAATCAAACAAATATTCAATTAATACGTTTTCATTAAATAATTGACATTTTTTGTTTACATGTAGCGCAAGATGTCAATTGTCTGCACGTTATCTTATTCCTACTAAAATCTTTGCAGCAACAAAGCAAGCATACGACAAGTAAAAACGCTTTTTTCGAGATTTCTCGATAACGAGATACCATTAACTATTTAAGCCCCAAATTACAATGACTTATGTCAAATGCAGAAATTTATAAGACGTCATCCGAATTCACGCTGAAAGGGGCCGGTTAGCATTTGGCCATATCTTCAATGTTTATTGTCCGCTCTATCTTTTGCAAATAGCTACTTATTAAAATTTCTAGGTGTAAACAAAAAGATTTGTATCTCTTGGTCCAACCATTTTGAAGATATGGACCAATCTGCAGTACAAAATACAGAAAATAAAGCAGATACTTATATGTATGTAGCTCCGCTGAGACGGTTATATTTACTTTCGGAGGTCGGAAAACTTCTTTCACCTTTGATTTTTGTAAGATCCTGGTACAGAAATCTAAGAATCAATTTTTATTGTTGGCAGAAAGCAAAGAGTTGCAATAGTTCCAAGGACATGTTCCAGAGACAGGCTTTGATGTCTGTGACTACATAGTCAGCGTCGAATTTTAAAATAACGTAAGTGCCGGACACTGCGTCAAGGCAGGAAGCTTCCGAGCGGTCGCAAAAAGTCGCTTACAAATTAAGCAGAGAAAATCGAAGTGATGCCATCGCCCCGTGCACAATACAAATCATCCTTGACGCATGCGCACCAAAAACGGCAGTTACCGCTGAACACAAAATAAAAAAAAAGAAGAGCTAAAATTGAAAACAAGATAATACGAAGGCAAACGCAACTCCCATAAACAAAAATGAAACAAGCCGTAGGACTGCATACAAGGCAAGCCTGTAGACCTTTTTTGGCCACATCAACAAAAGCGGCTTTTCGAGAATTTTAAATTTGGTTTATTTAATTTTTTTTTTGCAACGCAGCACAGCACACAATCTCCACCTCACTTTCAGAGTCAATGCTTCCAGCCCGCTCGGAGGTTTCGTTTAAAGACGACGTCCGTCGAAACTTTCGAATTTTGGGCCTTTAATAAGGAGTCGAGTTAAATTGGCCAGGCATTTGAAGTGGCTCACGGGCTCCCGGGGTCCAAAGCTGCAGCGGACACAACGAGAACAAGGTGTTTACGGAGGCACCTACCCAGCGACAAAAATACAGAATATATTTACGCACGAATCCCAGCCACAAAAGATAAGTGACGTCATGGCCGTGGCATTGACATTGGCATTGAAACTTAAGGTTAGGTTGGTCAAACCGTTGGCAACGAGAAATGCCTCCCATGCATGTTCGAACGAGTATAAAAAAAAATAAATAAATTTATGCTTGTGATGCAACTTCATAGGGCAGGCTCTCCGCCGTCCGCTGCATCGTTCTCTTGATTCTCACCACTCCCTTCGTCCCGGTCGTCACCCTCGCCCTGCTCGATATTTTGCCATAGCAGAAACGGTCGCGACATGTACATCGAGTGCTTTGGATACAGGTTGGAGAGCGCCAGTAAATCACCCAACACCACGATCAATATTTGCATGTAGCGCACGGATTGGAGGCCAAAGAACCAGGCCAGCTTCTTCTGGAGATCCATTTTTTCGGCAATTTGGACTTCTATTCTTATATATCTCAGCTGGAGAATTTTAAAAACAAATTATTTTCGTTCGAATGAGCACTAGCTCCCCGCCGATAAGGTTTTCGTTTCAAATATGTTAATGAATAAGAAATAGATCTGAACCTGAATTCAAATGTGCCGATGATGTCCAATTACTTATGTATATTTTGCCAAAAAGCCACACAAGAACAATAAACTAAAAATTCTTAATCGAATTAAAGGCAACGCTATGTAAATCGCACATTTGCAATGCTAATTCGCAAGAACTTAGATTGAACCGAGGCAACTTCGAGAGTATGAAGGAAACGATGCCGCCTCAGCTTCCAAATATTCTCCCTATTTTGGAGAGCCCGACAACTTTCACTCAACTTGGCAGTCATCGTAGAAAAATGTTTGCTTTCTGTTTAGCGGGGCCTTCAATAGTCTATTTCCGCCCCAAACAATGAAGACGCTCTCATTTGCGAGGCGAAGCTTTATTAACATTAGAATTGGCTATTGGCTATTAATTCGCATCAACATTCAAAAGCCGCTCCGAAGGTTGCCAGCGTTCAGCCGTATTTCACCTTAAAGCTCTCAACCCACTTGGTCATGAGACGGACGAGTGTGGTGGTGCCGCGAAATACCGAAAGAAAGTGACCGGCTGGGAGGCATTCCTCTTGATTTTCTCGAGTGCCCCGGCAAAGCATTGAATCCCGCAAATGACTTCTAATTAACCAGATCGGGCAAAAGGTTGTGCGGATCAATTGGAGTGGGTTTGTGCTCAACACTCCGGCCTTAGCTCTGACTGACTCACAGTTCGCAGGCCCCAGTGGTGCGGTGCGTTGGCGACTCTATTCTATATACGGATTTGAAACAGTCGCACTCACCCACGTAAGTGTGTAACTGGGACACTGTTCGCGGCTCGCAAAGCTACTAGAGATCGAACGCGCGATTTCGATCCCCTCCGAATCCAAATCTGAATTATTCAATGCGGCTTTGGAATCAAAAGAATTGCAGGTTTTAGTATGGATGTTCCCTCAGCTGGGTATCGGTTTCAGTTGGTTATCAGAGCAAAGCATGTACGGCGTTAGCTGGCAGGTTTAGGGTTGTTCTACTATTCCATCGACTCACCTCAAAACAGCATTCCTCGTGCGTTAGTGGGGGTGTGTGATGCAACGTTTGTGGGGGAAAACAAACGTTTTTGCAGCTCTAAGTCATTTGCGCAGTTCTAATTTCATTTATCTTGTATAAGAGTGAGTGGTTTCGTATTGGAACTTGTTGTTGGTTCGGTGGTTGCGGCTTTGGGCCAATATTCTGATTTTTAGTGTTGTTGGGGCACACAAAGATTGAATCACTTGCCAAGTGTCGTTTTGCGAATTCGGTTTTTACGTTATTTGTGTGATTTCGCTTTTAAGGTTGTCGAAAGGCGACTGCTGGTATGCACATCAAATTTAAATTAGTCAACACACGGGCGCGCCGAGAAATCATCGAATAGCGTTTGCACAATTTAGCAAAAAATTATCACGATTTGTGTTAAGCGTTTTCTCGTTTTGCGTGGGTCGCTGATCGGATCAATGGACGTGCCGACGGTCGTTAGGTTGTGGTCACTTCGAGGAGAGGATCGAATGAGATATCCTCAAGGGGTAATGTTCATTTTGACTGATGGGCGCTAGCCAGTTCGTTGTTTTCTGTTTGCTGTTTGCTGTTTCCCTGTTTGCGTTTGCTAAAGCGGCGCGACGCAGTTTCGTTTAGCTTCCAGAGCCAGTTTGAGGACTGCTCTCAGGCCCAAGTGATCGCGGGCAGGTCTCTGAGCCGACTGAATTGAGCGCCCGAAAACTATCTTTTACAAAGCTCAGACAAGCTACCTGTGAGTTTGGCAAGCTGAGCAAGTGGCACGGCAATGCAACAAGTTGCCGGTGATGGCGGACCATACGAGAGAGCGAGCGCGTTCGTGTTCTGTAGTCTTTCGTATCGTTTCGTTTCGATTCGTTTGGCGAATATGAATCAAATCAAGGTTCAAGTACTCACTTGAGAACAAGTGAAACCAGATCGCCCAAACATTCTTGGGATTTTTTCCTACGCATTGGCAAATATGAAAATATTGCTGGCTAACGCGGCTGATGATGTTCCTGCTTCGTTGTCAACCAGTTTCCACGGGCTACTGTTCGGTGACCCTCTAGGCTCTTGAACGTGCTTGGCCCCCCCTGAACTGCCCAGACCACTCCCGCTCATCAATCACTAATCATTAAAGCCGAGCACTAATGAATTCATCTTCCTGATGCGATAGCTCAGTCCGCTAATCCCTGGCCACAATAGTAAACAAACCGAAAAATGGGCATAGAACTTACCGCTTGGCAGCCTTCCCCCTAACTACAGTCGTTCTTCTGTAGTTTCATGCTGATCAAACTTGATATACCATTTGTACCTTAAGGTACATGGTATAAACAGACATGATTAGGGGCCTTACCAGTGTGACATTTTAAAAAAATAAATTTTTTGTTCATATAATTCAAACCTATAACTATTCAAGAATGTTCTTTTTAAAAACTTTTGAAGATATAGCCGATTTATGGTGTAAGCGTCAGGCGACGGCGAGAGCTTCTTAAAACTTTAATAATGTTTTTCTCTCAAATTTGCTGTCATCATAACTCAAAAGAGCAATTGTCCGAATGACTTCAAATTTAAACTGACCTATCTTGACCTATCTTCACAATAAATGAATGAATATGATTGGTTGAAAATTGACGATTTGGCGTTGAAAAAACTATAACTTTTTATACCATGTACCTTAAGGTACAAATGGTATATTAACTTTGTGCAAATGTATGTAACAGCCAGAAGGAGACATCTCCGACCCCATAAAGTATATATATTCTTGATCAGCATCAACAGCCGAGTCGAT
>JAJJHQ010008764.1:3214465-3270853 GCA_021223825.1 Drosophila ironensis | reverse complement strand
CAATAAGTCCACTGATCGTCAAACACGTACGTGCAAAATTACGTACGGATCGGACAATAAATATAGAAGATATGGCCAATTAAAGTTTTACCCACCCCTTCTCTAGGCAACGGCATGCCGCACATAAACGAAAATTTGGTGAATTTTTTGAAAAAAAATAAATAAAATCAACGAAATCAATAAAGAAAAGAGGTACATGGTATCTCGTTGTCGAGAAATCTCGACTACAGCGTTCCTACTTGTTTGAAACAATATTTATTGTCAATCAACACCATTTTGTAAAATTTTGATATTTTTCAATAATTCAAGTTCATTGTATAGTAAATACCTTCTAGTTTAATACAAAATTATTGCCTTTTGATTACAGCTACTGATTCGATCGGAATCTTGGCAGCATTGGAGAACTTTTTATACCATGTACCTTAAGGTACAAATGGTATATTAACTTTGTGCAAATGTATGTAACAGGCAGAAGGAGACATCTCCGACCCCGTAAAGTATATATGTACATTCTTGATCAGCGTCAACAGCCGAGTCGATATAGCCATGTCCGTCTGTCCGTCTGTCCGTCCGTCCGTCCGTCTGTATGTATGAACACCTCGTTCTCGGAGATGGTAAGAGATAGAGGTCCAATTCTTTTTGCTTTTGGTGTGTTATTGTTGCAGGCAGATCAAGTTTATTTCAAATTTTTGCCATTCCCCTTTCCGCCTTCGTAATTTGAATAAAACTGTATTTGAATTTTCTTCGATAACTTGGACAAAATAAGAGCTAGAGACCTATTTCTTTTTGCAATATGTCCGTTTAACTATTGTGCAGATAATGTCATTCTTGGATTTTTGCCACGCCCCTTTCCGCCCTCGAATTTGCAAAAAAATCAATATCTTCGAAATGGTAAAAGCTAGAGGCATAAAAGTACAATAAGTCCACTGATCGTCAAACACGTACGTGCAAAATTACGTACGGATCGGACAATAAATATAGAAGATATGGCCAATTAAAGTTTTACCCGCCCCTTCCCTAGGCAAACGGCATGCCGCACACGCTGGGGTGACGTCATCCGTCTCTTCTTTGACTTCAATTCGTTTGCATGTGTATACATACAGTAGTATGTGTATGTGTGCACCTGCTGATTTTTTGGATGTCCACAAACGAAAGTTTCGTGAATTATTTGAAAAAAAAAAAATCAAAGAAATGGTTCTTAAAGAAAAGAGGTACATGGTATCTCGTTGTCGAGAAATCTCGACTACAGCGTTCCTACTTATTTATTTTTTGTATTGTCCGAAAATGGAAAAATATACGCTGAATTTTTTAAA
Source organism: Drosophila ironensis (assembly GCA_021223825.1). Lineage (NCBI taxonomy): Eukaryota > Metazoa > Arthropoda > Insecta > Diptera > Drosophilidae > Drosophila > Drosophila ironensis. The sequence goes on along the minus strand of JAJJHQ010008764.1, from coordinate 3,269,540 downwards.
ATATTCCACCGAGTACTTTTTTTTTATAAATCCTCGAAATTTTACCAAATTTCCCGCAGTCACACTGGTAAGGCCCCTTAAATTCCATGTGTTGCTATTTGGAGGAATCCAGAAGTCGGCTTGTGGTGTAAGCCCGACGGAACCAATCGGTCCGACTGTATTCTCATGCTCGTATCTTGGCGCGGTTATAGCCACACATTGTAGCATTTGAATATCACAGTTATTAATCAAAAAGTCACAGAGTGAGCAGCACACACCAATAAATCATCGATCGTCATCGCCGGTCAAGAATCTATGAAGCACTTTATTCCACAACCATCACCTCGCACTCTTCCCCCGTTAAAAAGAAGCCCATTGAAATTAATTTAATAAAGTTGTCAACCCACGAAACCGGCGTGTTAAGCGTTTTTGGGTGTACACACAAATTTCATATTCCCACCAGGTTTAAACCTACAAAATAAATACCCTTACAATGCATGCTTCACCTAAGGCAAAAAACTCCACCTGTCATCACGATTAAGGGTGAACAGACGCCAACCGAGGGATCTGATAACCCGAGCTCCGAGGACTCGGCATAGAAGGATCTAATTTATGTGATTTGTTACCTATTTTTAGTTTTAACTGTGTAAGCTAGCCGGCGCGACCACTTGGGCTGAATGAATAGAGAAGAAGGCCATAAAGGGGTTCTTGGTTACCCCGTATGCCTTACAAATAAAATTAAAAAAAAAAAAACCACCTGTTAGGGAATTGCCTTTTAATGAACTCGCAGGACTCGCAAAGCTCGACTTGCCCCCTTTAGAGCTTTAATTTAAAGCACCAAGGAAGCTTTTGTGAAGCCTGACAAGTGCGCGCAGCTGTAGGGCAAAAATTCTGGGCACACATTTACCATTCAGTTTGTTGTTCTCGCTGCGTGCGGTTTAAGTTATCGTTAATGCAAATTAGTACCATTAATTGATCCATTGTGGTTTACCACCACAATCGCAGTATCGTTGACAATATATTACCTCTTGGAAAAATCGGTTTTCTCGGCAAATTAGTATTCAGAAATGTTTGCCAGCCCAAAAATGTGAAAACGGCATCATTTTGTCTATCTATAAGTGAGTCCCTGTGATATAAGCTGTCCATAATGGACATTAAAAGCTCTATACCTATCAAATCCGAGCTTTCCTCCCTTTAGTTGTCTATCAGCTGACCAGGAGCAACAATAAACACAAAGCACCTAAAGCGGACAAGTTTCACGCCAAAATAACCAAAGTTCATGGTCAAGTCAACGTCCTGGAGTGAAGTGAGCCAACTTACTTTATAAATGGCTTTAATACGCTGCTGCTTCGAGCCGCCAGAATTGCCGGAATTCTTCGACAGTTTTGTACAAAAATGCACGGATCCTAGTTGTAAGTACTTGTTGCCAGGACTCACAATTCGAGTGTGTATAATGTTTGTGAATAGACTCTAAAATTCGTTAAAACTATACAGAATTTCGCGATTTTCGGGGCTTTGAGGGAGGTTTTAAAAACGATTTTTTGAACAAACTTGTGCTGAATATGCAGTTACGTATATATTATAGTCTCCAAGATCTAAGCGTTTATACGGACAGATGGACATGGCTAGATCGGCTGTTGATCGTAAACAGTACCTTTAAATTATATCAATCAATTAATGAGAAACACCTTAATTGACCTCCAAATCTAGTGGCCATTTGATCAAATTAATATTTCTAAACCCAGAATTTTTAAATAAAATAAAAACTTTACAGTAAGGCAAGGCAGAAAACAATTTTTTTTAATTGCCTCCTTAACTCCATTAAAATATTGTCAGAAACGTTTTAAGGAATGCTAATGACATTAAAGTAAAAAAGCATTTTTTCAATAAAAACCAAAAAATCGATATTTTTTTAAGCAGCATTAGTGGTCTTCCTTGTTTTATTTTGTTACTCTGACAAAAAAAAACAGAAAGTCAAGGGAATACACAAGGCTTGGAGCGTTTCCGGGGCTTGTGTACAAAGTTCCTTATATTAGCAGGGTGTTTCAAGAAACTCGTTTAAAACAAATTTGTACGGTGTACCCGCTAGCACGACAGGGTCACACTAAGTAGGGAGACCGTTGGCGTTCGCCACAGAAATACCCGGCACCACATCAGCGCTCCCTGGCAACGCAGAAACTGTTCACAACAAACCACGAAGCTATTTTATCGCGGCGTTTTATGATCCGATGCGGCGATAAAAGCCGATAGAAGCCAGTTACGTGCTCGCAGCGAACACCGTCATGCCTGGTAAGCAGTTTGCGGGACGGTAGTTTATCGGACTCGCGTGCCAGGGCCCATTCAGCGTAGTGACCTCAACTGCAGCGCCAGCAATGACGACACCTCCAGAGCGAGTTTGTTAATCGACCCGATAGGGTCGAGGGCGGGGCATCGGGCAGGATGGGCGCGGAAGCGATGAGCAGTCCAATCACTCAGCTCCGCACACAAGCGCGCGGATAGAAGGCAATCCCAACAACAAAAGTATAGTCCGCGGGCAGATATCGCGATAAGATTAGGCGGAAAATGGGCGCACCCGCAGAGCGATTTCCACCGCTCGCCAAGCAGCTCACCTCGCGGGCGCCATGTTTACCTACCGCTGCTTGCGCACCTGTCTACCGAACCCCTCTAACCGCTGTGCCTTTCCCTGCGCCCTTGTAGGCTGCTGTGGCTGCTGCTCGGCGCTCAGGCCGCGCTACAAGCGCCTGGTGGACAACATCTTCCCGGTGAATCCGGAGGACGGGCTGGTCAAGTCGAACATGGAGAAGCTGACCTTCTACTCGCTGAGCTCGCCGGACAAGCTGGACCGGATAGGCGAGTACCTTTACCAGAAGGCCACCAAGGACATAAACCGGAAGCGCTACAAGTAGGCTCGCCAATCGCTGAATCTTACCCACACCTAACCCCTAATCTTCCCCAAAGGCTGGCTGAAATCGCCATGGAGGCCATGGACCTGCTGCTGCAGGCCTGTCATGCCCAGACCACGCTGAACCTGTTCGTAGAGTCGTTCCTGCGCATGGTGCAGAAACTGCTGGAGGACTCGAACCCCAATCTCAAGATAATGGCAACCAATTCGGTAAAAACTTGTCAGATTGTCAATCAGACAACCAGGGACTCACGTCACCTTTGAATTCGCAGTTCGTGAAGTTCGCCAACATCAACGAGGACACGCCCTCGTACCACCGCCGATACGACTTCTTCATCTCGAAGTTCTCGTCGATGTGCCACAGCGACGCGGCCAGTTTGCGGGACAGCCTCCGCTTGGCGGGCATCAAGGGCCTGCAGGGCGTCATCCGGAAGACGGTGTCCGACGACCTGGTGGAGAACATCTGGGAGGCGCAGCACATGGAGAAGATCGTGCCGTCGCTGCTGTTCAACATGCAGGTGCGTACGGCGAGCCCTCGGGACTGTTCACCCGACACAAGATGTTCGTTCCATTGGCCGATGATTGAACTAATTTCGATGTATCTTGCATTTCGTTTTCGTATTTGTATCTGTATTTGTTAATGCAAACCAAACCCAAACCAACCACAACACAACCAACACACAACAAAAACCAATCAGTTTTGTGTAAACGTTTTGTTCGTGAAGAAAAATTTGCTGGCGGTAATGATTGATTCGAATTTTATCCTTGCATAGGCGTAGTGAACGCTGATAAATGCCAAAAACAACAAAATTATCTCATAGCAGTAACTACGTATTATTTTATCGCTGCAGTCCGGCGACCTTACACCCGTGGAGGATGCCACCAATGTGACACCACCGGCCCTGGCCGAGGAGGTTCTCCGGGAGCTGGTCGGACGTGCCTCCTTCGGCCACATTCGCAGTGTGCTTAAACCGCTGCTGACGTAAGTGCCTTACTCCCCGCAAGCAAACTAATCTGTGACAATTTTCCCAATCCACAGACACCTGGACCGGCACGAGCTATGGGTGCCCAACACCTTTGCGATCCACACGTTCCGCATCGTAATGATCTCCATACAGCCGCAGTACTCGTACACTGTGGTGGAGACCCTGATGCAGCACCTAGACAGCAACTTCAAGTCGTCGCCCAAAACGCGCACTTCGCTGGCCGTTGTGCTGTCGAAGATTATAGCCATAGCGGCGGGAGAAAGTGTCGGACCGTCGGCCCTGGACATAATCAACAATTTGCTGACCCACCTGCGGACCAGCGTGAGCACCACAAGCGAGATTACGCCCGAGGAATCGCAGTATCAGGAGGCGCTTATCAACGCACTGGGCGAGTTCGCTAACCACCATCCGGACTATCAGAAGATCGAGATCATGTTGTTCATCATGAACACGGTGCCCGATCTTTCGAAGAAGAGTCGAGGCGATCAAATGCTACAGAACATCCTGCTCAAGTCGTTGCTCAAAGTGGGCACTCAGTACAGCACCGTATCTTTTGAGAAGGCGTTCCCTGCGTCCTTCCTGCAGCCATTGCTCAAGATGGCCCGGGCTCCCCACGACCCCACACGCATGGTAGTGATGCAGATTTTCCAAGCCCTACTTGACCGCCACCAGAACGAACAAGTGCTCAGCAATGTCTCCGTGAAACCCTACCCGGCCCTCTCCCAAGAGCCGCCGTCGCGCTCCGACATAATCTTCACGCACAAATACGGCGCCAACATCATGCAAGCCCTCGTCGACAGCATGGCGCTATCGGACCGCGTTGACGCCCTGAGCTCCAGCTTCAATACCGCCGCACTGCTTATCGTCGAGATGTCCTGCAACGAGACAGTACAGGAGTTTCTGCTCTTCATTTTAGGGTAAGGCAAAGGTTTAAACTTTAAAGCGTTGACAAACACTTGCGAATACTTCCATAACTTTTCTCAACTAATCATAAAGTTTCCAGTCTTGACTTATTCAGTTGGATTTGCTTACTTCTAGAATCGATATCATTAATATCCGCTTATACAACATATATTTTCTCTTCAGCATTCAGCAGGTGGCGAGCACAGCGGATAACATGGGCAATGTACACAGGTGCAACCTGCACGCCATCTCTATCGCGCTGTTAGTGCTTATCTCGCGGGTTAGTGGTATTAACAACCTTTTAGACTATGCCCAGAAGATCGTCGATGCTCGGCGGGAAGAAGCGAATCATTTCCTGCCGCCTCTCATGGAGCTCAAGAAGATGTCAAGCAAAAACCTAAACTTGTCGCTCCCTCACCTGTTCATTGATAAGCTGGCACTGGGGGAGTGTCTGCAGAACGCCGGAATGGATGCCCAGCGCCTGAACACCGGCGCTCCGTATACCCTCAACCAGACGGACCAGCCGGGCCACCGGCACTCTTGGGTTGAGTCCGTGAGCAACCAGCTATCGCAGCGGAACAGCTCGACGGACCTGACCGTCTATAATGGGGACGCGGACAGCGTCAGCAGCTCTCCGGGCGTCTGCAAGAAGCTCTTGGCGCCGGAGTACAACTTTGACGCCATGAAGAGGGCTCTGGCCGAGCCCACCGAGACAGCCAAGCGCGAGCATCGAGAGCGACAGATGCAGATTGTACGCACCTTTAGGGAGGGCGAGTTCGACGATCTGATGCGACGCACAGAACCGAAGGTAAGCGGATGCAGGTGTCCTCTGTTCTATCGCAAATCAATCGACAATTGGTGTCTCCGCTTTCAGCACGACCTAATTCAGAACCGACTGAACGAGCTGTTCAATTCCCTGGCTGTAGAGCGACAGATCACACAGAGCGACAACAAGACGGCCCAGTTGCAGACCAGCAATGAAAAGCCCATCTACGAGACAAACTTCCCCGAACTCTTCTATTACTGAATGGTATTTTTTAGGCGTGACCGGCGACCGAATCATACCCCACTCTTCTACTACTGAATGGTATTCTTTAGCCCGAAGATGCGTCGAGAGCATACCCTCCTACTTGATTCATGAATATTTATAATCCCAAAACGAATTTTTCTGGTGTGTTTTGAATTAGCTAAATTTAATTAAATCTTTCGTTATGAAATAACAATTGAATTGTTACATCCCCCTGCATATGTTCTTTGAATTAATTGTTATACTAATATATGTATATATTCGTACACGTACATTTTGGGCAGACGTTTAAATTTCAGATAAAAATGGTATGCGCATCGAAGGCAAAAGTTTGTGCTAGAGTTTCCAGAAGGTCCACGACCAGGTGTTCTCGGTCGTTTAAATGGAATGGTAAGGGATGGACAGAAGGTCGCGACGGCGGCCGACGCAACCCCTTTTTCCAGTTCTTGGCCCACTTCCGGGCGTGCAACAGGGAAGAGCTAGGAAACCTGCCAGCGTCTTTCGTCTCTGTAATGGGCAGCATGATCTGGAACGAAATGACTTCGACGCAGAAGGCGCCTTACCTTAAAGCCGCTCGCAAGGCCGACTACACTTTTATGTCGCGATGCGCGAAGGCAAATTGGGTGCTAAGGAACCTACGGGAGTATATGGCTGCTCGCCAATGCCACGCAAATACCCTGTGGACGATGATGAATGTCGTTAGATCCTGGACGGAAAGCGTGATGATTCACCTGGACGATTCTGAGGACGAGTAACAACACGAATCTGTTGCATTCGATGAAATTTTTAATAAACGATCTCTTATGGTAATGGTTACTGTTGTGCGAACACAAACCTAACAAAAATGTGCTTGGACATTAGCGTTTTACTTAGATAATTCGAACACGATTTTATGATAGTTTCTTTTTCGCGTTGCTTGTTACTTAAACATAACAATCACATCTTAGAACGCAGAATATGTACAAACTATATTTGAAACATCTACGTTTTTTCGAAGGGCACATTAAAGCGTGCTTTTACTATAACGTAGATTATGGTTGTAAGTCAAATTTACAATATAATTAAAATGTAAACGATATACAAAAATATAGATTTGCGCATATCATCCGATAGCGCCGTTACGCTCGAGATTAATTTACAAACATTGGCATCTAACGTGACGCCAACTACAATGGCTGTAAAAATATTACATTCAAAATTACTTCGAAACCCCGTAGGGACAGGAAATGAACAGAAAGTGGTGGTACTGGTATTGGTGTTCCTTGTGCCGGTGAACAGGAGCGCGCTCAGCAGGACATTTCGCCGCCGATGGCGTCCGCGACGCTGGCCGACCACGCGATTCGAGGTCGGGGAGAGGGCGATGATGGCGTCAAGGCTTCGGAATCGACGATGAATACGGCCGAGTCATCGCCGCTCGTCGGCGTTAGCGGGCGATCGCAGTCACCTCCAATTTCAGATATCGGAATGGAGATGGAGGCCATCGGCTCCTCGCTAAATGGAACGATCTCCTTGAAGCTTTGGTTCGGCGGATTCACCACCAACATGTTAATGGAGATTAACAGCGGGTGCACCAGCTGGGGGTCGAGTACCATTAACGAAACCTCATCGTTCTTCTCGAGGCTCAGGACGCAGATTTCAGAAGTCTGCGTGTACACGGGCTGGCGGCGAGCGTTGATTGACGACACTGTGGTGCGTACCATAACCCTACGCCGCGTCTGCAGACTGAGGACGCGCTCGTGCTCGTGCCGATGGTGGCGCCGTATGTTTAGCCTGCGTGAGTCCATAATCAGAATTAAATCCATACCGAAATTAAAGCCGGTCCAGCGCCACTTTTGGTAGCCGGGCTCGAGAAGCAGGCGGCCACAACGCATACAGCTCTCGAAGAACTGTTCGTCATCCAACAGGTCGGGAGTACTGCAAAGGATATTTACGTAAGTCAACCCACCGTAAGTCAAAATAAGACTTAGAACACGTACCTATCATCTTGTCCATGATCAATTCGCATCAGAGCATCCCAATGACTGTGAATGTGTCGGTAGAGCCACTCCTTGGGTATAATGTTGTCATTGTAAATTATTTTCAGATCCATGCAGTGATTCGTAAGGTACTGGGTGCGCAACTTTTGAAAAACACGGACGTACGGCTGTCCCTCGGGCGTCGCCAGGAATGAGCGCTCCTCCATGCGATTGGTAAAATAGGTCCACAGGACAACATCCGCACTTGACGTATGTGTATCTACGCCGGCATTTGTTAGCCTCTCTTGCGTCCTGACTGCCTCCTCCCGCCGCTTCGGATCTTCTGGATCGTAGTCGGGATGAAGTCGCAAAAACATCCAAGTGCGCAAGAGGGTGTACAGAGAGAACTCGGTTTGCATGACGTACAGGTCGTGGCTGCCGGTCAGTTTGCTCATTAAGTCTATTGAGATCAGCCGTAGGAGATTTGGTTGCTTGCTGTATATTGTGAGTAGGTTTATTTGGAACCACTTGAAGGTTGACTTCTTTACGCCGATCACTCCATACTGACAGGCAGCATCATAATACAGGATGGCTGTCTCCGGACTGATCGTTTCTACCATAACCTCGGCACACTTGTCGATTATCCCGTCCAGGTGGAATAGCGTCGCTGTGGCCAGCACCGGGATAACGTTCGCAACCTCGATCTCAATCTCGTCGGAGTACATGGATCCAAACACAGCGTCCAGGCTGGCGACGGTGATCCGGTCGTCGAGGATGGAGATCTGCACAAAGTTCTGCTGAGCCTCCCGCCACGTCCCGTTGAACATGCTGTAAAAGTAGGGACTCTGGCTGAGGTAAACCTTGTGAAGTTGCCACACCTTGTCCAGAGCCATCACTGTCACATCCGAGTTCTTCTGCTCCTTGAAAAGGGCCTTATATATGTACTGGGTTGTGGTCAAAAGCTTTTTCCTAAGAGAGTTGAAAGGATTATCCAAGGAGCAAGAATATAAAGCTACATCAATCAACACACTTTTTTGGATCCGTTGCCTCCTGTTCATTCTGTTCATCATTGCCCCTCGAAGAATCAGTGCTGCGCCTTCGCTTTCTTCGGCCGGAAAGCACGTCGGCCACATTGCTTTGCACGGAGCCCATTATCTGACCCATGGATAGGCAGTAGCACTTAAGTCCTGCACGAAATAGATTCCAAAGCAACTGTTGAGATATAAATACAAATTTCTCCAGGGGATCTGGGTCGTGGATTATCGAGCTGACGGGTTGCGTGACGATAGCGCCCTCAAAATGGATTCCAACCGGTTGACCCAGTTTCGTTCCGCCAAGCTGTAACGCTGCTGTAACCTTCCTGGGTGGGCGATAATTCGTGTGGGTGGCCGCAAATAATGCTCTCCCCGCCTGAGCCCCGAGCCAATGGAGAGCGCATCTATCAATGACGGGGCTATCAATGACATACCAATGGTGATGTCACCACGCACATGTGGGCCGAGTGGAGAAGCGGTACGACAGAGATTGTAATAACAACAAAATTGTGGGACAACAAAATTGTGACTCTACTTTATAGGCATGCCTCCCAATTTCTTTGGTTGGTTCGATATCAATTTTGATATTAATGCTCTCCCCACTAGAAAAGAGAGCTTCTTAATCGAGTGACCTTAAAGAAGGAGCACTCATTACCCAAACATGTTCCAATTTGGGTAAGGGGATGCATTTATAAACAAACGAGATCAAACGAACGCGCGCAGCGCACATATAGATGTGCTGGAGCTGGACGAACGTTGTAACCATGTCAAGGACGCGCCGAAAGCAACTCATGCTGTTTACCATAAATAAACAAGCGAACGAACGAGCGCGCATTAGCAGTCGCCGCGCTTTCGACACATCAACTCGCATTGACATGCACGACGGGACGGGCTCTCTAGCATCCCACAATTGTATCGGCTCGGTGCAGTGCAGAACGTTAGGGGGCCGGGTTGGGATAGGTGTATGGGGAGTTTTTTTTTGGTGCGGCGCAGTTCGGAAAACAAAGTAAACTGTCCAAAACCGGTTTCCGAGGCATGTACATACTTCACTTGAGACCACAAGACGGGCGGGCAGTTGCTGCGCTTCAAGTTACGTCACCGTTTGAAGTCGTAAGCACAGGGGGAGGGCAGGTTAAAAGATGCGCACAATTTGGCCACCAAATATAGTTGGGAACATAATGTTCCATAGGGATGCATGTGCGAATTAATTTATTTTACAAATCTAAAAGGTTTGGAATACTCAAAGCCATCAATAGATGCATATTTAATCTTTGATATCACGCTCATATTGCATTGGGACATTTCCTTTTTTAGAACAAAGAACAATTAAAACATAAAAAATTAATGTTGCCCAAGGAGTTAACGGCTAAATAACGTGGGGGATCGTCGAAAAAAGCCAACAAGCATGGGCCGGGAATCGAACCCGCGACTCGCGCGCTGCTCTTCGCTGCAGAGTGTTTCCAGTCGCTTAGGCACCTGAGCCACGGCGGCTAGAAGGCAGGGCCTGGCCGAACTCGCTCATAGGTACAAGGGACAGAGGCACTGTCCCTACGGCTTTAAATCGGAGATGAACCTGGCGTGTTTTTATGGCGGTGACTTAAAACAGCTGGTGGGCCGATTTGCGCCCACTAGGGCATGTTGATGCGCACCACTGTTGCTTGGCGCTGATATCGCACACCACCGCGCACGCACTATAACTGCAACTGTAACTCCGCCTATAGCTACTCCTCTGCTACTCCTCATCCCTCTTTTCCTATGCATCGATTTTCGTGGTGTGCAGAGCGCAGTTAATCTCTGCGTCTATAAATAGCAAACAAAAGTGAATGCGGTGTTTGACGTAGGGGAAAATGCAGAAGGGGGCCCAAAAGAGAGCGCCCACGGACCGTGCAGAAACAACAAAAACAAAACCAAGAATAACAACAAACACAACAACAACGAAAGAACAACGACGCAAAACCAAAGGGAACGAAACGGGCTAAAAGTAACAGTAACTGATAACCGAAACTTACAGTAAATGCAGCAACAATTCCGCCACTTTATGTAACTGAAGTTGCACTTCGCAATTTCTTGCTCACCAGCAATTAATACTTGGGTTGGGTCTGCGTAAGCGTGTCACTTTAAAGCATTTCTTGCGGAATAAGTCCGTTTATCTGCAATTCGTCTTCCGAGACACAACCACTGGGAAGGCAAACAAACATCAGTGTGACCATAGCATGCATGCAGTGACTTTGCCTTTGGCAGATTTTCGACAGTGCACAGCTGGCGTGGATCCTAAATGAGAATGTGGTATGTACAACAAGCTATAAGGGGCTGAATAAGATCCACTTTGCGCTTATTTTGACCTTTACCACTACTTAATTTGAATTCTTGGAAACTGCCTATACATATGTATACAAGCTCAATACCTTTTCCTGGGTAATAGGTGTTGTGTCTAACATAGAACAACAAAAAATTAAAATATACCTTTTCGAATATTAATTTTTCATCACTAAAAAGTTAAAAAAAAAAATATTTATCACGTTGAGATCATTTTAAAGATGTTTACAGGGGTACCATTGGTCCAACCTATGCTTGTACATTCATAGAATTACTTTTTGTTTAGTTTAATCTTCGTATTTAGGCGCTTACCGTGTTTAAAGGTACTTTTTTTTTCCTAAGAAACTATTAACCTTTTTTTTAATAACCTAACAGCACTATCAAAACTATTTCATATTTTATCAGGCAATAGGACCATAAATTTCGCTCACAGTGCGACTTAATGCTTAGCTTTGCCATCCTTTGTATACACTAAAAAAATGCTTTCCAATTAGATAGATTGTGTGTTTGGTGCCGTTCAATATTAAAACGATATTTTACAAGCTATAGGATCTCTCATCACCAGCTCGATTGGCTTGGCTATCGAGGCTATCGATGTTTTGCAATTTTTTAAAATTTGGTTTTAAACGTGGTTGTTTTTAATCCCATGCTGGCACAGCCTAAATTAAATTTGCTCTTGTGTGCTCTTACAGCAGTTTGGCGTTTAAAGAAGCTATAGTGGGTATTCCACCCCCTGCGCAGATGTCAGCTGGCGCCCCGAATGTCAGACTACAGACTCTGGCACCGGACGCTCGGAACTAGTTTCGCAAGAGACACATCTCTAGTTGCGCAGCAAAATATAAATACACAAATTGCACCTGAAAAACCGTTCCCCTTGCAGTAGTACGCCTTCCTCGAAGGTATGTCGGGTGGTAATTCTAGTGGCAATTGCCTTGATTGTTCTCGCAATCGAGTGAAGCGAAAGAATCCCTAAAGAACGGAAGCCGTTGAAAGTGGCACAGCCACGAGCACGCACACACTCGCAATCGCCCACACACACACACGCAAATACAGAGAACGATGGGCGAACGCAATTAATAATATCCCACGGCCTTCGTTTCTCTCGCAGCTTTTCGGGGACAAGCAATGTTCAGGATCCCCCTGAAAATGGGTCCGCAACGCAACCAGCTTCACGGCACCTCCAATGCCGCAACCAATGCAACCAGCGGCAGCAGCGGTAGCAGCAGCAACAACAACAATGTCGCGGGCAACAGCATTCGTCACCTAAAGGAGTTTACCTGCTGCTTTGGCTTGCATGTCCACACCGCGACCTTGATGATCGGACTCTGGCACTTGGTGAGAATTCCTGCTCCCGCGCTCGTTCCTGACCCCTGACCTTTGCAGTGCAATGTAGTGAGGGAGCATGTATACACACCTGTGCGCCTCCCACGCATGCAGTGCGCAAAAATGCTGGCCCTGTTCAGTGTCAACGGATGCGAAAAATCAATGGGCCGTTGGCACAGTAACCTGAAAACTGTACCGCCCGCCAGTAGCTTTAAAACTTCGGCTGGCTTTCTCCGTTGTGACGTCAATGGGGGATTCGGCGGCGATTAATGTCCGATGAAAACGACAGCAAACCCAGCGCCGAGCCTCGCCAGCCCTTGACTTGTGACTCGGCATCGCCAGAAGTAGATACTGCATCGTCAAGCGAAAGTGAAATTGTTTAGCCGGCCTCCTAGGTTATTATGAATTGCTTGAATGACTAAAATGCAGCCTCTAGGGGAGTTAGGGTTGCCGAATACCCAGTGGCCCTGAATCGATAAGCTTTGGGCTCTGAAAGCTGGCCCCCGCAACTCTCCACACTGCATGCATGTCTTCAGTTGAGCTGCACTGGCGATATCAGGGCCCTGCGCATCGCTGCAGGGATTGTTTGTCTGTTTTATGCATACGCATGCATGACTATGGATACATATGTGGCTATTAGAAGTCTGGAAGTATTTACTCATCCGGTGGCATGACGTGCGGCTGTTTGCAGATAAGATGCAGGCTACCGATGGAGTAATTCCTTGCCGGTGAATTACCGCATCAAAGGTCGTCTCAGCAAAACAAGGTCTTCACGGAATCGGATATCCAGGCATGACCATTTGTGCAAACAGCAGCGCGATATCGCTATGAGTTGTTTCAGGTATTTTTAAGAACTACACGTACGCGAATGTCTGCTGGCGTGCAAACATTTGCCCTTGCGAGCGTTTACTCTCCGCCTCGCGATATGCACATATCTGTCTTTAGAAGCAACATTGTGATAACTCTGCCATAAATCCGAGAATTGCTAATTCGCCTGCCAGCTATCAGCGCACAAGTGACAAATCAAATCGGACGCGACTTGCCTATCTGCCGTGGGTTTTTCCTTCCTTATCACGGACGGGCCCACCCACCTGCTGCCACACATTAGATATGTTATTTTAGGGCTTTCGAATTTCCACACTCCTAGTCCGGGGGAAGGCAAGCTAGCTTTTTAGATTGTGACAAAAAGCCGTTCATATTTGGGCTTGATAGTTTTCTGGCTAAACACTTTTCTGCTCAACTCGTTTTCGATGAAGCTGAAAGCGACATCTTGAAGCTTCCAGTGCAATGCATGAGTCCGACAACTTCTATACGCAAGGCGATTGGGGATACCACCACGATTCCGACAACTCCGACAACAGCGGTTCGTTCCAGCATCCCAATGGCACACTACTCAGGGCTGAGGCAACGGATTCCAGTTGCCACGAGGAAGAAGCTTCAGAAAGCGGGCAGGTCAAGGTCCTGTACAAATGTTCCAACGTTCTGCTGCGCTGTGGCTCCTCCGGGCTTAGCCAAAAGTCGGGGATACACAACCAGCTGAGGCGTCGCAGTCTGTCCTCGTTGGGCTACGTGGTGCCGGACTCCTGGCAGACATCGAAGACCAAAAATACCACGACCTCCAAGCCCAGGTTGTACCGCAAACTGACGAAGCTGGTGCATAGCCGTGAAAAGACCAATTCAGTTATCGTCATTGGACAACACCGGTATCAAGTGCACCTGATGGTCTTGCAGAGCTTCTCCGGTCTCTTCCGTGAGCTTAACAACGAACTGCTCGTGGAACTGCCCGAGGAGAAGGTGTCGCCGCGGTCGTTTAGAGTAGTGTACGAGTGGATGATTAAAGACCATCCGATGCTCCCGCGGCAGGGTATGCTCGAGGTGCTCGAGGCGGCCACTTTTTTGCGGGTTCCGCAGCTGGTTACCCAATGCCAATACTGTTTGTCACAGGGGCCGAAGGAAGACTCGGCGGTGATGATGTATTTGGAGGCGCAGTACCTCGGCTTGGAGCAAATTCACCGGGACGTTCTGCTGCGCGTTTCCAAATTCTTCCTCAGTCTTGTCGCCTCAAAGGAATTTCTGAGGATGCAGCTGGAGCCACTGCTGTTAATACTGTGCTCTAATGCCATTGGAGTGAACTCTGAGTTGGAGGTGTTCATGTCCGCTGTGCGTTGGTTAAATTATCAGTGGCCGCAGCGTGAGGAACTAATAAACACGGTTATTTCCTGCGTTCGGTTCGGGCTGATTCCGCCCTGGCTTCTCATTCGAATGCAGGGCGCGGACTTCTCGGCCTTGGAGGTCCGCAGGATCACAATGCAGCCGGAGGTGCGGCAGGCGATACACGACGGCATCGCCTACACTACCACGCGAATATTCTACGCTGACGATCGCGAGGCTTTTAAGCAGCACCTTGAGAAGAATAACACCACGCCCCCCATGCACCGGAACTGGATATACGATCGCGGCTGTCCCTATCATCACCGAATGCACTGCAAAATGATCATGGGCATTTCTTATGATGCCTTTGTGGAGTATCTGAACTACTTGCAGATGAAGCACATAGACTATTGGCAATCTATGGGTCCGGCGGATACCACTGAACTGTGCGTTACCTGCCAGCGTATTCCTAAGGAGCTGAGAGCCGAGATTGACCCATAATGATTTGGCTAAAATTATATCTTGATACAAAGCGAAAATAGTATATCGCAATTCCGCTGGTTTCCCTTGGAGCCTATATAGCAGTTTATTAATTTCACTGAAAATTTTTGTTAAATCTCCATTTCAAATTCAATTTTTAATTTGTTCAAACCATTGTGGTTTCTATCTTATTTTGCCCATCAGTTCTTGAATATTTTGGCATTGAGTGTTCTGGCAGTGATTTGGCGAAATCCCGAGATGATGGACGAGCTGGAAGGTGGCACCCATGACTACACCGTTGACCTAAACGCCCCGGCTCTGCCCACGCCCTTGAGTAAAGTGGATCCGCCCTATGCCTACCGCGATCACTCCCTCAACTATCGTAAGCGTTACCGTAAGCAGTGCACGAAGTCGAACTTTCAGCCAATGAAACTTGATTCTTTTTCGCAGAAAACTTTGATATGGGCGGACTTGTATGCACCTGCATGATAGCAATTACTCTGATGATGATTTACGGCACCATTAAAGGAAAGCCCTCCCACTTGCTACCATTTTTCTGCCTGCAGTTGTTTGATTTTGCCATCACAACGTAAGTTTTCGAAAGTGTTGGGGTTTCCCTTATTCATTTCCTAGTTTCATTTTTAGCAACGTCTTATAACCTTTTCTATTACAGCCTTACTGCAGCTGGATACTTGTGCTACCTTCAGGCCATCCACCGCATCATTGCCGAGTCGCACCGCTTGCCGTGGCGCGAGAAGCTTCTGGAGCTGCCCCCCGAGGAACTCGTGGTGGTGGTTCTAGTCGTTTTCGTGTGCATCGTTTTCCTCAAAGCCTACTGCATTGGCATCGTGTGGCGCTGTTATAAGTACTTGACTCTGCGCCAGCAACACGTTCGCACCCTGTTCCCATTCTTAGAGCCCCCTACTGGAGTCCATAGTGTTGGCGGAGCCTTCGGCGGCGAGGAGCGCGCTTACTCAACACTGTTGCCCAACTATGATGAGGCGATTGCACAGTACTTGAAGCAAGCTCCTCCGCCGTCCTACCAAGTGGCCATGTCCAATTATCAGGAGGACAACGAGACTGGGGGGCCTGAATCCAGCCAGGGCGTCCCCCTCTTTGTGGCCCTTGGATCCGCCGCTACGGTCAACGCTGCCTCCAATACTGACGACAACATGGACAACAACAACGACATACCAAACAATAACAACACTATGCACGTGAACGCAAATACGCCACCGATGCGCCGCAGCGATGCCTCTGTGAACGCCAATGTGGAAGAGTTGTATGATGACGGGGAAGAGGATTTGGAGGTGATTGACGGTGGAATGGAAGTGATTGGGGGCATACCGCCGCCACCGCCCTACAATGACATGGCTGACGCTCAGGTGCAGGTACCGTCGCAGTCGCCAATGCATCGCGAGGTAAACATACCGGGCCAGGTGGTCGGCGGACGTGACGAGAGCCAGGCCTAAGTTGTGATTCTAGCCAGTTTGTTTCCCACGGCGAGCGGATGAATTGGCGGTCACGAACCGCATCTCCCGGATCCTCTTCTTGCCCAGATGGTCTGCTTTCCATTTCTCACCCCTGTACTAGCATTCCTAGGCACACATTGGCGGTCTATATAAATGCATATATATTTTGAATAGTTTTGTGTTAGTGAAGAAAATAACCAAACTCGTTTCCGCTTTTAGCCGTCGCTCATTATTGTTGTTCAACGTACAAATAGGATGCTTTGGTTACCACTCATTGAGTGAACAAAAAGTGAACCAAACCAAAAACCATGATGTCGATGTTGGCAGGAGAAGCTTCCTTTTCGTCAACATCCTACCCGAAGAGAGCTTCAACAATCTGTAAGGAACGCTTTTCGTTTAGCTTGGCATGGCCCGAGTATTTTGCATAGTCTAAGTGAAAGCCAAGTGTTTGTAGCCAGAGAGTGTCGCTGGCTTCGCAAACACCTCTATGTTTATTGGGGTCAGTGGTTTAAGTTAGGACTCTACGTAAGATTCTATGCATATTGAACCCATGATACTAACTGCGGAGCACAGGCATACATAATCCATAATAATGATATATCACTTGTATTTCACTATTGTGTATCGATACCGGCAAAGTAATTGTTTTATGTAAGTACATTATCTAAATGTATACTGTATACTAAATATGCAGCGATATTCGAATAAATATTAGTTTATATTTAACTCAATCGATTGTCTTTCATTGTACAAACGTTTGTTCGCCCCTATTAAGGCAATGTATCCGCAGTTGTAGGGGATCACTGCTCTTTGGGAAAGCTTGTGGGCGTACAAGTAAACGGCAGCTTAGATAGATACGGCACTGAATTTCACGGTTTTCGCGGGTGCAGAAGGTGGTAGCCGATTTTAAAAACCAATTTGTGCTGAGCTGGTATCCCCAGAAACAGAATCTCCGGACATGCCTATATCGACTCGGCTATTTATGCTGATCAAGAATATACCTAAGAATGTACAAGTACATGCTTTATGGGGACCGTTTCTTTTCCCTGTTGGATAGATTCGTATGAATTTACGCTTCTTTTTTTAAGAACATAGGTATTTATAAACATAAAAAAAGTACAGCCCCTTTTTCACAAAAGAGTATGCTCACGCTATGTAGACGTACTGTAGGCTCCAAGCGTTAGAACTCTCTCCTTCTAGTCCCTCCATTTCATCGCACACGAGCGCGCACGCTATCCGCGGAATTTTCCGCTCGCGAGCGCCGTTTAGGGTCGCCTTAGTTAAGTTAGGTTTAGTATTGCACAAGATTTTGAATAAACAGCTCACGGCTGTTTATTGGACATTGGAAGTGCCCTCTGTTGGACTCTCCAACTCCTTTGGCTTGGGAACAGTCTTTAAATTCTTCAAAAATGACACTGCAAGAAAGTAAAAGAGCACCTAACTAAACACATCAATAATTGGGTTCAATAATTATTTTGCTATGATTGGGTCAAAGACTGTGCCAATAACAATAAGGAAAGAAAAACCACCGAGATTACATGTAAATGTGTGTGGTTATGTATTTTTAAAATTTTATTGCACTGTTTTTTTTTTATTGTTTTCAGAAATGCGCTTTATATTAGCATTTAGGCCTTCCAGTTTGACCAGGTGCGGATCTCGTTCCAGATGTTGGTGCCAGGGCACTCAGTGGAGCCCACCTGACGATGGCCGTACAAAGTGTATCCGGATATGATCTGGCCGCGGCTTACGGCGTCGGAGAGGAGTCCCTTGGCGGCAGTGATCTGAGCCGATGTAATTTGGTCGGAGTTGTAGTTACCCAGGAAGGAGATGCCGATGGACTTAGAGTTCCAGTTGGTGGCGTGGGCTCCCATTACATTCCAGCCGCGACCCTCGTATACGTTGCCATCGCCGCCGATCAGGAAGTTGTAACCGATATCGGCCCAGCCAAGCGAGTCCATGTGGTAGTTCTGGATGTTCTTGAGCTGGGTGATGCAGGCAGCCTTGGTGGTGCAGTAGTTACCAGCAGTGTGGTGGATCACAGCGTAGCTGAGGGAGCTGGCAAGGGTGGACTTGCTGGATGCGGAGCGACCACCCCACTCAGATTTGGAGATGATGGTCACCCCAAGGGCGGCCTGAGCGCAGAAGAGCACGGCAAGGACGACGAGGGCTTTGTTTGCCATGTTGCGGGTCCGTTTTAAGCGGACTGCGAACGATCAGTTCTTATATACCCGCAGATCGAGCTTATCGACAGCAACAACGATGCACACCTTGTGTTTCGGTCTTGTGTTTCATGCTATCTGGCTAGATCCTGATATGGCGATGACGACGGGCCCAATCACTTCTATAATCAGGAGAAGTGGCATTAATTAATTTGTATACGGGGGGGACCATAAATTGAGCTGCCTCATTCTTATCAAAACAAAGCAAATATCTGCGGCAGCCAGAATTTCCAGTTTTTAACTAACCTCTACAGATATAGCTAAGCAATATCGCTTTTCCAAGATCGCATACCTGTGATTTTACTTAATTTTTTATTTTCGTCAAAATGCTGTTATAGTCATTTAGAATACGCATTATTGGCACACAAATACCATTGCGAAAAAAGGTGCGTTCTTTTCAAAAGTTCATGGGTAAAAACCGTTTATTTTTTAAACAAACTACTTCTGTAACTCTGTAACTGGTCTAACTGATGTTCACACGAGTATATGTATATTAAGGTACAATTAGTATTTTAAGTTTGTGCAAATGTATGTAGCAGGCAGAATGAAACATCTGCGACCCCACAAAATGTCTGACCAGCACAATATCCGGGTCAACCTAACCATGTCCTTATTTTTTTGTTCGTCGGTCTGCAGTAAATACTCGTACATATATTCTTGATCACCATCAACAGCCGATGCAGACATTTCGGTTTAGCCATGACGGTCTGCCCGAATGAACGCCTACATCAAGGAGATTATATTAGGCAAATCATTTATTTAATTTATTATACCCGGTTCTTTTAAAAAAGAATAAGGGTATATTGAATTCGTGCGAATGTCAAATATGTAACAGGGCCAAGGAAGCTTTTCCGACCCTATAAAGTATATATATTCTTGATCAGCATCAACAGCCGAGTCCATCTAGCCATGTCCGTCTGTTCGTCCGCCTGTCCGTATGAACGCCTAGATTTTGGAAACTATAATAGATAGAGATTAAAAGATAATAATTACACGTATATTATGATTCTGGGGAAACCTGTTCTGCGCAAGTTTGTTTTGGCAATCGGCTATTTCCTCCTGCACGCCCATAAGCCCAAAATTCTGTGGCGTGTACAATTTTCTTTTTAGAAACACACTCGGTCACTTACGAGGATCCACGCCCGCGTAAATGGATAAAATATGTTTCTTTTACACACACTTCGAATATATTTACGCAAGAACTACCGAAATTGGAAATGTTATTAGTATAGCCAATATTTATCCCAAAAAATTATGCGGTCATTTCCGACCACACCGCCGCAAACAGGTGGAAACCAAGAACCGGGTACTGGTAGTTGGCACACTCATCTATAATCGTTCTTACTTGTTTCCTACAGTAAAATATCTGTCTATATGAGAAGTTTTACTAAGATCGGACAATAAATAATGAAAATACGTTAAATTCAAATTTAAAAGTTTTACTCCTTTTTTGAGTGTCAATGTCCGATGTCGTCATATCACCCATTTCTGCTTTGGCTTAAGTTACTTGTATATAAGTAAAAGTGCTGATTGTATGGCTGTATAGATGTAATTTGAAATTCAAATATTTAAACGAATAAATAACATGTTATATAACATTTGTTGAGAAATCTCGAATACAGTGTTTCCACTTGTTGGTATTCATTTGAACTGGTACAATTTCTTCCAGTAACCAATTCCTTTTTCATGAAATGTACAGAATAAGCTTTTATTTTGAGCTTTCAAAATGTATAGAAAACCCTGGATACATGAAATCGGTACTTTGTGGAGAGTTCAAATAATGATTTGTATGGAAACTTGTTGAGGCACAAGAAAAGGTCTTATTATCCATATATCCAGGGAAAATGTCCTTGAAATAACATTTTGGATGTAAAAAGCTTTCAAAAAAGTTTCTATAAAGGATATTATTCATGTTCGGCTTTGGTTCAAAAGTTTGCTCAAAATTGTTGAACTCGTGCCACTTGTTTCACATCCTAATCGTGGTTACATAATGTGTGAGGGCATCATACGATTTTCAGTTATTAATAAATTTTAATCCGCCATTTTTAACGTTGAATGAAAATCTGATAGGGCCATTCCGCACAAATTTGCGGGTGTTTCATAAAATAATAAGTAAATAATAGGCTGATAAGAACCAGGACCGCGCGCGGCCGCGGTGAAGTATAAGGTATCATTTTGATTAGATTGCCAATCACTATTGTTTCTGATTTAATTCAAATGATAACTTTAAAATATATTACGCGATGACGTAGACCAAATAAACCAAATAAACCGATAGATAAAGCCAATAGAGACTGAATAAAAAACACGACTGATTATTGAAACGACACTAAACAGTGGAATGAGGGTCTGCAGAAATGAATATTAAAAACTAAAAATTTAGCAACTTATTAAGCTTAAAGCACACACAAGAAAGTTCTGTGAATAGCTGTGGTCAACGAGCAATTGCAGGCTCCCATCAGGTTAGGGGTGTTTTCTTTTTGCTTTTGTATTTTCTCAATGTTGTAATTGTTTTTTTTTATACCATGTACCTCAAGGTACAAATGGTATATTAACTTTGTGCAAATGTATGTAACAGCCAGAAGGAGACATCTCCGACCCCATAAAGTATATATATTCTTGATCAGCATCAACAGCCGAGTCGATATAGCCATGTCCGTCTGTCCGTCTGTCTGTATGTATGAACACCTCGTTCTCGGAGATGGTAAGAGCTAGAGGTCTAGTTCTTTTTGCTTTTGGTGTGTTATTATTGCAGGCAGATCAAGTTTATTTCAAATTTTTGCCACGCCCCTTTCCGCCTTCGTAATTTGCATAAAACTGAATGTACCTCTAGCCCATAACGACACATTTGCCTATAACTTGGACAAAATAAGAGTTAGAGACCTATTTTTATTTTGCATTATGTTTGTTTAGCAATTACGCAGATAATGGTATTATTGGATTTTTGCCACGCCCCTTTCCGCCATTTCCAGATAATGTCTGGAAATGACATTATCTGCATAATAGTTAAACAGTCCTAATGCAAAAAGAAACAGGTCTCTAGCTCTTATTTTGTTCAAGTTATCGAAGAAAATACAGTTTTTTGCAAATTACGGAGGCGGAAAGGGGCGTGGCAAAAATTTGAAATAAACTCGACCTGCGTACACATATAATGGACCTAAAGCAAAAAAAATTACACTTCTAGCTCTTACCATCTCCGAGAACGACGTGTTCATACATACAGACGGACAGACGGACGGACGGACGGACGGACGGACGGACAGACGGACAGACGGACATAGCTAGATCGACTCGGCTGTTGATGCTGATCAAGAATATATATACTTTATAGGGTCGGAAACGCTTCCTTCTCCCTGTTACATACTTTGCACAAACTTAATATACCATTTGTACCTTAAGGTACATGGTATAAAAAACATAACAATAACAATTCAACAACAAATCATTCGGGTATCGTAATTAAACGATTGTCCAGAGGGTGGATGCGTTTAAGGCGACGAATTGTGGAACTGTTGTCCAGCAGGTTGATGGCTAGATTGTTTGGGTGTTCGTGCAGCCTTCTTTTGTAACGAACACTGAATCTCGCTATCTCCTCCTTGACCCACGGGATGCCGAGTTTTTTGTGTATGGTGGAATTGTCGTGCAGCAGGTGAGCGTTGGAGACCATGCGTACCACCTTGTTTTGGAATTTTTGAATTATCTGCCGGTTGCTCAAGCTGGCGGCGCCCCAAAT
This sequence comes from Drosophila ironensis, assembly GCA_021223825.1. Taxonomy (NCBI): domain Eukaryota; kingdom Metazoa; phylum Arthropoda; class Insecta; order Diptera; family Drosophilidae; genus Drosophila; species Drosophila ironensis. The sequence continues at coordinate 3,247,060 of JAJJHQ010008764.1, read as the reverse complement.
TTGGATGCCATAGGTCCAAATCGGCTTTATCATTGCCTTGTATAAGAGTAACTTGGAACGCAAGCGCAATTTGGAACGTCTTCCGATCAGCCAGAACAACTGTTTAAGTCTGCTTTCGGAGTGGCAGCGCTTTAGTTTCAGGTGGGCTTTCCAAGTCAGCCTGCGGTCCAATGTCAGGCTAAGGTATTTCGGTATGGCAACATAAGGGATGGCTACTACATTCAGTGAGACTGGAGGGCAGTCACCCTTACGCAGTGAGAACGTACCTATAATTGTCCCTTTAAATTATGCTTTTACCGTATATTACAAAATATTTAGCTTTCGTGGGTTGGGTAAAAGCAAAAAAGGTTGTATAAAATTGTTGCTGCTATTTAGACGCTTTCCCTTGATTTTTCTTTTCTGCTATTACTCCCTTGCAGTTACTCCCTTGGATCTTTCTGTAATATGTTGTGTTATTTGTTTTGCATTTTATTTTTAAATCTTTTTTTGTTTTGTTTTAATATAGACAACTAATCATAACAGCGCACAGTGGGGTTTTAATATAGACAACTAATCATAACAGCGCACAGTGGGGACACTGGAAAACGCGGCCAAAAATACTTCCCGTTGGAATAGAGAACTGAAAATTTCTCTACTGCTAGATAGACCCAATAACATTAGGAAAATTAAAAATTTAAGGCAAAAACCATTCGTTAAATGCCGAAAATATTAGAAAATAACCTTTTTTTTTTAGAAAATTTCCATAGCATACTTTTGGGGCAACGAAATCCCAACAACTAATTTAAATTGTTTTTTTTATTTTTTTACAAAAACAATTAAAAATAGTTTAAATATTTATTAAATTTTATAAAATATTATACTAAATTAAAAAAAAAAAACAATAAATATATTACAAAGACCCATTTTTTCACGAAATTCAGACTGTATTTTTTGTTTCCATCTCAGAAATAGTTCTTTACACGATCACAAAAAAGCGAATAACTCTGAAGGTTGCAAAAAGTTGCAGCTAAATTTTACAACATACATAGATGAAGAAAACATTCACGAATATAACAAACTAAGTTTCATTGAGGGGTAGGAGGGGTATCATAACTATATCTTTCTCTGAAATCTAAGTATACACAAAAAATTCACCACTCGGCAGGTCTTTGATAAAACATTAAATTTAAAATATTAAGACACCACAAAATGACATAAAAAATTAACAGTTTTATAGTAAATACCTGTCTTTTCAATATTAATTTTAAATTACTACGATTGGAAGCGATTTAATATTAAAATTTAATTTTTTCATAGGAGCAAATTTTTAAGCTCCGCTGCAAAGACCACGTGTTTTTTTTTGATACAGAAAAAATGAAAACACCGTTAGATTCAGTGGTCTATTGAGAAACAAAAACAAAAAACAAAGTGATAAATTTGGGATTTTCGTTTTTATACCATGTACCTTAAGGTACAAATGGTATATTAACTTGTGCAAATGTATGTAACAGGCAGAAGGAGACATCTCCGACCCCATTCTTGATCAGCGTCAACGGCCGAGTCGATATAGCCATGTCCGTCTGTCCGTTCGTACGTCTGTCTTTATGTATGAACACCTCGTTCTCGGAGATGGTAAGAGATAGTCGTGTAATTCTTTTTGCTTTTGTTGTGTTTTTGTTGCAGGCAGATCAAGTTTTTTTTTCAAATTTTAGCCACGCCTCTTTCCTCCTTCGTAATTTGCATAAAACTGATTTTTCTTCGACACATAAGCCCATAACTTGCACAAAATAAGAGCTAGGGACCTATTCCTTTTTGCATTATGTCCGTTTAGCAATTACGCAGATAATTACGTACGGATCGGACATAAAATATAGAAAATATGGTGTTATTTTTGGCCTATGAAATTCCCCACTGTGCAGCGGGACCAGCCGCGGATCTCGTTCCATATGTGGGTTCCTGGGCACTCGGTGGCGCTGACCTGTCGATGACCATACAGCACGTAGCCGGAGCTGGCCATGGTTGACACCATCCTGAAGCAGCTGCTTGGCGGCGGAAATCATGTTTAGCTTCAGGGTGTCCCAGTTGAAGTTGCCAAGGAAGCCAGAGAGTCCATGTGGTAGCTCTGGACGCTCTGGAGAACTGAGTTGCCCTAGGAACGGGTCTTGCAATAGGCTCCGGCGGTGTGGTGGATGATCGCGTAGTTTAGGTAGTTGCCCAGAGCCACGGTCCACTTGGCGTCACGCCCAACCGGAGCGGTCGTGACGCCAAGTGGACCTGAGCCAGGTACTGGCTGCAGGCCAAGACTACGAAAAGTAGAGAAACTTTGGAGACCATGATTCAAAATAGATAACGATCTGGAGGATGGGCAGGAGCTTATATGTATAGTCAGGTGGACCGGCCTCCGGAATGAAATCTTATCGGGCGTAAAACTGATTTACAATTCAACTACATGGCACATGTGCCGATCCGTATTAGGGGAAGCACCCACAGGCAAGCTTTGCCAATCTGCTTATATGATTTATTTACCAATTTATACTGTTAGGACCTTATCTATTAAAATTGTCGATCAGATACGTATGTATATACTATATACATATTTGGCTTTTCAATTCCGCTTACATGCACTTTGTTTACTGATATACTGTTTAATAAAAAACATCATTAATTAAACCAAAAAAAGCTCGCCTTAGTTATTTAAAATTGTAAATTGTTATTTACAGTATTTAATCGCGAATTTCGCGGTTGCTTGTTTTTTGATAAATTGATAGACAAGGGTTATACTAACAAAACTATCATATCCAAATTCTAGGATTAGCAAGTAGGACTATTATAGTCGAGTGTCTCGACTATAAATACCCGGTTCTCAATTTCACCTGGTCCTACCAATGTACTATCCAAATTTTTAAATAATTCAAATTTTTTGTTCTGTATGTACACGCGTTTGGACGCATCAAAGTCAAAGAAGAGACGGATGACGTCACCCAGCATGTGCATCCAATAATGACATAATCTGCGTAAAAGTTAAACGGACATAATGCAAAAGGAAATAGGTCTCTAGCTCTTTGTTTGTCCAAGTTATGGGAAAATATGTAGAAGAAAATACAGTCTTATGCAAATTACGAAGGCGAAAGGAAAATAAACTTGATCTGCCTGCAATAATAACACACCAAAAGCAAAAAGAATTAGACCTCTAGCTCTTACCATCTCCGAGAACGAGGTGTTCGTACATACAGACAGACAGACTGACGGACTGACGGACATGGCTATATCGACTCGGCTGTTGATGGTGATCAAAATTATATATACTCTATGGGGTCGGAGACGTCTCATTCTGCCTGTTACATACATTTTCACAAACTGAAAAGAACTAATTAGAAAGAATGTATAATAATTTCATGTAATTTTGGCCTTAATATTGAGCATAGTTAGATACAAAACAATCGAATGTTGTTGCGTTTTTATCACCATTGTGGTAGTGTTAAACATGTCTCAGGACCTGGCCAGCAGCATGATTGAGGAGTTTTAAGCATGGGCCACAAGAAGGTGCAACCTGTAGTTGCCGGTTCACAAAAATCTACCTTTGCCATTTGCCAACCATAGTCCAGTTGAGAGAATACTCTTTAATTTCGTCAAATTAATAATTGTATAATACTAGTACAGCATAAGTTTCTTTTCGAAATCGACTGCCTCCCCCTGAACTCGAGCACCTCGCAAAATTCTGTAGCGACCACAGTTTATCATTAGAGACTCTAAAACCAGCAACCACGGCTTGAATCGTTTCAAAATTTTAAGTCAATCGCACGTGTATTCATACAGAAGTGTGTGTATGTATGCACCATACGTACAGATGTGCACGTTCTGACAAAAATTGGTGAATTATTTGAACAAAATAAAATTAAAACAAAGAAATGGTTGATATAGAGAAGACGTACATGGTATCTCGTTGTCGAGAAATCTCGACTACAGCGTTCCTACTTGTTTATCCGTAATTTTGCATTGTACGTGTTTGACGATTAGTGGACTTAGCTAACTGAAAATTATGCCTCTAGCTTTTACCGTTTCGATGATATAGACTTTTTACAAATACGAGAAAATAAAAATTTGTTTTGGTTGTTGTTGCTATAGTTGAGTCATGTAACCCTTAAAAAATTTATTTTTTTTGTTGCGAATTTATTTTTGGAGACTCAGGATGCCTGATCTAGCCAGACCAGTGGGACCAGCCGCGGATCTCGTTCCATATGTGGGTTCCTGGGCACTCGGTGGCGCTGACCTGTCGATGACCATACAGCACGTAGCCGGAGCTGAGCTGGCCACGGTTGACAGCATCCTGGAGCAGCTGCTGGGCGGCGGAAATCATGTTTGGCTCCAGGGTGTCCCAGTTGAAGTTGCCCAGGAAGCTGATGCCGATGCTGTAGGGGTTCCACTCGGCTGCATGGGCGCCCATGTTGTTCCAGCCACGACCCTCGTAAACGTTGCCATCGCCTCCGATTAGGAAGTTGTAGCCGATGTCTGGCCAGCCCAGAGAGTCCATGTGGTAGCTCTGGACGCTCTGGAGAACTGAGTTGCACTGGGAACGGGTCTCGCAATAGGCGCCGGCGGTGTGGTGGATGATCGCGTAGTTTAGGTAGTTGCCCAGAGCCACGGTCCACTTGGCACCACGACCGCCCCAATCGGATTTGGGGATGACATAGACGCCCTGAGCCAGGTACTGGCTGCAGGCCAGGACGAAGAGTAGGAGAGACACCTTGGAGACCATGATTAAAAACAATTCAGATCGCTTGGAGACCCAGTAAACGTGCCGGAGCTTATATAGCAAGGTGGGCCTGTCCCAGGAATGGCATCTTATCGGGCATAAAACTGATTTACAATCCGGAATCATATTTGGGGAAGCACCCTTAAAAAAGCATCGTCACAGTATTCGTATTATAAATTATGGGACCTTGCGTTTTATGAATAAAATTTAGGAGTTGTGAGGTGCTGAACATATTTATAGGACACCCCTAAAAAAAAAAAAGTTTAAACAAAGTATTTGTTTGAATAAAAAGCTGCCAAGTAGGGAATATAGTATTAAAATTAAAATTTTTTCGAAAATTATTATTTTTTTTAAATCTTAAGAGTATTTATGTATTTATTTTTTTTTTTCGAACGAATATTTCACCCCTGCAAAATTTTGATTGAAAAAATTTACTTTAAGAATCTTTCAACCTTTAAATCGTATTAATGTTAAATTATATACATAGTACCGAAAAGTGACTTGTTTGACTTCCGTCACAAACGGCATACAAGTGTGAAACTCATATATTGAGTTCACTGAGTTTTACCAAAAATTTTATAATGGAGAATAAAACCGAAATTGACTTCGAATTCAGCAATTTTATCACCAATGTTAGAATCTTTTTGAAGGCTTTGCTTCATGCGATTGACACATTTCTTTTCAACGTAGATGGACTGTAGGGCGGTGATGAGGCTGCCATATCAGTGGCGTTGTTCAATGGCAACACAAGCGGAGGACTGCAAGCGGATCATTAATTACTTTAACTACTTTCGGATGATGTACTGCACAATTGATATTGAAGACAAGTCAACGGAGATAGCTATGATGTTAATTTTCTTGCTTTTATGCGTGGTTATCATATGGCTGATGTCATTCAACGTTGAAACTTTGTAAGTCATTCGAACCCTTCATCGTGCTCTCTGTGACGCATTTGAGGTCCCGCAGTTTTTCTCCCGCACTAAAGATAGTATCCCTTAAGCTGCGTATGAACGAGTATCTGGCGGGTGTCACGTTTTTGGCCTTTGGAAACTCGAGCCCAGACATTTTTGCCAACCTAATGGCCGTAAGGGCCGATGCGCCAATTTTTACAATTGCCGTGGGCAATGCCCTGGCCATTATTCTCCTGAGCGGGGGAACGGTTTGCCTGCTGAAGCCTTTTAAGATGAACGGAGCATGCACTGTGAGGGATCTTCTCTTCTTAATGCTAGGCGTTGAGGTGATGCGATACGTCATGGTCAAAGGTGGGACTGTAACGATGTGGGATAGTATCGGTATGATGGCCTGTCAGTCCCCTTGATTATTGATCGAACATTAAAATATATAATCTTTAGTCCTCTTGTCCGTCTATGTGGTGTATGTACTCGTGAATGTGATTGATGTCATTTTGATGCGCCAAGAGATTAAAAGTAAGTTGCCTCAGGAACTTCAAGAACGTACCCAAATTAATAATTTCCTCATATCTTAAAACTTCGAGAACTTCGTAATGAATGTAACGAAATGCAGGGATTACCTTACACGGCGAGGAAAGAGTACTTGAAAAAGCTAGTGCTGTTGTCTTCCATGGAGGATGACGACGAAATCCGAATAAATGATCCCACAAAGAACAGTGGTCCATCGGGGGCTGCTCGTGGAATTTCTGACTTACTTATTACTCCGAAGCTGGAAAGTCGCCCGCGGGCAGTTGACTTTGAGGCTAACCGAACAAATCTGCACAACACTGACAACCCAAAAAACCTTTTGCTCTTTTCCGAGCTCTGGTACTCACTAAATCCTATCGACCAGGAGGCCTGGAGGTTGGGTGGTAAGAGCACCCGTGCCTACCTAATCCTCAGGTGTCCCATGGTTTTGATCTTGCTGTTGCTCATCCCCGAGGTCAATTACCAGAAGGACAAGCATGGCTGGAGCAAGCTACTTAACTGCATTCAGATCGTTGCAAACCCGTTTGTGGTCATAACTCTGGTGCATTGTAAGTATAGTCAACTTCTTTAAAAATGCATTTCATGCGGATCTTCCAGAGTCATCCTCAGCCGCCGTATGCAATTCATACCATAGCTGGTACATAGATTTGAACTTTAGCATTTCGATGTGGTCGCCCTGCGTGACGCTTCCCCTGGCCACAGTGGTTTTTCTACATTCTCGGACCGATGTGCCGCCGTGCTACCACAACGTACGGATTCGAATCCTGCTGCACTGCTTCAAACCAACCGCTAACAACCCCCTTCACCCCAGATATTGATCATGCTCACCTTCTGTAGCTCCATAGTGATCATTTGGACCGCCGCCGCCGAACTGGAAGCCCTCTCCGAGATAGTAGCTATTGTGTTTCATCTATCCGAAAACTTTATGTCTGCCACCATCGGGGCTGTATCGAATGCGACCCCGGACATCATAGCCAACTCGCATTTGGCCATGCAGGGGTACGGTCGAATGGCGTTTGCTGCAATTATCGCGGGCCCGGTTTTTGGTAAATATGTAAATAGATTTGGGACTCGCACCATTCACGCCGATGCTCTTAGCGGTTTTAATCAGCATGAGTGTGGCCTTTATGTTTAACAACAGAGTTCGCTATAAGGACGCCTCCGACTGGGTTTATGGCGAGCACGGCCAGAACTGCTACGTCTTCCTGGTGATTAGCATCGCCACCACGTTGTGGTGGTGCCTGACCTTTGACTTTCACGCTCGCCGATCTGCTGGCATTTTTCTTTGGACGATATTTATAATATTTTTCATATTTGAGGTATGTGTGGAGTTGGAGCTGGTGCACGATTTTTCCAAAGACAAGTTCTTTGAACTCATTTGACATATTAAATTAAATAAATTATTTAAATTACTTGAATGTCGAGTCATCTTCATTTACTGGGAAGGGCCTCATTCCAGAGCGTGAACTAATTAATGTAATGAGGTATCATTTCTAAAACACTAACTAAGGAAGTGTTTGTCAAACAGGTCGGAAACAGGCAAAGGCTCACAGTCCTCCATTCAAATGCTGCGAAGTAGACAACCTTTGCAACTCTGTCCTGTCTGTCACGAAAGCTGGTGAGTAAGTCCTGCCGTTAATTAGGGCAAACTCAGCGTAGGTTCCTGCTAAGTATGGGATGTGTCTATTTGCATGTCGATATTTGTGGTTTCATATTATTTTTGGGTAACTTTGACTTATCGGGACATAAGTCATACTACTGACCTTTACTTCTGAAAAAATTATTTCACTTACATAGATTTTTAAGAGCATGCAAAAGTAAAACCAAAACATCGCCATAGTAAGTAAAACCACACTGGCAACACTCAGCCCTTTTAATAAATATACCTTACCTAGCTTTTTATACCATGTACCTTATGGTACATATGGTATTTTCACATTGTGCAAATGTACATATGTAACAGGCAGAAAGAGACATCTCCGACCCAATAAAGTATATATATTCTTGATCAGCATCAACGGCCGAGTCGATATAGCTATGTCCGCTTGTCCGTCTGTCAGTCTGTATGTATGAACACCTCGTTCTCGGAGATGGTAAGAGCTAGAGGTGTAATTCTTTTTGCTTTTAGCAAATTTTTCTTGCAGGCAGATCAACACCCCTTTTCGTCTTCGTAATTTGCATACAACTGTATTTTCTTCAACATATTTAACTGGCACAAAATAAGAGCTAGAGACCTACCGTTTAACCGTTTAACTATTACGCAGATAATATTATTCTTGAATTTTTTCCATGCCCCTTTCCGCTCTCGTATTTGCAAAAAAATGGATGTCTTCAAAATGGTAAATGCTTGAGGCATAAAAGAATTGTGACTTTAATAAGCGCAATTTTTTCAGTATTTAATTTTTCTGAAATATAAACAAAAATGTTAAAAAATAAATAAAAACATATAATGTTTCTTAATTTGCTTTTAATATATCTTATAGTTCTCTTAATATTTAGCTTCAGTTTTGTAAGGTTGTTGTTGAAATAAGCTGTGAGCCACTAAAGTTTTATTATAATAAAAGCGACCTAGCATTAGGTTTAAATATACTCATACGTATGTATAAACGCATATATGTATGTTCATTCATAAAATAAACTGCGAGAGTGCGGCACCTGGACTTTAGTTGGTGTCCTTATAATACCAGATTCTATATAGTTTAGGGTTGATTAAAGAGGCATTTTTCACAGCACTTTATTCTGCTCTATTCCTATTGATTCCGGCTAACATCACCATTGAATCTAAGTACAATTGCATAAACAAAGGGGACCAAATGGGAAGAGAAAGCGGAGCGTTAGCTCTGTGGCAATGTCTACTTCAAAAGCAAACCCACCCAGAGTTTCGCCAGCAATAGAAGCAGTCGGATCTCTTCCTTTTCTCCATTTGCCTTTCCCTCCCAAAAATCCCTCATCTTCGCACTGTTTTTGAAACATTGCCCCTACAGTTTTACCAACCCTCAAAATCCAAAAGATTTGATGCATTTTACTTGTTTCCAAATTGTTTTGCATTTGTCGTCACTTTTTGAACCGACTTCCCTTGCGAGAGAAATTCACTTCTATAAGATTTAATGTATGTAAGGCATCAGCATATTTAAAATGTAAGTGCAAAGTCGCATTCGCATTAGCCTTACAGGTAGAGGATTCTATTGAATCAAGCGTTGCGGTTCAATGTAATTCAATTTTCCGAGTTGCTTTTAATTTTATTCCGCTAAAACTCTATGGCTGAGATCACATCACCAGCTTAAGTAATGACAGGAAATTAAATTCAGAAGAAAATTTTTAATTTGAGTGAGCTCAAAATTATTATAATTACTGTGCGAACTCAGGAGAATACGGGTAACTGTTCATACGAGTATTTGTTAAACGTAAGAACGATTATAGTCGAGTGTCTCGATAGAATAGGGAATGGTCTTACCAATGTACTATGAAAGTGTAGTGCCTATAGAGTTAAAATTGTGGATGCCACTGAATTTCGCGGTTTGCGGGGGTGCGGGCGGAGGTAGCCGATTTTGAAAATAAACTTGTGCTGAACTGGTATCACAGGCGGACAGACGGATATGGAAACTCGAAGAATATATATACTTTAGAGGGAATTACTATTAGAGGTTTGAAAGGTGAATTGGTGTTTTGCGTTAGTGCAAACGTAGGAACCAAATAGAAGAAAGAGTTTAACGACAACATAAAGTAAAATAGACCTTGAGTGCGTCTCGTGAATGCCTGATTTTCCTATTCCTTTCAACGATGTGAAGATCGGTGCATTCATGTATCGCTGTCGTTTTGTGATAAGGGCTGGGCAGAGAGGATATGCTCTACCGATTCTTTCTCGCCTGGCTCCTTGTGTTGCCGACACCTATTGTTCCCTGTTAAGCCCAGTTTTGGGCATGGACTTGCAGAAGACTTTGGCCTGTGAATACGCCGACCAGCAAGCTACAGTCTTGCCTCTGTAGCTTCAGTGTCATAAGGAAACCCCGAATTAAATATTCGAATTCAACTGATGATTATTACAAAAGTAACCTGTGGGACCGATTATTGTGAAGGGTTTTGACTATAAATACCCGGTTCCCGCGCAAGCGACACGTATTAATAGTCCGATCATTGGGTAACACTAAAATTCCTCGAGACGGAATTTGGCGCAGCATCGCGTCTTGATTTATGTCTGGAGACCGTCTGCGAACTCCCAACTTGGCTGTACTGGACCTGACTGTCATTGCGGCTCGCCACGAAATACCCGGTTAGCATTATAAATTAATTAGCCGGCGGATGGTTGCGTATACGCCGCATTGGTGCAACGGATGTCGGGTAGCCTGCGCGCCAACAGTTGCATTTACAGGTGCAATGGTAAATTATGCAAGGTTCAATTAAGGCCAGGTGACATGGGGGACAGTCATTTCAGGATGTTGCCTCAGCAGCTGTCGCCCCTGAACGTCCTTGCATATCGTTAAGGTGAGTTTGGCGCTTATATTAGCTGAGTAATGTATCGGTTGTTTAACGTAACAAGACTTGCCTTCAAAGTCTGTGGCTAGTCTTAGTGCCGACTCAACCGCTTCTTTTCTCTAATTTTTACCATCAATTTGTGAATTGCGTGGATGGTAGGTTTTCTAAACAGGTAACTATTAATGAGTGGTTATTGTCTTTACCTAATTTAGTTTGAAATCCGAACAAATAGATAAATAACAGCTGAAGCAGCTGATGCTGTTCCGGTATATATCCGTATATACTTCATGGAGTCTACAACTTTTTTTTAACCGTCCTACAAAAACCTATATGTAAATAGGCGCAAACTCATTGATACTGGCGCCACCTTTTGTTGGGTATATGAAAAACCCTGTTTGATCTATTGTTGACATTTCGTAAAAATTGTAGGACAATTGGACAACGACAATCGAAGTTATCGACCAAAAAGTGACATCGGTCGTAAAATGATTTTAGAACAAAGAGCTTTATTTATTTATTTATTTATTTAAAGCTAACAAATAGTATAAAACTAAGAGCTAATTTTAAATTTTGTTTTAAACTGGGGAAACACTTTAAATTATTTAAAAAAGTTTATGGGGACCAGTGCCTATCCCGTAGTAATTTGCATGAGTGGTTTAAGGGATTCCAAGGAGGTCGCAAAGACCTCTGTGACGATCAGAAGTCGGGCCGACCAAACCCAGTGATTACCCAAAACAATATTAAACAAGTAGAAACGCCGTAGTCGAGATTTCACGACAAGGAGATAGCATTTACCTTTTTATACCATGCACCTTTAGGTACAAATGGTATATTAACTTTGTACAAATGTATGTAACAGGCAGAAGGAGACATCTCCGACCCCATAAAGTATGCAGTTGCCGTGGGAAGGGGTGGGTAAAACTTTAATTGGTCTTATCTTCTATACCTATTGTCCAATATGGACGAAATTTTGCATGCATATATGTAAAAGAAAATACACTTCTATGAAAATTACGAAGCCGTAAAGGGGCTTAGCAAAAATTTGAATTAAACTGAATCTGCCTGCAATAATAACACATCAAAAGCAAAAAGAATTACACCTCTAGCTCTTAACATCTCCGAGATCGAGGAGTTCATACATAGAGACACGCAGACGGACAGACGGACGCCGGCCATGGCTATATCAACTCGGCTGTTGTTCAAGAATATATGTATATACTTTATGAGGTCGGACACGTCTCCTTCTGCCTGTTACATACATTTGCAGTTAATATACCATTTGTACATTGTCACTAATTTTTTGACAAAAAACTCCATATTACCCATTAATTACGGAAATGTTGCCCGCATGACCGCGCCGGCTAGCTAATGTGGTTAGCTTTAACATAAACTAAAAATCAAGTTACTAGCGTCTGGTTACTGAGCGATAAATAAGATCTCTTGGATGTCTTCTCAGAAGTCGCTGTTGCGGTTTGTTGATCGGTCTAGTGAGGCCAACTGCCAAACGATTCCGATGCCGTTGCAATCTTTCATTGTACCGGCTGGAGTGGTGATATATCTGCGCGGCAACCGTGGCCAGATGAAGGTCCCTGTGCAAAATGACATTGCGAACATACCACTCGCATCTCGAGATTACCCTTGTGATACGGTTCTGTGCTGCTTGTATACGCCTGATTTGGGTGTCGCAAGCGAGTCCCCAAATTTGGCACCCATATCGCCAAATTGGTGCAATTACCTGGTTGTAGACCGCCAGCTTATTGCTTAGTGAAAGCTTGCTACGCGGCCCGATGAGCCAAAGATGCTTGGTCACTGCAGATCTATTTCTGATCCTTTACCTGCTCCTTAAAGGTTAGCCTACGGTCCAGTATAATGCCCAGGTAGCAGACATTGTTGGACCGGCGTCCCCTCAATCTGAACTCTTGGTGGTGTGTTACTTCGCAAGGTAAAGCACACATTGGATGAATTACTGCTGTTAATGCCAATGTTCCAACGCCTCGCCCATTCCTCAAAAATTGAGGCGTACTGCTGTATACAATCAGCCGCATCATGCTCACAGTTACAGCGGTATATGACCCAAACGTCATCAGCAAACGTTGCCACCATCGCGCTATCTCCCAGTCCATCAGGCTGCGGCAAGTCGTAGCTGTACAGACAGTACAAGAGCATTCTGAAAAAACCCTCAAACTCTCATTTGAAATGATATTTGACCGCTGCATCGAAGCAAAAGGAAACTTCTTTGGTTTAGAAAAAATATAACTTTTGAAACATATTAGTTTTTTTTTTTTAAACAGTCCTGTTTCCTTTGCGAAAGACCTTGTCTAAAAAACATTTTGACTTAACCAACCTAATATGAACAAACTGCGTCCCAGGGGCTTCAGTCACAAGCACACAAATTGTTTAGTAACTAGAGCCAATTTTCGGTAGTAATATTTGAGTTTAATGTTCGTACTTCACTTAAGAAATCACTTCACTTAAGAAATCCACACCTTAGAATTCCCAGGTGCAAAATGGCTTCCGAGGCAGCTCTGAAACAAAATAAAATAAAAATGTTTTTAAGCCTGGCGCTTAAAAACAAAGCATTCAACGATTTTTATTCTGACACATTTTAGGGACGTTCTATAACTGCGACGAATTCGACACATTTTGTTTTGATCCGAACAAATTACACATTAAAATTGAAGCAAAATATATAATGTAATAAAGTGATCCAGTTGTCCAAAACTAGCTTCTTGTTGCAATCTGTAACCGAGGATTCAAAGGTACGCTCCATGCAAAATGGTTAGTCAGCTTCCTGCACAATCGGCACACCTGATAAAGCTTGCTCCGTCCGGACCAGTCGCCGTCGCTGTAGTCAGTGACCTGCAGAGGAGCCGCTTGGGTGGAGACGGGCGGCAGCCGCTTTTCTCGATCCTGTTTACCGCCGACCTGGGCAGCTATGTCCGGCGTCTCTTGGGCTTCTTTGTCTCAAAAGCGGTAGCCTTCTTTCATCCGAAGTCGAAACTCACGTTCAAGGACGTGGCCTTGTCCGAGCTCTCGGTCCGAAGGCTAAGGGAAGTGGGTCGAAAGACCCTGGTGCTGGACCTGGACGAAACGCTGGTGCACTCGTGCTACAAAGATCCTGAGACCAACGAGCACGTGGGATGCCACCTAGTGCCACCGTGGGCGGACCCCGATTACCTGCTCACCGTTAGGATCGAGGGCGTGGAACCAATCGAATTTCAGGTAAGTTCGCGGGAGTAATTTGCTTACCTTCAAGTGGTTTGTATATTAATGCTTTTATAATTCAGGTCTACAAACGACCACATGTGGACACTTTTTTGAAATATGTATCCCAGTGGTACGACGTGGTCATATACACGGCCAGCCTTGAGGTCTACGCCGCACAGGTGCTAGATCGTTTGGACCCCGGACACGGCATGATCCAGCGGCGATTTTACCGGCAGCACTGCGCGTCCAGCACTTCGATTGTCAGCAAGGACCTCAACGTTGTGAGTACCGACATGTGCGGCACCTTCATCATCGACAACTCACCGAGCGCATACCGCGACTTCCCGGACAATGCCATTCCCATCAAGACGTTCATTTACGACCCCGCGGACGATGAGCTTCTGAAGCTGCTGCCCTTTCTTGACGCTCTGCGCTTCACCAAGGACGTCAGGACGATCCTCAGCAGACGAGTCCCAAGTCGCTAGTTATTTGTCATTTTCTCTCATAACTAACGATGCAATATCCGATCCAATAATGCAGTCCGTCAATTACTGAGCCCAATTAGATCAGTTTTTTCCGACCCGATTCTTTCAAGAAACAAGAAACTCCTTTTATTATTCTCACTAAAATCCATTCAAAATGCTTAAAACATAGTCCTTTCTTAACACTTTCTTGAAGAAAGAAAGTAAATACTACGGGCTGTAGCAATTAAAATGCTTTTGTCTCATTTTATGTGTCCACCAAGCATCAAGCTGCAACACATTTATCCAGCTCTGAACAGGTGCTATTTATTGTTCATACACCACGTGAACTGACTGTTTTTTGCGTCCACCATGTGTGCGACGGGAAGTTTGTTGAATGCCAGCTGCATGCAAAGGACTGTAATGATGTTGCGGCTTTTTGACTTTACGCGACCACAGTGGAGCCACAACGTTGGGCCACCCGATGCCATAACTGCTAAAAGTTGGTAAAGTTTAAATTGAATTCTTAATTTAAGCGAACACAAAGCTACAATTTTAATGCACACCTTTTGGCCCGACTGGTATGTATGTTTAGGTAATAATTCAGTTTGTTTCCCTACAAATTGTCAAATTTGCACCGATTGCGGAGAGGCTGGTGATGGTTAAAGTTTTTTTGATTTCGGGCATCCATTTAAGATTCATTCGGATCCAGGGCCTGATTTATGGATTGTGTATGTGGTCCAACAAATTTTGATTTGTAGCTGCATAAAATGTTTCAGCTCGAGTCCCAAATTCCATGAAACACTGTTTATGCCAGACATGGTTATTGAAACCCAAAAGATATCACTGCACGGGGCGAGAGAGGGGTTAGGGCTAAACGCTGCTACTGGTTGGTAGTCAACGGTGCGTATGAGCAATCAGTCAACCAGTCAGTGAGTCAGTTAGCTGCCGATATCTCAATTTTTATGCTTCACCTAGTGTAAATTTTGTGCAGTCCCAACGACAACGCTACTAATACCGAGAGGCTAGCTTCCACTAAAGCATTCTCAAGTCTCTAAATATAGTCATTCGCACACGTTTGTTGATATTCTGGTCCAGGAGTAAAAAAACTATCCTCTAATTAGGTTTTTGCATTGCAAATGAATGAATAGCTTTTTAGATCAGTCTTAAATAAACAAACTCGATACAATATTGAATCGCTGCAAGCTTTGGTCACCTACATGCACTTAGCTGGGAGTCACCGGAAGTGCTTCATTGTGCTTTTTCCAACTCTGAACCCGGCCAATTAACAAAGCAAATAGATGTGGGGAAGCTGCACGAACAGATTCTGGCAAGTGAATTCATTCAGCTTTCAAGCAGAATAAATCGTTTGAATCACAATAGGCGACCTGAGATGCTCAAAAGTTTTTACCGCCCACTGAGCGCGGTGTCACCGCCACTTCTACCTGCACTGCGTGGCGTAAATTTCAATTTTCACTGACTTAACGCCTGACTTTTGAAAAGCAACAGCTGCCCAAATTGGTTAGGAAGGTGCCCTGACTGAATTCGTTTTTGATAACTATAATAAAATGATCAATTTATTATAAATTTTAAAATTATTACTGTTTAGTTCAATTAATTTTGGATATTTTTCAACTAGTAACAACGTTAATAGTCTTTTTCTTTTAAGTTTATATAAGGTAACTATTTTTGATAAATTTATTTATTTATAGCACTAATTTAAATCAACCGATTGCACAAATCTACAAACAACAGTTTTGAGTTTTTTTGGTATGTATCTACTTGAACTAGCTTAAAAGGAAAGGTTTTGGTTTCGCTTT
The DNA here is from genome assembly GCA_021223825.1 of Drosophila ironensis. Taxonomy (NCBI): domain Eukaryota; kingdom Metazoa; phylum Arthropoda; class Insecta; order Diptera; family Drosophilidae; genus Drosophila; species Drosophila ironensis. Next base: position 3,230,928 of record JAJJHQ010008764.1, on the reverse strand, counting down.
TCATACACTCTTTACTACTCCAGGATAATGCCGCTCTGCGAGATGCGTTCATCAATCCAGGCTCTTAAGTGAGCCACATTCGCGTACGCTGCTGGCACATCCTTCTCGGCACACTCGATGCCCCACGAGACAATCCCCGCCAAGTAATAGCGGTCGCTCTGGCCGGGCATCGTACAGAATAGGGGAGAGCCCCCATCGCCCTTGCAGGTGTCCTTGCCCTCGACGCCGCCGGCGCAGATGAAACTCTGGTGGAGATTGTACCGGCGACCGAGGACTGTGCGCCTCAGCAGTCGCTGGCAGGAATCGTGGTTCACCACCGGCAGCTCAATGCGCTTCAGGAGATGCTCCATGGTCTGGGACGTGCTGTTACTGTGGCCCCAGCCGGTGGCCACGCAGTGCGCCTTCTGCAGGTCCTCCAATAGCTGCGGCGTCTCTGGCGGCGCCAGGCATATGGGCTGTATGTGCGGCGCCAGCATAAACGGACGTTCCAGCACCACGAGGGCAATGTCGTTGTAGAATGTAAGCTTGTTGAAGGCCTCATGGCGCAACACTTGGCTGATCCCACGCATTTGGTAGGGGTGCGTTTCCGTTTGACTGTTCAGGTCCCAGTCACCGGCGCGCACCAGCAACGAGTCCTCGCTGTAGTTAGCCACATTGTGCGCGCTGGTCAGCACCAACTGGGGGTGAATCAGAGAGCCCCCGCAGATGTAGTGGGCCTCCATGTCCATCAGGGCCACCATCCAAGGGAACTCTGCAAAGGTGGACTCGTTGTCATGGTACCCGTCCAATTGATAGTAGAGTCCCTGGGGGTTGCTGTAGCCGCAGCCTTTCGACCGGAACTCCTTTAGATTTCGCTTCATGGGGTTTTGCTCCTCCCCAATCTAAGAAGAGAAAAATAATGTAAGCTTATGCATATGAACAATGTCATTCAAATGTTTTTTGGTTATAGTGTAACAAGGTATTTGGCAGAAGTTTATATATTTTGGGGAAAATAATACCAAGAAAAAAGTATTAATTTGTTTAAAAGCTTAGAAAAAAGAGAGAAGTGCCTTTAAAATGTTATCAAGGTTGTCCACCAACAATCCCTCACCTGGTCGTCCAGGGGACAACACTGCTCCACGGATCTGCAACCATGGTTGCTGGCATCATTGATGCGCGGCTTGATGATGTATCGACCGTCGTCGTTGACCATACCAGTCGTGCACAAGTGCCGGGGGACACACTCCTTCCGGGTGCCGCAGCTCTTGTAGCCAGCATCCACCAATTGAGGGGGTTCTTGGATGGTAGGTGCTGCTGGTGTCGGGGTGCCGGCACCCGGCCCCTCTGAAGTAGCCCAGGAGATTCCCTTGCGCTGGTTGCGATACTCGATCTCGGCCTCCTGGGCATAGTAGCTCGTCAGCTGCTCCTTGTCGCAGCATACAAGGCCCTGGCCACATCCATTGTCTAGTATGCGGGTGATGAGTATGCCCCGGCCGGAGTCATCGGTCAGGTCGCACAGCTTCTTGCCAATGCAAATCTCGTGGCTGAGGCAGCTGCGCAGCGGTAAGGCCTCTGGAATGAGAGAAATCAGCGTGGGAAGCAACGCCAAAAGCAACTCCGGTCTCATGACGGGGACCTGGAATGGTAAAAACCAGACTCTGTGACTAGCGAGCAAACATCAAATGCATCTCCATTCACTGTGATCGGGGCTGTTCCTACACTCCGGAGCCAGACAAACACAGAAAGTTCGTCATCAGAAAGCCCACTCACACTTAAAGTCGAATCGGGTCAGTGCGCAATTTATTTCGAGTTGTCTTAAAAAATACGAAGCGTGTTCGACCAGCGCTGAACTTGGAATGATGGGGCATTCCATGTAGAACCACATCATATCATCAGCCGAGTTGATTCTCTCTAAAAATTAAATAATTATTCTACTTGGTGTCATTAGATTTCCCATGATTTCTCTCACGTCTTTACGCGTTGCTCTGCAGTAAACTCAGAAGCTTTGGAGCCGGTTCTATAAAATGATTCGTATTTGTTCTAGCAGCTCAGTGTAATTTGCGGTTCTCGGGCCTTCAGTTAGCCTGCAACTATTTAAAGGTATATGTATATAATAGTGGATTATCTATCGGCATGCATAAGTGCAACAAGCCAGTCGCGCATATAATATTGCTAAAACCAGTCGCGCCGACAATAAACTTGATTCAAGGAATACCCAAGTATTCGCATGGTCGTGAGTTCCGTTCCAATAGTGCCGCAACAATAGAAAACAAAATATTAGCAAACTGAAGAGAGAATCTATTCACGGCTGTTTCTGCCAAATTATTTCTAGACTGCAGAGCAAAAACCCAACTGCAGAGCAAAAAATCAAAATGGATTGGAAATGTTTTTTTTTATACCATGTACCTTAAGGTACAAATGGTATATTAACTTTGTGCAAATTTATGTAACAGCCAGAAGGAGACATCTCCGACCCCATAAAGTATATATATTCTTGATCAGCATCAACAGCCGAGTCGATATAGCCATGTCCGTCTGTCCGTCCGTCCGTCCGTCCGTCCGTCTGTCCGTCTGTCCGTCCTTCTGTCCGTCCGTCCGTCCGTCCGTCCGTCCGTCCGTCCGCCTGTCTGTATGTATGAACACCTCGTTCTTGGAGATGGTAAGAGATAGACGTGTAATTCTTTTTGCTTTTGGTGTGTTATTGTTGCAGGCAGATCAAGTTTATTTCAAATTTTTGCCACGCCCCTTTCCGCCTTCGTAATTTGCATAAAACTGTATTTGAATTTTCTTCGATAACTTGGACAAAATAAGAGCTAGAGACCTATTTCTTTTTGCAATATGTCCGTTTAACTATTGCGCAGATAATGTCATTCTTGGATTTTTTCCACGCCCATTTCCGCCCTCGTATTTTCAAAAAAATCGATATCTTCGAAATGGTAAAAGCTAGGGGCATAATTTTCAGTCCAATAAGTCCACTAATCGTCAAACACGTGCGTGCAAAATTACGTACGGATCGGACAATAAATATAGAAGATATGCGCAATTAAAATTTTACCCATCCCTTCTATAGGCAACGGCATGCCGCACACGCTGGGGTTCGCATGTGTATACATACAGTAGTGTGTGTATGTGTGCACCTGCTGATTTTTTTGATGTCAACAAACGAAAATATGGTGAATCATTTGAAAAAAAATAAAATCAAAGAAATGGTTCATAAAGAAAAGAGGTACATGGTATCTCGTTGTCGAGAAATCTCGACTACAGCGTTCCTACTTGTTTTAAGTGATCCCTGGTCGCAAGTGGCTCTTTTGTTTATACGAATACTCATTGACTTCTGATAACCTCAGCCTTGCAACGACTCAGATTAGAGCTCCCCTTATCGGCTGGCTGCATATGTTATAAACTGCTCTCATCTACTCTTCTCTCTGACAGATCCCTTGACACAATGAAGCCACGCTGGCTTATCCCAACATCGGGCTTGCTCCTGGCCATCATCCACTGTGTGGTGTCCCAGGACACCGTCTCATCGATGTGCCACACCAATGAGCTATGTACGACGGCGCAGCGCTGCGAGGAATCAGACGACTCCGGCAAAAAGGAAATACAACCTCGGATCGCTCGCTTTTGCGGCACCGGTAGAGTTTGCTGCGAACGCCTCCAACTAGAGAGCTGGGATGCGGAGCTGGCTCTGCGAGCCAAGTCCGCAGTTACCTCCTCCAATGGGATCCGGGATAAAGCAGGTCGTGTCCTTGAGCCGGAGCCCAACGAGAGCTGCGGCGTTAATATGGAGTGTGTGCCGCGCAAGCTTTGTCGTGACAATGTTATCAACGACTCCGGCATCTGTCTGATAAATCCACGGATCGGCACTTCCAAGTGCTCCAAGTCCCTGCACCGCTGCTGTGCAGTGAATGATAAGGTGAGATTCAAAATCTGAAATATTGTAACATATATGTGTTTAATACCTTTGGTAAAAAGAACATGGAAGAACAATTATAGTCGAGTGTCTACTAAAAATACTCGGTTCTTAGTTTCCATCGAATTTGTAAAGCATGGATATGTTGACAATTTGAATATAATATGATTTTCCCGTGCGCTGTATGTTTCTTTGGAGAAGCTTGTTGGCGCAACACATTTTTCGGCAACACATATAGCTATATATTCTATCAAGATTACATCCGTATTCAGTGTTTCTAAAATAAGAAGTAGAAACGCTATAGTCGAGATTTCTCGACAACGAGATACCATGTACCTCTCTTGCCATGGCATGCCGTTGCTGTGGGAACGGGTGGAAAACCACTAATTGGTCATATCTTCTATATTTATTGTCTGATCTCAACGTAATTTTGCATTTACGTGTTTAACGATCAGTGGACTTAGCGGACTGAAAGTTATGTTTTTAGCTTTTACCAGACAGACGAACATGGCTAGATCGACTCGGTTGTTGATGCTAATTTTTTTACCATTTGTACCTTAAGGTACATAGTATAAAAATTGTACACGCCACAGAGACCATTCCTGCCCCTGTTATATACTTTCGTACGAATTCAATGTAGCCTGTTCTTTTAAGAAACGTAGGTCTGGATCCAAAATAATTCGAATTTACAATTCATTTGTTTTTAGGTGGACGCCAAGGACAGCCCGTACGTGGCCAAGCAGCGTGACTTCAAGTATAAGAACTGCGGCTGGAGCAATCCACAGGGTCTCATCCCTGACAACGATAAGTTCAACTACACGGAGGATGTGGCCATCTTTGGTCAGTATCCATGGATGGTGGGCATATTCACCGGTCGGCAACGTTACCTGTGCGGCGGCACTCTGATCCACCCGCAACTTGTGGTCACCAGTGCCCACAATGTGGCCAACGAAACAGTGGACACTCTGGTAGCACGGGCGGGCGAGTGGGATCTAAACAGCCTGAACGAACCATACCTCCATGAGGGTCGGCGCATCAAAGAAATCATCATTCACCCAGAGTTTAACAAAGATTCGCTGTACAACGACATATCACTACTACTACTCGACGAGCCAGTCCAGGTGGCGCCCCACATCCAGCCTCTGTGCCTGCCGCCGCCAGAAACTCCAGAGCTGATCAGCCAACTGGAGTCGGCGACGTGCTTTGCAACCGGTTGGGGCACCAAGGATGCTACCAGCGACAAGTTCGAGCACGTGCTGAAGCGAATTGAGTTGCCCTTTGTGGAGCACGACGAGTGCCAGGCCATGTTGCGGAGCACTCGTCTAGAACCGCGTTTCCGTCTGCGACCCAGCTTCCTCTGTGCCGGCGGCATAGCCGGCAAAGACACCTGCAAAGGCGACGGCGGTTCCCCCCTCTTTTGCACGATGCCCGGCGAGCAAAACCGCTTCCAGCTGGTGGGAATAGTGTCGTGGGGCATCGAATGCGCCGAGGAGGACATCCCGGCCGTGTACGCCAACGTACCGTACCTGCGCACCTGGATCGATGAGAAGATCAAGGACCTTGGCCTCTCTTCACTGACTCCTTGAACATAAATATTGCCCCCTCGTTAATCTTAAGATACACTTTCAATAAAAAGCTCTTCCAAAAACACGTATAAATTATTATAATGATTTTTAAATGGGTGATTTATTGGTAGTCACGTGAACAATAGCCAATATATTCGTCCGAATGTACGCCTAGATTTTCAAACCAACAATTTATCTGCAGACTTGTGGGATCTTAGGCCAAATCAGATGTATTTTTCACAATTTCCACACCCATATATGCAACCGGATATTTATGAACGGTATTTTATTATTTATGCTTATATTCATAAGAGATTCCCATATTTTATAAGCCGACCTTTTAAAAGGACACTGTAGTCACATTTTTTTGAAACCGTGTTCTCCATTTGATTATCATAAGTAGTTGACCCTTTTCGTTTAATATTTCATATGTCGCTTTATTACAACTCTTTAATATCGATAAAGGTGTAAAATTTCATTTTTTTTAATATTTTCCTATATATTTCACATTCTTACTTGATTAAAATTACTTAAAATTATAAATTACAAATTTGTCTACCCTATTTTCACAATATACATACACATCAAACTACTAGGATCTTCCTAATGGTTTCCTTCCGTTCGATTCTGTTCGAACACAAGGGGGTATCTGCTATTTATCCTTGTCACTTTTTCCTAACGCCCCCGGATAGTTTTCTATCCAGGCACTTAGCTCGTTCCTCGAGCTTAAGCAATTTATTGGCATCCTGGAACAAAGAAGCGGGGCAGCAGGAAATGTGAGTCACGGAACAGCAAAGTTTCTTCATGCCGGCAGTTTATAAATAGTCCGTTTGCCTCGCTCTTTCCCCGAAACACATTTTCGCATCGCGGATCAAGCTTCAAATTAACCAGGACGGTGCCAGGAAATAGAAAAGGAAAGGGCTCGTATCGCGGAGCTCGGCATAGCTAAAAATTGAGAAATTACACGATGGGCAAACAAATGACTAAGGGAATTGACTTTCAGGCTGGCGGCTCCTTCAATTGTGTTATTCGTTGGCCAGGAGCTATGCTAAAAACACATTTCTCAAACAAATTATTCGCCCACTCTTCTTTTTATACCATGTACCTTAAGGTACAAATGGTATATTAACTTTGTGCAAATGTATGTAGAAGCCAGAAGGAGACATCTCCGACCCCATAAAGTATATATATTCTTGAGCAGCGTCAACAGCCGAGTCGATATGGCCATGTCCGTCTGTCCCTCTGTCTGTATGTATGAACACCTCCTTCTCGGAGATGGTAAGAGCTAGAGGTCTAATTCTTTTTGCCTTTGGTGTGTTATCGTTGCAGGCATATCTTCTATATTTATTGTCCGATCCGTACGTTATTTTGCACGCACGTGTTTGACGATCAGTGGACTTATTGGACTGAAAATTATTCCTCTAGCTTTAAACATTTCGAAGATATCGATTTTTTTGCAAATACGAGGGCGGAAAGGGGCGTGGCAAAAATCCAAGAATAACATTATCTGCGCAATAGTTAAACGGACATATTGCACAAAGAAGTAGATCTCTAACTCCTATTTTGTCCAAGTTATAGGCAAAGGTGTCGAAGAGTATACAGTTTTATGCAAATTACGAAGGCGAAAAGGGGCGTGGCAAAAATTGATCTTGATCTGCCTGCAACAATAACTCACCAAAAGCAAAAAGAATTACACATCTATCTCTTACCATCTCCGAGAACGAGGTGTTCATACATACATACAGACAGACAGACGGACAGACGGACGGACGGACAGACGGACATGGCTATATCGACTCGGCTGTTGACGCTGATCAAGCATATATATACTTTATGGGGTCGGAGATGTTTCCTTCTGCCTGTTACATACATTTGCACAAAGTTAATATACCATTTGTACCTTAAGGTACATGGTATACAAATAAAAACAAAGAAATGGTTCAAAAGAAAAGAGGTACATGGTATCTCGTTGTCGAGAAATCTCGACTACAGCGTTCCTACTTGTTTGTTCTATATTTTTATAATTTGTTGGTGTGCTTCACTCCTGGCCCTTCCTCTTGGTTTTATTGGCTGATTATACCGTCGGGGAGTTTTATACGCATTCTATAAATTAACAATCCGAAAAGTAGGCCGCGGAATATTACTTGTCAATATAAATAATGAGATCTACAAAAGTAGGCCCTAATAAAAGTAATATTTTATTGCACATTTTAGATGTTATTTTTGGTTAGCTGTTCATGTATTTTTATAAAATACAGTTGGAATCACAATTTACAAAAGAGCATGGTGAAATTATATATTGACGGAAATTAATAAAATATTTCGGAAATACCTATTAAAACAAATTTTGATTTACATTGAAAATAGTAAAAGCGCTAAAAAATTGTCTTTAAGTTTGCGATTTTTATACCATGTACCTTAAGGTACAAATGGTATATTAACTTTGTGCAAATGTATGTAACAGGCAGAAGGAGACATCTCCGACCCCATAAAGTATATATATTCTTGATCAGCGTCAACAGCCGAGTCGATATAGCCATGTTCGTCTGTCCGTCTGTCCGTCCGTCCGTCCGTCCGTCCGTCCGTCCGCCCGTCCGTCTGTATGTATGAACACCTCGTTCTCGGAGATGGTAAAAGATAGAGGTCTAATTCTTTTTGCTTTTGGTGTGTTATTGTTGCAGGCAGATCAAGTTTATTTCAAATTTTTGCCACGCCCCTTTCCGCCTTCGTAATTTGCATAAAACTGTATTTGAATTTTCTTCGATAACTTGGACAAAATAAGAGCTAGAGACCTATTTCTTTTTGCAATATATTTGTTTAACTATTGCGCAGATAATCTCATTCTTGGATTTTTGCCACGCCTCTTTACGCCCCCGAATTTTCAAAAAAATCGATATCTTCGAAATGGTAAAAGCTAGAGGCATATTTTTCAGCCCAATAAGTCCGCTGATCGTCAAAAACGTACGTGCAAAATTACGTACGGATCGGACAATAAATATAGAATATATGGCCAATTAAAGTTTTACCCACTCCTTCCCTAGGCAACGGCATACCGCACACGCTGGGGTTCGCATGTGTATACATACAGTAGTGTGTGTATGTGTGCACCTCCTGATTTTTGGATGTCAACAAACGAAAATTTGGTGAATTATTTGAAAAAAAAAAATAAAATCAAAGAAATGATTCATAAAGAAAAGAGGTACATGGTATCTCGTTGTCGAGAAATCTCGACTACAGCGTTCCTACTTGTTCAAATCGCAATGCTGCGACAAAATGGCACAATAATAACTATAACAAGATCAAACTGAGTAGAATCTTTTATGTTCTATCAACTAATATTCTGAAGTGCTAAAGACAGAGTACGCATGTTCTTGCGGTAGTAGAGATCAAATATTTGGACGCCATACAACAATCAATAAAAAATTCAATTTTGATAATTGCTGATGTTATTAGGTTTAAACATTTTTCAGTTGTTTAGTAGGAAATTCCAGTATGGTCGCGAATCCAGTCGAGATAACCAGTGACGCGCGTGAATCCAGCAGGCTTGCTGGCGGTGCATCCCTCTCCGCTTCCGAAGGAAACGATGCCAATGATGCGGTTGCCGTCATGTGTGACCAGAGGACCGCCGGAGTCGCCGTTGCAGGAGGATCGACCGCCGTCGGTGTTGATGCAGATGGTGTTGTCCGTGACATAGTTTCCCCCAAAGTAGTTGCGGCAGTCGTTGTTGTCCATAATCTGGACATCGGCGCAGTTCAGGTAGTTGGACATGCCGCTGTCGTTGTCGGTGCGTCCCCATCCGGAAACCAAGGCCCACCAGCCGGAGTAGCTGTTGTAGCGGTCGTTGTAGCTGGGCAGCTCCACCTTGTTGACCAGCGACCAGAAGTCCACGTGCGGGGTGCGGATCAGGGCGATGTCGTTGTTCAGGTAATCGTTCCAATCGGGGTGCTGGATCATGTCGCTGCGGCTCACCCAGTGAGTAAACTGGGCCTCGTGCCGGAAGCTGGCTCCGAAGTAGATTAGCACGTGGTTGGCGCTGTTGGTGCAGTGGGCGGCAGTCAGCACCCAGGTGTTACCAATGATCGATCCGCCGCACCAGAAGGCTCCGTCGTTGAAGCTAAGTCCGACGATGTACGGCACCTTGCCCTCGTACGCCGGATAGCCGTTGGTGACGCGGCCATCAATGCGTCCGGCACGGGTCATTTCCTTAACGGGCACCGCCTTTGCCGGCTCGGCAGGGAGAACGCTGGCGGTGGCAACCACCAAAGAGGCTAGAAACACAATCAGCTTCATATTGGTTGGTTGACTGCTTGCTAGCCATTAACTGCACACCGACTTTATAGAGCCCACTTATCGCCACCCAGCGGAAGTCTACTAACTTTTATTTGCACCCATAAATTGTGATCAAATTGAATCAAGAATTGAAAAAATGCAGATAAGGTTTCGCTCTTAGGAATGCAAAACAGTGGTAAATTACACATTTAATTATCTTCACTTTAGCTGGCGTGGCCCCGGAGCCCCTCAATTTTAAATTCATAAAGTTGATAACTTAAAGAACCTTTAGCGAGTTGCTGAGAGTGAGACAATCGCTAATTTATGTTCTGGTAAAATAGTGACATAAAGTACTTGCAAAATTGATAATTATTTAATTATAACAAAGCATAATGCAAAATGCAACTGCCAACGTTGACAACATAAAGAACTTTTAACGAGGGGCTGAGAGTGAGACAATCACTGATTTATGTTCTGGTAAAATAATGACATACAACATTCATAAACAGTTGGGATCAATATGCGCTCCAATGGTTTCATTTCTTGAGCTGTGGATCCAATCAAGTATTTGCCAAATTGATAATCATTTAATTATAACAAAGCATAATGCGAAATGCAACTGCAAACAGCAAATGTGCAGGCAGTATCTCCGAAGCCTGGCCGTACTGTTGTGTGCATATTTGAGGGATTGTGTTGCGATGTGTTTGTGTGCCTGCAATTATAATGGCCCTGGCCGCAATTGTGCAGCATACTTTGAGGCACAGTTCCTTGCCAGCCGTCCCCATGACCGCCGTCCCGCTCCTGCTAAGCATGCCATCAAATTACAAATGATGTAGTGCCTGGGGGAAAATGGAACGGACGGACTGCCGGGAGGACGTATGGGCTGAAGGACCGTTGCAGCTTTGTGGCCAGTGAACGGAAATAGAAACAGCTGCAAATGGCAGTTAGCTCAGTTTCTCTTCCCCCTGCCTCTCGGCCAAATATACATATACATATATAAAATTTTCGGACGAATAGGTATGCATATGCGTTTGCTGGCCCGATGCATGTGGGAGAAAAACGTTTTCCACTAATGCTTCGCGCACTTTGGCACAAACAGACGCCCGAACAATTGACACTGGCTAATTGCAGTAGAGAGTCCGCAAAATACAGCCATAACGCTGTATGCTGATACCCTTAAAAACGTATTTGGACACTGGAAGGAATAAAACTAGGCAAGACTAGGTCTTAAAGCCATGTCCATCCAATTCCATCTGTGGCTTATAATTCGTTCGGGATTCCCGAAGCATCGTGACTAGTTGGTTTTAAGCCTTACTTATTCGGAAATTTGTATTAGAGTACGCGCTCATTCGCCTAATGCCCCAGCTATATCATTCGCTTGCGTGTTGTCGCGCTAATTAACAGGCCGAGAATAAATTATAAGCACGCACATTGCAAAAATCCGAACCAAACGAGCGCCCGGGCCGCAGGGACCGAGATAGGAGAGTGTCCCGCTTTGAAACAATTAAATGCACGTCCAGGCAGACGGGCGGGAGGGTCATCCTGCGCATACATTACGCAGGTCATGGTAAATTAGCATAGCACTATTCTCACATCTATTCGGATTGGGCCGTTTCGCATTCGGCCAGTCCAGGCCGACATGTTGTCAACGTTTTAGACAATTTGTTATGCAAATGGCTTATTAACTTTATGGCCAGCATGCTACCTCTACTTGGCATTCCGAAACATTTTGAATTGTCAATTATTTGCGTCGCTAAGGACCTCTGTTGTGGACAAAACCATTACCTCTATCGTGGGACGATGCCCAAATACAATTTCAGGCAATTTTTTAACATTGCTACGAGCCATTTTATACAATTTTATGACCACCCCCAGTCGCGGCATGCCATTAGCCGAACATAGAATGCTCCACAGGCTGCGATTTTAATTTATCGACCTATGGGTCGTGCATCTCCTGTGTACTTCACCTGCTAATGACATTGGCTTGATATCGACGGTGGCCTTTAACTTAATTGAAAATTTTCATTTTGTTCCGGCCAAATGACGGTGTCAGCGCAATTTATTGCTTTGAGCGGAAGCTAGCCAAATAAAATTCCCAACGACCAATGGTCGGTGCAACCAAGCAAGAGTTTCGCAGTCTCATTATATCCGGTTCTTAAAAAAAACAAGTAGGAACGCTGTAGTCGAGATTTCTCGACAACGAGATACCATGTACCTCTTTTCTTTATGAACCATTTCTTTAATTTTATTTATTTTTTTTCAAATAATTCACCAAATTTACATACACACACTACTGTATGTATACACGTGCGAACGAATTGAAGTCAAAGAAGAGACGGATGACGTCACCCCAGCGTGTGCGGCATGCCGTTGCCTAAGGAAGGGGTGGGTAAAACTTTAATTGGCCATATCTTCTATATTTATTTTACCATTTCGAAGATATTGATTTTTTTGCAAATTCGAGGGCGGAAAGGGGCGAGGCAAAAATCCAAGAATGACATTATCTGCGCAATAGTTAAACGGACATATTGCAAAAAGAAATAGGTCTCTAGCTCTTATTTTGTCCAAGTTATCGAAGAAAATTCAAATACAGTTTTATGCAAATTACGAAGGCGGAAAGGGGCGTGGCAAAAATTTGAAATAATCTTGATCTGCCTGCAATAATAACACACCAAAAGCAAAAAGAACTAGACCTCTAGCTCTTACCATCTCCGAGAACGAGGTGTTCATACATACAGACATTATGGGCTAATGTGTCGTTATGGGCTAGAGGTACATTCAGTTTTATGCAAATTACGAAGGCGGAAAGGGGCGTGGCAAAAATTTGAAATAAACTTGATCTGCCTGCAATAATAACACACCAAAAGCAAAAAGAACTAGACCTCTAGCTCTTACCATCTCCGAGAACGAGGTGTTCATACATACAGACAGACGGACGGACGGACAGACGGACATGGCTATATCGACTCGGCTGTTGATGCTGATCAAGAATATATGTACTTTATGGGGTCGGAGATGTCTCCTTCTGGCTGTTACATACATTTGCACAAAGTTAATATACCATTTGTACCTTAAGGTACATGGTATAATTATTCCTCTAGCTTTAAACATTTCGAAGATATCGATTTTTTTTGAAAATACGAGGGCGGAAAGGGGCGTGGCAAAAATCCAAGAATGACATTATTTGCGCAATAGTTAAACGGACATATTGCAAAAAGAAATAGGTCTCTAGCTCTTATTTTGTCCAAGTTATCGAAGAAAATTCAAATACAGTTTTATGCAAATTACGAAGGCGGAAAGGGGCGTGGCAAAAATTTGAAATAAACTTGATCTGCCTGCAACAATAACACACCAAAAGCAAAAAGACTTACACGTCTATCTCTTACCATCTCCAAGAACGAGGTGTTCATATGTACATACAGACAGACGGACGGACGGACGGACAGACGTACAGACGGACAGACGGACATGGCTATATCGACTCGGCTGTTGACGCTGATCAAGAATATATATACTTTATGGGGTCGGAGATGTCTCCTTCTGCCTGTTACATACATTTGCACAAAGTTAATATACCTATTATAATTTTAAATGCTATTATAATTTTCTAAAAATCAAGTGGAAGCTGAGAACCGGCTATTTATAGTCGAGACACTCGACTATAATCGTTCTTACTTGTTTCAGTTTTGTTTTCCACTGCTCAATGTATAATTTTTCTCAAACTAGATCGAAATATTTGTAGGGTATAAAGATATTTTAACCAATGACTCATAGACTTTTAAGCTTGCGCAATATCTGTTACACAGACTTTTCGAGCGGAGAACGACATATCCAGGTGTAGACGAGCTAGGGGACCCTGTCCTGTCCTTAACACTAAAGGAATGATTTTCGCGACTTGACCCGATCTTGCTTTTAGTATTTGCAAAAATTCAGAATCTGTTTGTTAGCTATGCCTTAAAACCAATGTTTTCATTGTGTTAACCCTAAATTAGAGACCCTGCTGGCAAAGCCCAACCTTACATATTGCCATATTGCCAATATTTCAAAGAAACTATTGGACCGAAAAAGAAAGAAAATTAAACCAATACTACTTATAATTAAAATTAAACCTTATTGAATACCACACGCATTAGCTCATACCACATCGTCGTAAATTGGCTTGGAATGATTTTAATAGGAACCTCATTTATTTCAATATTAACATCCTTACTGCTACCCATGCAATCGGTTGAGCAGGTGGTTTTAAACTTTCAGTCTTGCGGATTAGCTGCGAATTTTGGCAGCACGGAGTAAGCGTGCACAAGCATGCAACAGCTAACGCCACGACAGGGACGAATACAAAGTAGCAGAAGCCTCAAAATGTGGGCCACAGCGCCGCTGTCTAGCATTTCGTAGCATTTCCGCACTCCTCGCGTCTTCTGCTCATTGGTGATGGTGCACTTGGCAAAATGCGGAGGTCCTGTCGCTGTCGTTGTTGTTCATCCTGGTTCCCCGGCTGAGCTCCTTTAGAGCATTCGTGTCTCGGACATGAATTACGTTTACCTACAATTAATTTCAAGTGAAAATGTGCTAAAACTTTTAATTGGGCGGCCAAGTGGTTAGCAGAGCGAGAAGGGAAGGAGGCAACCATAAAAACGTCGACAACATGCCTGCAAAATGTTGCATTCAACCAATTCCGCTGCTGGTGTGCTCGACCAACAGAACCACGACATTCCAGAAGATTTCGTTTTTTTTCACAACCAATAAATATCAAACCGTTCCCGCTTGTAACGAGTACGTATTTCTGATTACATCAAGGTAGGAACTACAGCATACCTTTATAGTACAGTGTGTCGACTTTAAAGATCTGGTCCTTAGCTAAACTATACACACAAATATTTTATCTCCATGGTGTTTCTAAAATAAACTGTGCGACTTGCGGAATCGACACAGCAGTGGCTTTTCTCACTAAATGAACACTTTTGGATTATCTAAAATTTAGAATTTAGATTTAGATTCTAAATTGGTATAACACGAGTCTGCTGATCATGAATCTTATATGTAGTTTACGAGATGGGATGTAAGAACATACCTTTCTAAATTACAATATCTCGTGAATATCTAACTACAAACATACACGCGTTCTAATCATTTTTTTGTACATGTTAAGCTTTGTTTCAAAAAGGTATTTTTTTTTAAACTTTTATAGTGCCTAAATGACTTGTGCGCCCACGCCTCCGAAGGATATGCATACATTATGCACTCGAACACTTTAAATAACAGTCAGTTCGATTCAGTTGAATGATTCGGAATTGACAGAGACATGCATGGACGGCTAAACCGAGGCGGAGAGGAATGCAGTCGAGTAAACTGGGTCAGGGTCGCTCACCAGCACCAGTCCACCAAAGTCTTTATGCTGTTTAACAAAACCTCTACGCTTATTTGTGCAGCTGTCCAAATGGAAATAGCCTATTTCCAAATCAACAAATTAAAATCTACAAACCCTACAACATTTTAAATAAATATCCCTCAAGTTCGTTATGGAAAAAATTATAAAAACGGGGAGGGGTAATATGAGTAGAGGGAGAGGTTAACTAACAATTTGTCTCATTTCCCCTAACCAACATAGAGCTTTGGCTGGCCTCCTGCTCTCTCTGTGCGACTGCGCTGCTGCGTCCCAAAATAACCGGTAAGATACTTTTGCGAGGAATAAGGAGGGATTTCAACAGAAAATGTTCTTAATGCGTCCAGACAATGGCAATTGAAATTTTGTTTAAACTTTTAAAAAAATACAAACCTGCAAATATAATATAATTAATTAATGCTTTATAATATTTAAAACAAGAATCAGGAGTATCTTCAACGTATTGTAAATGAAAATCTTCACCTGCAAAGAGATATGACCAAATATTCAGGAGTCAACATGACTACTGAATGTACGCTAGCGAACAACTTTTACAAATAATTTAAATTTATCACCAAAATTTCTAGTCGTCGTTAGCAACTTAACCCTTTAAATTCAAGAACTCCTTTATTTTTGCGGTTTTTATACCATGTACCTTAAGGTACAAATGGTATATTAACTTTGTGCAAATGTATGTAACAGGCAGAAGGAGACATCTCCGACCCCATAAAGTATATATATTCTTGATCAGCGTCAACAGCCGAGTCGATATAGCCATGTCCGTCTGTCCGTCTGTACGTCTGTCCGTCCGTCCGTCCGTCTGTCTGTATGTACATATGAACACCTCGTTCTTGGAGATGGTAAGAGATAGACGTGTAAGTCTTTTTGCTTTTGGTGTGTTATTGTTGCAGGCAGATCAAGTTTATTTCAAATTTTTGCCACGCCCCTTTCCGCCTTCGTAATTAGCATAAAACAGTATTTGAATTTTCTTCGATAACTTGGACAAAATAAGAGCTAGAGACCTATTTCTTTTTGCAATATGTCCGTTTAACTATTGCGCAAATTATGTCATTCTTGGATTTTTGCCACGCCCCTTTCCGCCCTCGTATTTTCAAAAAAAATCGATATCTTCGAAATGTTTAAAGCTAGAGGAATAATTATACCATGTACCTTAAGGTACAAATGGTATATTAACTTTGTGCAAATGTATGTAACAGCCAGAAGGAGACATCTCCGACCCCATAAAGTACATATATTCTTGATCAGCATCAACAGCCGAGTCGATATAGCCATGTCCATCTGTCCGTCTGTCCGTCCGTCCGTCTGTCTGTATGTATGAACACCTCGTTCTCGG
>JAJJHQ010008764.1:2368030-2602093 GCA_021223825.1 Drosophila ironensis | reverse complement strand
TTTTTTTTTTTTTTTTTGGAATTTAGTGCACCCTTCCAACGAATTCCAACCTATTTAATTGCTTCTCCTGTGAAAGCACACTATTGGTTGAGCATTTGATTTTATACCTATAATTGCATGGAAATGAAAACCAATATTCAGGATGTTCAAAGAAACTGTGCGAGCGCAATTATTTTGTACCTGTGGCCTCATCATGTACCTGTGGCCTCATCAAAGTCGCAAGCAGCTTAGAGGTTGTTTCTTTTGCTCCCGAATCACAAGTTAGTTGAAAGGGCAGTAAAATGTCACAATGGTTTTCCGGTACCGACTAGTGCCACACTTACATATATTGTAGTATATAGGTACATACTCATTATTCCATTTCGGTATGGTCTGGGATGTGAAAGTAGTGAAAAAAGTGAAACCCCTAACTGGCAAACATCTCTATTTATGAAAAGCGTCCCCCAAAGTAACTACAATACCTTATCTTTTTGAATTATAAACACAAATATGCTGTTCTGTCATGAAAAGGAATCAATAATTTTCTTACGGGAAATACGGGCGACCGATCAAATGTCGAGGGAAATTAAATGAAAAGAAGTGGATGCCCACAAATTGAACGGGGCTTCTCCTTTAACTTGCACCTGTCAGCCATGGGAATGTGAGATGAAAATGGAAATCGATTCCAGGGCCGAGCGGAAGTATGCAACACTGGAGCTGCGTGCCACACAGTCTTGCAGATTCAAACTGCCAAGCGCTTTCGCCAATGTGCGTTTTGGGACTGCCTAGGTCTTCTCGAATCCTATTGAGTTGTTGCCCCTTTCCGTTTCCATTCCTTTAAAGCAATTCGTAGCACACGCTCATACAAACGGACAATCCTATTATATTGCACACCATCGCCTTGCTGATTGCACAATTACTAACAATGCCACCCTCGCTCCATCTGGCTGTGTGTGTCTTCGATATTTTGTTTGTTAATTGTATGGGCGTGCCTGGTTGTCACGCCCCCTGCTCCCTGGGATGGGGAAACAACTTTGCGCCGTCTTACGTAAGCTCAATGGAGGTTTTTGAGAGGAGAGGGGGTATTTGTTGGGACCTTATCTCATTCCACGCGGCGACTGGCAATGTTTTATTGTTGCGATTCTTTTGACAAGGCTTTAAACAGTGGAATACATAATACTGTAATGTTATTAGCTCAGATTCAATCTTATTTGCAACATCTTTTTTGAAAAAAAGTACTATTAATACAAGGATATTATAATACTCTACTTCGACATAGCGATACCTTCATTAGTAACACTAATTGTTAATTTATATTACCCAGATGCAATGTAAAGGTTCCCTCATGGCTTTTACAGAGAGGAGTCTTAGAAATCCTTTAGAAGAGGGTCACGACGATCTTAAGACTGTAAGACTTAAGGCTGTAATGTGTTAAATTTTCACTCGATTTTGCAAAAGTATGCTATAATTCGAGGCGTGTCCGAGGAAATCTGCTGACGGCCGGAAAAGGCTTGATTTGGGAAGCCCGCTCGCTCACTTACTGGCTCTACTAATTAAATGCCATGCCGTAATTTATGTCCATCACAGACAAATGAGAACGTAACCTGCGGGGGTCATAAATTAAAATTATGCTCCGGTCAAAGTGGGTACACAATAAATAGGAAAAGAGCGTGCAAAAATTGTGGCTCAGATGCTCGGCACACACGCTGCCCAAAAGTTTACTTTTTTCTTTTCTTCAGGCCTGGACGTCCTTGTAATGAAATTTCTTGAATTCCGTCTCCGTGCTAAGCTCTGAGAAATATCCCCAGGGTGGAATGTGAAATTCTGGTCCGCCTTATACGAACACTATGCACCTAATCTGTCGCACCCATGTCATCCAGCTGATTGGCCCAACGGCAAGGGCAACATACACATATGCCTGCAGGACTTCGAACGGTAATTGGCACCAGACTTATGTAACACCAACTCATGTGTTGGCATTTTAATGATTTCCTTTCAATCGGGATGAGTGAGAAGCCGAAGGCAAACTCTATCGCATAAGGGTTACAGCCTGTGTCAGATTGATTATGCCCAGCCTATGTAAGGTATTTAATGTAAGCCTAAGCTGTTGCTCAACTCAGTCGTCCACAAGCAATCATTTTCGAAAAATGCCAACCGAACTCTCAGAAATCTGCATTCGTAGTCAAATGGCTCCTGATAATCTCCCGAGGAAAAAGTTTCAGCGTCAGAGAACCCCAGACAGGAATTTAGCAGTCTGCTGATTAACTGCGAATGCCATTTCCATTGCCATTGCCATACTCAAAATGTAATTTTCTGCGGGCGAGGTATTTTCTGTGCAACTAGACGTATTCTTAATAATGTTTACCCAAGCAATCAGGCACACAGGAACAATTGCTGGGTTACCGGCCCTTGGCTGGATTGGAATTCCAACCTTTTCAGGGACAGGAACCGGGACTGGGGGCTGAATCTAGGGCCGGGACTGGGACTGGCACATCTGACAGGGTCGAGATTTCTGATTTGTGATTGGAATTTGAAGGGATGACACTTGGCAAATGCGCCAACAATTTGGGTAATAACATTGAAGGTCGGCGATAAATACAAATGCTGTTCACGACCGGTTCTACTCGCAGTGGCCTTGGAGTTAATATAATTTAAAAGCCTGCTAGTTCGCCCACTTCTCCCTACAAATTGCCTGGGTGCTTTTGCTTTTTCGTTGCACATGACCATCGGCAGAGGACGACACAAGGCAAACAATTTATGCTTTATATGAGTTGGGAAATGGTGTTCAGCATACAAATGCGGAGCAAATAGAATTTGTGTGTTTATCCTGTCCCTGACGCACAGAACCCTCTCTCTAGCTCCCGCGAACCGCTCATTTCATCTGGATCCGAGCGAGTGTGGGTTAATAGGAAAATCCTATGCATATCCATGTGCGGCGCTCTGCCTTGGTGAAGTGTGTGGATGACTATTTGTTTGCCATTCCCAGGAAGTCAGGGCAACAACCACATCCGTTAATTACGAATTCCATTTCTTTCAAAATATTTCGGGGTTTTAGAGTTGTATCAAAGAAACTACTTCCATGATTTTTGTATGTACAAACGGTTGTGGATATATACTCCAATACATGCTTGATAAGCAACCGAGTTTATATAATCATTCAATCGAGGAACAGTAGGTAGGATCAAGGTTCGCACGCCGAAGTCCAACCTACAACGTCGCCTTAAACGTTGATTTTGTTTTAGCATGTTAAATTATTACTTTTAGACTGAGTACTGAGAGACACTTGGCTATAGCCGTTCCTATATAGTACATAGTTATTGCTTACAGGTTTTAGACGATTTTTAGTAAATCCATTTAACAATAATTCAGCAACAGAAGGAAACTCAACAGATTTACCAATTCGCAGTTACCAGTTTGTCCATAATTGGAATATAGTATAGTATATAGGACAACAGATGAACGCACTCACGTACTTGCTCTTTACACCTACGCAGTGTGGGTCAACCGAGCTGTCGGGTTTGGTTAGTGTCAATAGCCGTCCTTGACACACTGTGAACTCTGATGGAAATCTCGGCATGCTCTCGCCCACGGGGTGGATGGTTGGTCAGTTCTCGGGGGCGTTCCAGGAATGTCTGCTGCCTGCACTCGAAGGGGTTTCTGTTTCGCCCAGCTCAGGTGGCAATTACCTGTTGCCGCTGCCGCGCTCTCCCCGGGACCCAGATGCCCCAATGCAACCGATTTATTTGGGTCAGAGCGGAAAGCAAACGAATACCTGGGTTTTCAATCACTTTGCCTGAAGCTCTATCGTTTTTGAGGCCACTATCAATCCAGTCCTCACGAGGGTCGCATCGCTCTAGTAAAGCGGACGAGTTTGATAAATACGATAATAATAAATACGAAACACACATGACTACAACTCTAGTACGGTACTCTGTCGTTTTTTTAATACTTTATAAAATACTAAAGTGAGAAGGAAAATTTACGATTACTGCAATGAAAAAACAGCAAATTCGGAAAATTCGACGTCGTATTGTACTCCGTTGCAAATACTAAACTTAACTTGTAAATTTATTGAAACCGACGATGTACATTTCAATTGTAATAATTGAAGAAAAGCAAAATGTTTGGAAATAATTAGCCCGATAACTTGCCGGCATGCTTTGAGTTTAACCAACTGAAGGAACCCGAATTAGGTTGAACAAGTCAGTAGCTGACTTCTCTATGCGCAGTGTCTAAGTTCACTTGGAATCGACTCACACAATACCGACAACAGCCGGCTTTGTATTTTAGGCCGACAAATGGCATCCATTAGACACAAAAGGCCAAATTGCCTGGCCCGGTTCCGATGGCATCGATATACTCCAACATATTGGTACCCAATTGCCAGCGTACCACCCCTCGATTGCATGTATTTTGATTTTGTGTGCCGTCTATTGTCACGTGTTCGTTTCACCGCCGTTCCCATGTATGGATGGTCTATTGTGTAATTGATTTCGATTCATGTGGCCAAAGGCCCCGTAGCTATTTGCATGATTGGCACATTTTGGCTGGCTATCCGTTTTTATACACGGTACCGGTAGAATGGAATACTACATAGGATTCCTAAGAATATGTCTAACAGGGATATGTACGAGTAGTCCTGATCAGCGTCAAGCTCAAGTCAATCGAGCCGTTTTCGATTGTCCGCACAACGGAATAAAATATTTTCAAAATTTTTGAATAAAAAAACATGGACACATAAGAAGCGAAAAATTGAACCATATGCGACTCAAAGGGTATTAGCTGCAAAACAATTAAAGAGCTCAATATCTCCTCAATTTTAAGAAACGGAAGTTTAGGAGAGGGCTTCGGGGGTGTAAACTTTGTAAATTAGCTTAGTACCGGGTACTATTAGTCGGGACTGTTAACAAGAGTTCTCATAGTTGTTTTTTTTAGTCTTACTTTTATGGCGATGACGCTACCGGGACATGGCGAACTTTTCCAGTAGTACGATTTTGATATGCATGGCATGCACAACGCAGGGATTCATTAAGTAGCATACTCGTAAAACAAAAAGTTGGCGGCATTCGCATGGGAATCACATACCCATTAATGAACCTAACTGACCAGTCCAATTCTTTTCATTGCAGTTTTTTTACTGCAAATCAAATCGAATAAGTCATGAACGCACTCGATATGAATAAACAATTTCTGAGCGTCTCCCACGACCACAATCAGCATCAGGCCTCGGCGGACGACCAGCGAAGTCGCTCACGGTGAGTAATCTGTTAATTATCATAAATGGCCTCTAATTGTCTTCACATGGTGGACAAAAAATTTATATAAGCTTATGTTAGGGGCATTTTATTTTCGATAAAGCCGTTGAAAGACATCCTTTCTATTGTACAGTTTAGAATCTCTAAAATGTTCGCTTCAATTTGATAATTAATCGGATTAGTTAACCACATTTAAATGCCGCAGTAGGTAGGGCCTAGACCCAATTAATTGTTTTTTAAATATCGTTTAAACGATGTATTTTTAGTCTAGTAACTGACCCGACTATAGTGTTGTGCCGACTAAGACAGGTATTATACGTATTATACGTGGCCGCAGAAAAAAATGTTCGATAGTCATGGTATTCGGTCCGTTCGCTTAATGTCTTTGAGTAAACCATAAAATATTTAAAATTACAGACATGTCTGAAGAAAATATTCTTTTTAATGAAATTTCTTCCTCCATCGCAAAAAGGACCATTTTATAAAGACTCACATGGACGCGCAAAAATTAACGTAGCCCTAACACAAAAAAGTTCGACCATGTTTGATTTAAATTTGACAATAAAATCCTTTATGTGCTAAGTTGTATACTCACCATTCCCAAAACAGATCCGAGCGTGCCTCAAGCTTGGCGCTACCATTAAACTCCCTTCTCGACTTTTACGACAAGCAACAGGAGCAGTGCAAGTCGGTCACCCTGCTGCCACTGCCCAGCCATTCCAGTAACTCCAGCTGCAACAGTAGCAACAGCAGCATCGTGCGACGCCACTCCTCCCACTACTATCCCATGCTCGAGGACAAGCAGAAGCCGCCGCAGATGTCCCAGGCAGCCACACAAATGCTTGTAAGTAGACACGTTGTTGGGGTACTTTCGAAGGATCAAAAATTGCCTTGACTCTGTCAAGCAAAGCTTGCGGTCAAACGATTGAAATTTTAGAGTCTCATGGTGGACTTGGAAATCAATTATCTTGTTCACTAACTCAATTATTATAAAACTAAGCTTAATTCTGATATACGTATTTGACCTATGAGGTGTACGGGTAGGAATAAACGCTGCACTTCAACATTTTTTGCTGTCTTATACTTTAATGTGCTTTCAAAAGCGTTTCTATTTTTATACCATGTACCTTAATGTACAAATGGTATATTAACTTTGTGCAAATGTATGTAACAGCCAGAAGGAGACATCTCCGACCCCATAAAGTATATATATTCTTGATCAGCGTCAACAACCGAGTCGATATAGCCATGTCCGTCTGTCTGTATATATGAACACCTTGTTCTCGGAGATGGTAAGAGATAGACGTGTAATTCTTTTTGCTTTTGGTGTGTTATTGTTGCAGGCAGATCAAGTTTATTTAAAATTTTTGCCACGCCCCTTTCCGCCCACGTAATTTGCATAAAACTGTATTTGAATTTTCTTCGATAACTTGGACAAAATAAGAGCTAGAGACCTATTTCTTTTTGCAATATATCCGTTTAACTATATATCCGTTTAACGTTTAACTAATGTCATTCTTGGATTTTTGCCACGCCCCTTTCGGCCCTCGTATTATCTTCGAAATAGTAAAAGCTAGAGTCCAATAGGTCCACTGATTGTCAAACACATACGTGCAAAATAACGTACGGATCGGACAATAAATATAGAAGATATGGCCAATAAACGTTTAACCAACCCCTTCCCTAGGCAACGGCATGTTGCACACGCTGGGGTGACGTCATCCGTCCCTTCTTTAACTTCAATTCGTTCGCATGTGTATACATACATATAGTGTGTGTATGTGTGCACCTGCTGATTTTTTGGATGTCAACAAACGAAAATTTTGTGAATTATTTGAAAAAAAAAAAATAAAATCAAAGAAATGATTCATAAAGAAAAACAAGTAGAAACGCTGTAGTCGAGATAATACCATTATCTGCGTAATTGCTAAACAAACATAATGCAAAAAGAAATAGGTCTCTAACTCTTATTTTGTCCAAGTTATAGGCAAATGTTGTCGAGGAACATTCAGTTTTATGCAAATTACGAAGGCGGAAAGGGGCGTGGCAAAAATCCAATAATACCATTATCTGCGTAATTGCTAAACAAACATAATGCAAAAAGAAATAGGTCTCTACCTCTTATTTTGTGCAAGTTATGGGCTAATGTGTCGTTATGGGCTAGAGGTACCTTCAGTTTTATGCAAATTACGAAGGCGGAAAGGGGCGTGGCATTTGAAATAAACTTGATCTGCCTGCAATAATAACACACCAAAAGCAAAAAGAACTAGACCTCTAGCTCTTACCATCTCCGAGAACGAGGTGTTCATACATACAGACAGACGGACAGACGGACAGACGGACAGACGGACAGACGGACAGACGGACAGACGGACATGGCTATATCGACTCGGCTGTTGATGCTGATCAAGAATATATATACTTTATGGGGTCGGAGATGTCTCCTTCTGGCTGTTACATACATTTGCACAAAGTTAATATACCATTTGTACCTTAAGGTACATGGTATAAAAAGTACATGGTATCTCGTTGTCGAGAAATCTCGACTACAGCGTTCCTACTTGTTGTACTATGTACAAGCTGTGAAGTGGCTTCCTCTTTGCCAAAATGGTAAATGATTTAACATTAATTACTGCTGATTTTCTGAGGACTGTGCAAAAAGCCTGTGGCTATTTGACGATATGATATGCCAAATGAATTGATGATCGGCGATATTGAAGCACTAGTTCCTTTATTTAATAAACGTGGTGCTCATTAGTTGACCTTCATGGTCGCCCAGGACGCTATTTGCCCCCAACCAGCTCCCGGCAGGCTGGGAAGTCACTGCTGCTAGATAAATACTACTGAGAATTTTTTCACTATTCTCAAAAAGCCACAGGCTTTTTGCACAATTTTCAGAAACCCGCCAGCAGAAAATGTATTTTATTTAATTATTTTCTTAATTAACCTAAAACATTATTGAATATATTGAGAGAATAAAAATTCCTAAACAAATTCTTTGACGGGTGCACTTTATTGGACATAGTAACTACCAGAATTAATATTCGGAATGTAACTTTTCTCTTTAATGAGGTCGAAGAATTTTAAAACAAATATTTATCGTAAAAACACTTTAGGTTCCCTTTTTGTCAGATTTTTCTGGCATATTCCAAGAAAATTCTTTAGTTTGTGCAAATTTCTCAAGTTTGTTGCACTGCGAAGTTTTGACAGCTCAAATATTATGCCAGTGGTTATAAGGTCGCTCACTGTTGGCCTTTTGCCGAAACAGTCGTTAGGGTTGGGAAGTGGAACGGCTGGCTTTGCGGGATCCAGCAAAGTTTTGCTGGCTCTGCATGATTTTAGAGACCGATGCTGGCGGAGAGCCTCCGAAATCCACCATTCCCTGCCGTGAGTGGTGCTATACTTACATATCCAGGGCCTCGCCAACAACACTGGGTTATTTTCCTATTTCGCTTTTTCGGGCCGCGTCGGTTTTATACACACGGCTTAACGGCGGCTTAGTTGTCCCCTGGGCCCGCACCTGTCGGGCAGAATAGACTGCAGAATATTGCTACAGGATAATACAGCCACAATGTGTAATAGCGGGAGCAAATACACAAACAATTTTCAATTCGTATTCCAATATTTAGTACACCTTTAATTTTTGTTATTTTTATTTTAACGTTTTATCCATACTTGATTATGCTCGTAATTAGTCTTTGACAAAACTTTTTATAAATGTTTCAATGTCTTCAAATCCTTTTTAACGCGTTGCTAAGTATGCTTATTTAACCGCGGAATGTAATATTTAACATATGTAATATTATATGGTAGAATATTATGACTCCTGAATATATATTTTTTTCGTGCTATAGTCTTGTCTCGTTTTTTTCTTTCCGTGGCAGGTAAATATGACGGATCAGAAATTCGGCAAGTCAGCGCCCTTGGCGGGAAGGAATCAGCTCCAGTTTCATCCGCAGCAACAGCAACAGCAGCTAGTGAGGGTGGACACGCCAGTCACGCCACCGCCTCCCATTCCGCGCCGCCTGCTGCGGGGCAAGTCCGCCTGGCAGGCGTGCGGCATCCCCAACCCAATGATTACTAACGGACCGGAGAGCGCCCACGGCGTCGGTACGGTGTTTGTTTATCCGCAGCCAACAAACGTGACCACAGAGTCACAGGGCTTGGGATCCGTCGGGGCAGGCGGAGGCGACAGAGCCGGCAGGGGAGAAGGTCTGCCCGGATTGGGAGGACAGGGAGGCGGGCTACAATCAGCGCTGCTTGTTGACATCGCCACACGTCCGGGTCACGGGTACTTGGATGCCGATGGCATTTCCGATGACGACCGCATGAGCCTGGAGAACTCTGTCTTCGATGAGTCTTTAACCTCGACGCCGGTCAAGGTCGCCAGCACCAATGCCGCCGCCGGACGCTACTCTGGCATGGGCCATATGGCCAAGCGGGCGCAGCGCTCTTCCAGTAGCACTGTGGACTCTGCCTACGGATCATCGCTGGGAGGCCACAGCGAGCGCTTCGCCAGCAGCTCAACGAGCGCGGACTTCCGCAGTCGCTTCTCCTCGGTAGACACGCAGTCCTCGCTGGATGAGAAGCCGTCGATCGACTCCCCACTGGCCACCAGGGAGGCGGCCTTTCGGGAGCGGGCTGTCCTCAACGACGCCATGCACAAGCTCAACAACAATAACAACACCAACCTGGTATTGCCCCTCTACTCTGCCAGCAACAACAACCACAGTATCAACAGCAGCATCAATGCGGCTGATGGTAGATCGGGGGGTGGTTCTGGCGATGACGGTTGCAAGTTGCCAGTAGTTCCCGCCCGCAAACTGCCACCGCAGAGTGGCAAGAGCGGCAGCAGCGAATCCGGATCCCAGAACTCCAAGGAGACAAGCAGCGTCTCGGCTTCGGCCTCCACATCATCGGCGGCCTCTGCTGGGTCCAGCACCATCTCCAGTGGAACCATGTCGTCAATGTCGGGACCGTCACCGTCTGTTGCGGCGTCTAATGCCGCCGATTTGGATCCCATCTCAAAACGTTCAGGGCCACCGGATCCACCATTAAGGCAGGCCGCAACGGTTTTTGATGGCATGGGACCCGGTGCCCGGGGACATCCGCCCCCACCGCTCACTGTACGAAATAAGCTGGGCCGAAACAAGCCGCCACCAATTTCGTATCCTCGGTTGCAGCAGCGCCAGGACTCCACCCTGTCCAGCGATAGCTATTCGATCAGCTCCAGTCCGGGCTACAACTCTAAGCTGATGGAGACTCCGTTGCTCGGCTCGGAGTCCCAGCAGGTGGCTCGCAAGTCCCATGCACCCGGCTCGGCTCAACGGCAAACTCCTCTCATGGACCTCGCTCCCACTCGGTTTCTGAGCGGTGTCAGCGGTGGTGTCGGGGGAGGGGGTGCTAAGCAGCTCTCAGCTGTGCCACCGCCACGAGGCAGGATTAATATTCGCCAGGACTCCACAATTTCCAGCGACAGTTTCAGTCAGACGTCCAGTCCGGGGTACAACCCCAAGCTCATGGAGGCCCCGCTGATACCTTCTCTCTCCGCCAAACGATTATGCAGTGGTAAGAAATCATATACCTTTTCTAATATTTTAGGACAGACGGACATGGCTAGATCGGCTCGGCTGCTGATGCTGATCAAGAATATATATAATGTATAGGGTCGGAAACCCTTCCTTCTCCCTGTTATACACTTTGCACAAACTTAATATACCATTTGTACCTTAAGGTATAAAAACAAGTAGGAACGCTGAGGTCGAGATGTCTCGACAACGAGATACCATGTACCATGCAAAGTGCGAAGGTGGAAAGGGGCGGGGCAATTTGAAATAAACTTGCCTGCAATAATAACACACCAAAAGCAAAAAGAATTACACCTCTAGCTCTTACCATCTCCGATAACGAGGTGTTCATACAGACAGACAGATGGACATGGCTACATCGATTCGGCTGTTGGTGCTGATCAAGAATATATATACTTTACGGGGTCGGAGATGTCTCCTTCTGCCTGTTACATACATTTGCACAAAGTTAATATACTATTTGTACCTTAAGGTACATGGTATAAAAAAATTAAATTAAATAAATGTTATGTATCAATTTATTATATGAATATAGCACCAGCACCCATAGTCTGCCGACAAGGAGTTCAGCACGAGCCTATCGAGGAGCTTGAACCGCCTCTGACCCTGTCGCCGCTTCACAAGACGAGTGGTCCGCCCAGTAGCCTTCAGACAATTGTACGCTTCCAAAATGGAGCCCCCCACACCATGTCCTTGCAGCACCAGGTGAAAAGAATATACCTTTATATGGAAAGCCTTCAATCTAACCATCTCCGTTTCAGATCATCAACCGACGCAAGAGCTCCAATCCGTACATCACCAACGGGCGGTTGAAGTTCCGCCTGTTCCAGATCCTGATTAATGCGTTCGCCCTGTTGGCCATTGCCGGAGGCCTGGCCGCCTATTTCAATGCATATCCCACGATCAAGTTCGTCAATAAGACGATTATCAACACGATCCACGTGGAGGATAACACCAGCTTTGGCAAGAATCCAGCGCCCGGCACTTGTCTGCCCATAATCGTGCGTTTCTGCCAGGGCCCTCAGATCCCCTATAACTACACAGTATTCCCGAACTATATCGGACACTTTGGGCAACTCGAGACGCAAACGGTAGGTCGATTTGTGAGAGCTGCTTACAGTTTCTAACCGATGATTTATGATATGCAGGACTTGGATTCATATGAAGCCTTGGTTGATGTGAGATGCTACGAGCTGGTATCCCTGTTCCTCTGCACGCTGTTTGTGCCCAAGTGTGGACAGAGCGGGTAAGTGGAGATAGAGATAGAGGTGGAAAGGTATAAGGTTTATACCTAAAGGTTTATACCTGGTTTGTTGGCATAGATACTCATAAACAAGTAGGAACGCTGTAGTCGAGATTTCTCAACAACGAGATACCATGTACCTCTTTTCTTTATGAACCATTTTTTTGATTTTATTTTTTTTTTTTCAAATAATTCACCAAATTTTCGTTTGTTGACATCCAAAAAATCAGCAGGTGCACACATACACACACTACAGTATGTATGCACGTGCGAACGAAGTGAAGTCAAAGAAGAGACGGATGACGTCACCCCAGCGTGTGCGGCATGCCGTTGCCTAGGGAAGGGGTGGGTAAAACTTTAATTGGCCATATCTTCTATATTTATTGTCCGATCCGTACGTAATTTTGCACGTACGTGTTTGACGACCAGTGGACTTATTGAGCTGAAAATTATGCCTTTAGCTTTTACCATTTCGAAGATATATTTTTTTGCAAATACGAGGGCGGAAAGGGGCGTGGCAAAAATCCAAGAATGACATTATCTGCGCAATAGTTAAACGGACATATTGCAAAAAGAAATAGAAATCTCTAGCTCTTATTTTGTCCAAGTTATCGAAGAAAATTTAAATACAGTTTTATGCAAATTACGAAGGCGGAAAGGGGCGTGGCAAAAATTTGAAATAATCTTGATCTGCCTGCAACAATAACACACCAAAAGCAAAAAGAATTACACGTCTATCTCTTACCATCTCCGAGAACAAGGTGTTCATATATACAGACAGACGGACAGACGGACGAACGGACAGACGGACATGGCCATATCGACTCGGCTGTTGATGCTGATCAAGAATATATATACTTTATGGGGTCGGAGATGTCTCCTTCTGCCTGTTACATACATTTGCACAAAGTTAATATACCATTTGTACCTTAAGGTACATGGTATAAAAAGCATCTAACTATTATACCACACACAGACTCAAGGTCCCCGGCGTTAAAATTAAGAATGTGGAAGAGGACGCCTGTTTAAAATGTAATAGTAGATAATAAGTGTACGAACAGAAGTTGTATACTTTATTTTCGGGAATTATAGCGTTAAGATATCCGTTAACTTTTTAATTTTTGGCAAATAATAACCGACAAATTATATTTTATGTCAATCCAAAGTTGTAAACGAAAGACTATCCACAATTATTCTTTATAAAATAGGTCCAATATAAATCTAACTTGGCTTTAAAAATACCTATTATACCTCATCTTCACCTATTCATACTTCTAGGGCTACTGTGCCGCCCTGCAAAACGCTCTGCACGGAGACGATGCGCCGCTGCGGCTTCTTCTTCGACGTGTTCGGCCTCAGCCTTCCTGAGTACCTGAACTGCAAGCTTTTTAAGGACTTCCCCAGCTCTGAGGACTGCGTAGGTCTGGAGGAGGTGCGCGACGTGATGATAGCTGCCTCGAACCCGAAGTGCGATGGCTTTCAGTGCGACCAGAATCGCTGCCTCCCGCAGGAGTACGTGTGCGACGGCCACTTGGACTGCATGGATCAGGCAGATGAGGCGAGTTGCGAAAGATGCGGACCGGACGAGATCTACTGTGGGGACAGTCAATGCATTGGTACCAAACACATCTGCGACGGGATCATCGACTGCCCATATGGCCAGGACGAGCGCAATTGCTGTGAGTTTCTTGCTTTTTTTAATAAATATCACAAACCTATAGCTCCTTTTCACCAGTGAGGCTAAGTGAGCGGAACGGAGATGTGGGCACTGGGGTCCTGGAAGTCTATCGCATCGGACAGCGTCAGTGGATGCCCGCCTGCGTCAAGAACTGGGATAGAGCCGTATCTCCCAGTGCCGTGTGCTCAATACTCGGATATTCGGCGGTGAACGCCACAAGCGTCCTGACCCAACGCACCCATCGACCGCTTCTGGCCTCAGTAAACGTGTCTACTGACATTTGGAAAATGTATGCCAAGAGACGCTCTACCTTGATGCAGGAGTTTGCGAATTGCAAGAAATCGGAGGACTATCCCATGGCCGAGCTTACTTGTTCGAATTACGGTGAGTGTGTTTTGGGAACCATCCGAATTTCTAGATGCAGTCTGTATAATGTTTTACATAGAATGCGGAAGAGTGAAGAGAGGTCGCCATAAGCCCTCCCGGCGAATTATCGGTGGGAGTCAGGCAAATCCCGGCAATTGGCCCTTTCTGGCCGCCATCCTCGGCGGTCCCGAGAAAATCTTCTATTGTGCTGGTGTGCTCATTTCCGACCAGTGGGTCCTTACTGCATCACACTGCGTGGGAAAGTAAGTTTTAGAGTGCAAACTTGAATGCGGGGCATATGCGTAATTTTTTATTTTGGCAGCTACACGGTTATAGACTTGGAGGATTGGACCATTCAGTTGGGTGTGACGCGCCGCAATTCCTTCACCTACACTGGTCAAAAAGTTAAGGTCAAGGCGGTCATTCCCCATCCGCAATACAACATGGCTATTGCCCACGACAATGACATAGCACTCTTCCAGGTGGAGTCAAGCGTGTCTGTAAATGCTGACGTTTTTCTAATCTGTTCTGTGAATTTTCAGCTGGCAACTCGGGTGTCATTCCACGAGCATTTGCTACCCGTCTGTCTGCCTCCGCCGAGCGTAAGGAATCTTCATCCTGGCACACTTTGTACCGTCATCGGATGGGGCAAGCGAGAGGAGAAGGACCGTGAGTGATATTATTAGACTTTTCGAAATTTTTCTCCGGTTTTATACTGGTTCACGTAAAAAATACTTTTTTTTTAACATAACATTTAAATTTTATTAACGTCGATCAGCCAACCTAATGACTATAATACGTTGAGCGTAATAAAGAACAGATAATAAATTTTATAGTACGTGGATTGTAAAAAATTACTGTTGCAGCACTCGAGAAATATTGCATCCTCTTTTTCAGAGATCGCCGGGGTAGAAAATAATAGCTTTAGGAACTCCAAAAAGTATATATGTACTATTTAAAAAATTTTAGATAAAATCGTAGTTTTGAATCAAAGCGGAGGCGATATTATCATGTCCGTCAGTCCCTATAAACGCCTAATTCTTGAGGAGTATAAAATTCTTGGCAGCAAAAAACAATTAAATAAGTCGTACATTTTTTGAAAAATATTGAAAACAAGACATGCACTTTTTTTGTTTGATTTCCCAGCCAAGTCCACGTACGAGTTTATTGTAAACGAGGTGCAGGTGCCCATCATTACGCGCAATCAGTGCGACGAGTGGCTGGATAACTTGACAGTCTCAGAGGGCATGGTCTGTGCAGGTTTCGATGACGGAGGCAAGGACGCCTGTCAGGTGAGTATCTCCTCACAGAATTAAGAGGATAAGAATATTTATTCTTTACTATGCCTTTTTTCCTTGTTTACTTGATATCTGTGTGCAGGGCGACTCGGGTGGCCCACTTTTGTGTCCATATCCGGGCGAGAAGGACCGCTGGTTTGTGGGTGGCATCGTGTCCTGGGGAATAATGTGCGCGCATCCCAGATTGCCCGGAGTCTATGCGAACGTGGTGCAAGTGAGTAAATCGTCAAATATTTGTGTGGGCTCCCTATCTATTGAAATAAAATATATAAAATATTTTATAAATATATAAAAAACTATGTGAGTCGTCTAATATCATTTTTTCTGCATTGGTGTATCCATAGTACGTGCCTTGGATACAGGAGCAGATGGCAAAGTATTCACGGCCCATCAACGAGGACCGGGTCAACAAGTATGACCTGCATCCAGGAGGACCCGACATGCTGTCCAAAATATCCACGGATCCAATGCGCAATGGAAAGCCATACTACTATTCACACGCCAGAAGCACGTCCAAAAACTAAGCTAGGCAGTTGAGACAAACCATATCTTTGATACGAATGCACAAAGTATAGTATACATACATATACTCAGATGAATCCTGTGGAAGACATACATATATTTTGCTACTGAACTTAGGGTACTAGCGGGCACCATCCGCTATAACCAATTTGGACAACATATTCACGTGTCAATTTTCCGAATTTATTTGTCAATTTTTTTACAAAGAGATTTCTAAGAACCTGAATCCGCAAGAGAAACCACACCCCTTAAAAATTTAAATAGGGCGCCTGAACTGGGCGAAAAAAATGTGTCAATACACATAACATAAAGCGTACGCGATTTATATATATACAAGTAAGCGATGATAACCGATATATAGCCGAATCTGTAACTAAGTAATTGGTAATTGTGTCTAAATACCTGGAACCTTGGACAATAATTCGATTTTGTAGCTGAATTTTGTGTTGCAGAAAACGGTCAAAAACGGAAAATAATCTGCGGAATGACCGTCAAAATATTTATAACAGCAAAAATAACAGACGCATAATTGTCGAAAAAAGAAAAACAAGCAACAAACAAAACAATAATATATCTTTGAATACGAGGAAAAATTAGTAGAACCAAAGCTATCGAGTGTTACACATTAGACCAGTCACTAGCTAAAAAGAGGACGTTGTAGTAAATAAATATGTAACTATACCTTAAACCACAAAAAAAAAAACTGAAAAAATTGCTGATATTGGGCATTTGAAGGAGTGAATGTGCAATTGACAATAACGTGAAACGCAAATGCACAAAAAGAAAGCGAAAAAGTAATGCATCTAGACAATAAGTAATGAAAATACTAACTACAATGCGTGGGTTTCAGCTTTAAAGAACACAACATGAAGATACATATAAAAGGCAAATTAAGGACGAATTGGAGTAGTGAAGAATGTATACATATATAGACATACGTACTATTTACGCGGTGAACTAACTACAGACAGTATACAGCTTCGAAATGCGGCTAGAGATAATTCAACTTAACTTAACTTAATGTTTAGAACTATTTACACGCCAACGCAACTCGATTGTCACGCCCCCTTAGACTGGCCGCTTTGTAGTCGAAGCTCAAAAGGACCGCCCTTGTTTGTATCCCCCTGTAATCGTGTCATTTACCTGTTTAGTAGACCCGTATGCTAACCCGTAAGCAAAAGCATGTACGAGATAATGGTATTGAATGTAAAATACGCGTAACTAAAGACTCAAAACTGGTTGTTTCATCACTTACACTACACAAAAACACCACCTGAGCTTCGAGATGTGTACAGCTTTGATATTATTTTCGATCCAGATTAAGAGCCACTTACTGGCCCGTGGCGCCTGGAGCTTAGTGTTTTGACTTATCCATCTAGCTAAAAATGACAAAAATACAAACCTGTTGAAATGCTTTAGAGAAGAGATTATAATTGTATAACCGATAACTATTAGCTCTAGGTTGGCATACATATACAAATAGATATATATACATACTAAACTATATGCCTACCTATATATATATATGTATATGCATGTTTTGTACAATCAGTTTACAAGTGGAAAGTATTATTAGTCTTAAATGGGGGTTTAAATGAAGCGCATATTACACAAGGCACATGAAAACAAAGCATATGTAACTGAAGAATATATACAAGAATTATACATGTAACGGATATATTCTATATATTTATTGTAGCAGTAGCTTGTAAGCAGATGTGATGGTGTCTAAATTTATACATGCATATTACCATGCGGCAAGTGCAAAGCTTAGTTTACACTCGAGGCAATCTATCGGCCATTATATCCAGAACGAGAGCATACTTACTTCAAACGGTGGAAAAGAGCGACCGGAATAAGGACAATACAAAATTCATATACATATAGAAGAACTGCTTAACCACAGCATAGACATACATACAAGATAATGCGTGGCCCGGGTATATGGCCAAAATGAACAGAGATTTCATGAATATCAGATATGGTATGAAATTTTTATGTCACTTGGGCTATCAAAACATTCCAATTGCTATAGTTACGTTATATCTATCGTTTCCTGTAGCTGCTGCCTTGGACAGTCAGCCACTCTCATCGTTTCGTAATTTTCGTTTCAAGGGATCACTCTCCTTGTGCATTTACGGTCATATGGGCCATGGCGATCTATTATATACACCCATGCTCCTGGCTACTATCGAAACGCTTAGCTTTATGTACATTTAGTATAAATCGAACACATCCCATATATACATACATATATATATATATATATATATTTTAGAACGTAAAATGCTTAGCATTGGCATGGGAGGCGAGTGAAATAATTTACACACGGCATGGATAGCGGAATATAATTACTAAGTACAATCTGCATACAATCAACACGCAAAACCCGAAGTCACACAAGCCCCCGTACTGGTAAAATCGCTGTGGCTGAGGAGGACACTCCCCCCAGCATTCTGCTGTTTGAAAAACTACTCTACATCCCCTCCCATTACCACTCCACAAAGGTTGCACGATTTTGTTGCACAGAAAACCTAAGTCAAAACAAAAAATCTAAGAAAATGTAGCGAAACGTTTGTGTAAATGTAGCAAATACAACCACATGCTGATTACCTAACTAGTTGAATTTAAATTCGAGTATGTGTCCAAAACCAAAAAAAAAATCAAAAGATATTATGTGTACACAAAGTATCAGAATATGTGTATTATGCGTATATGTTTAAAGAGATGATCATTGATGAGGAGGAGCACTTGTTATTTATGCACAGACGCAACTTTGTGAAGAATTTACATACAAGAAAGAAACTTTGACAATAAAAGACAAACTGAAACTGAATTTTATTTCTTGTGAGCTAGAGAAGCGCATCGGATGCATTGTGAATTTATGAAGAGTTTTACATTCGGATTTTGAAATTTTGACGCGAATCAGGCAGGCGATTGTTGAACCTTTATTTTGGCAAAACCAAATCGAGATAAATATAAATATATAACTATGACAATACGGCACGCCCATTGGGCCAAGGCCATACCATTAACTGGGACACAGTGCAGAATCCTAAATGTAACTACATAAGCTACACGCAACCAGATATAACCGAATAAAAATGCTAAAAGCAACATGTCATACAAAACATGATATATACTTACACACAAATATTATATGAATGTTGGAAAATAAATGTATAAAACCATAAACTCGGCTCAAAATGTCTTTTACTGGCGACCAGCTAACAAAAGATTTAGTCAACACGTAAGTTCATATAAATGCAACAAGTAAAGTGACCTTTACTTGACTTCTATTCACTTGAGGTAGCTCTGCACCACTTCGCGCATCTGTTGGATGACCTCACGTTGATTCGGGGCCCCCACCACGGCTGTGCCCGAGACGATCATGTTGGCTCCGGACTTTGCGCAACAGTCAATGGTCTTGGGGCCCACTCCGCCGTCAACCTCTATGTCCAGGGTGGGGTAGTTATCGCGCAGCCACTTCACCTTGGGCATCATGTCGGCCATGAAGGACTGGCCGCCGAAGCCCGGCTCCACGGTCATAACCAGCACCACATCCGCCGTCTCTATGTACTGCTGCAGCTCCTCGACCTGTCATGGAGAGCCACAGGTGGTTAGCACCTTGAGGGGGGACTGCGAACGTAACTGCAACTCACCGGAGTGCCTGGCTTAATGGCCAAGCCCACTTTCATGCCCGCCTCCTGCACCTGCCGGATGACCTTGGCTACATCCTTGACTGGCTCCACGTGGAAGGTGTACAGATTGGCGCCCGCATCAGCCATCGGCTCGACCCACTGCCCTGGATTCTGGACCATCATGTGCGTCTCGAAGAAGGCCGTCTGCAAGGGCGGAGATTTAACCTGACCTGTGGCGCGAAGCTCCTACAACTCACCTTAATCTTGCTGCGCAAACACTTCACCAGGGGATGGCCGAAGGTGAGGTTCGGAACAAAGTTTCCATCCATCACGTCCAGGTGCAGGTAGTCGGCTCCATTGCAGAGCAGCCTCTGCGACTCGCAGGCAAGGTCCGAGAGATCTGCATTTAAGATGCTCGGTCCTATCTTAGCTTGCACGGCCATCTTCTGGCAGGTGTTGGTGCTATTGTTGGTACGGCTTCTGAGCAAGCGGATCAGCTTTCGGACGCCGTCGTACCGCCTTAAGGTCATACAGAGGGGAGGCGGGCGCCCCGAACGATAACGATAACGCCGGCGAGGAAATCGTGAGTCGGCCCCACCTCACGATACATGCAGCGGATCTTAAGGCGGGATAAGTCGCAGCTTAGGCACGCCAATCAATTTGGTAAATCATTTTTTTGTTTTCACCAAAATTCCTTAAGTCTGAGTAGATTTTCAATTCGATGTGCCTGGAAATTGTAAATGCTAAATCCATTACGGCTTACACGTCGTCAGTAATGGACTATGTGAATGGGGTGTTTCCCCATAGATTTATTGTTTTTAAATTTGTTCCACTTTCTGCTTACAAATACTTGTTTTGAGAATGTTGAGGCTATGTCTTGTCTAATGCCACGACTAGAGTTCGTCCTTTTGGCCGTTGATGCCCGGGTACTCCTTGTTTTCGATGGTGACACCCTTGCAGCGCTCCTGTTCGGTGAGAAAGTCCTTGGCCTCCCAGGCCTGGGCCCCGTCCTTGAACAGAAATATGGCGCGGTCGTCGTCGACCATGTAACGCTCCGCCTGGATGTGATTGTTCCAGAGGCTGGTTTGCCAAAGTTTGGTTATCTCGTCGGCTTCCTCTCGCGTCGGATTGCCGGTCACTGAGACGAAAGTCATCAAAGTGCGTCCCTTTTTGGACACCTTCAGCAGGTCTTCGGGGTTTTTGCTGTCCAGGTTGGAGAGGTCTAACTTCGGTTGTGGACGCAGGTGCTCCGGTAGCTCGTCGTCCTCCAAAGGCTCCTCGTCTTCCTGCGATAGTCAAAGGGAAAACAAAATGCGGGCTTCTGTGACACTCTGGCACTTACCTCCCACTGGTCCAGCAGGCGCTCCAGGTCCGCCTCGCTGTAGTCGCGAATGTCCTTCTTGGCCCACGCCGGTTTCTCCTCCTCCTTGAACTTCTTGGCTAGCACAAGAGGCGCCAGGGCTAGGAGCAGCAGAACGAGTCGAATCTGCATCGTATTTTCTAAATTCGTTGGCACTAATTCGATAGTCGAGTTATATTTGCCTTGTTGAATATCGATACCGGATATTTATTTGAGTTATCGATGAGAGGTTGATTTTTTATTTAAACCTTAGAATCTAGACTAATTATATATAAATACTTCGTTTGTTGAATAAGAATTTCTTAAATATTTAAGTAAAAATATAATTGACGATTCTACATATTCTTAAATTTGAAAAAAAAAAAAAAAAACAAGAATCATCTGGTAGTTCTGGTGGTATAATTGTATGTTTATTTGTATGCGTGGAAATAGACAAACGGATGGACTAGCTGACGCCCCACCTAGATGTTGTAGAATATTTTTATATTTTGCACGATAAGTTTTCGAATATGCATCCCTCGTTTCAGCCCATCCGCTGCAGACACCCGCTGCTCAGCTGTTTGCGGCATTTGCGTTGTCGAAATTCGGCAACAGCTGTTTCAATATTCAGCGGACGTTGGACGAGATTACTTCGCGTTGGACGCAACTCTTTGTTTTTGCGCGGAAATGCCGCTGGTAAATGAGCGACGGTCGTTATAATTAAAGATAAGAGGGTGCAGCATAACCACGTGTGTGCTGTGGCGTCTGAACACGAGCCGCGCGGCTCTAGTTTCGGTTTATTTATTCGAAAAACAATGATGCCTAGTGTCTTGTGCCAAAGGTTGCGTCGATGACATCATCGACACTGTGTTTTTAATCGGCTCTCCCCGTTCCATCTGTTTTGTTCTGTGTTCACGTATATTTTAGAAAAATCATTATCCACACAACGAACGCCAGAGTGTTTGAATCAACGCACACAGCTCCCAGATCGACGGAAAATCAATAGTCACCACCGGAGAAGCAGCTGCTAGGTCACGATGGTCTTCGAGGCGGTGGTCACTGACGTCCTGAACAAGGTCCTGGGCGACTACATCGAGAACTTGGATCGCAAGCAGCTGAAAATCGGCATATGGGGCGGTAAGTCCTTCCATTTCCTTGTCCCGGGACATCGGGGCATGCGACCTGCGACCTGCGACCTGCATCCTGGGAGCTGCTTGTAATTATGCTCCGCCCGCACGCGATGCGATCGTTTAATATGTGGCTCCAAAAACGGCACGAACGCGGCGATGACCTTATCCTTGGCAGTTTTTCGATTAGCAGTGACCTAATTCTGCCTCGGCGAATGCTAATGTGCTAGAGAGCAGTACATACCGCTCGCGGGAGAGATTCTGTGAGTGAATTGCTTCCCATTCGGTGTGATGCGGATGGTTGCCTAGATGGGTGCGGTTGTGCGGTGGCAGTGGACCAACTGTTGCATCTGCCGGACGCGCCACGTGTGGCTTTTCTAGCTATCGGAGCTTTTGCTTGCGGTTTCTGTTTACAGCCCCTCGCCTTTCACTGCTCCCTTTACTCGAAAACAATTCGAGATATATGAAGATACATTACATACAAATATATATAGACAATATGATTGTTTTGGATCTTAGTAGATACATGGTATTAAACTGCTTTTAATGCATTCCTTATTATCTTGAACGCCTGGTGGGTGTATGTACATCTGTATATACTCTCTTATATCCGATATCTGTGCGAAAATGTAAACAACACAACCGCCACTTATCAAAAGCTGTTCCTGCTCCCATTACCAAAAAAAAACCATGCGTTGGCA
The DNA here is from genome assembly GCA_021223825.1 of Drosophila ironensis. Lineage (NCBI taxonomy): Eukaryota > Metazoa > Arthropoda > Insecta > Diptera > Drosophilidae > Drosophila > Drosophila ironensis. The sequence continues at coordinate 2,579,356 of JAJJHQ010008764.1, read as the reverse complement.
TTTCAATTGTGTGACAAAACATGGCAAGGGGCGCAGTGTGGTGTAGATACAGCATAGAGTCTTAATTTAGGCCTCACCTCGGCCCATAGGCCTAGGGTCTACACCACCAAATAAATGCCAAGTTCAAGTTTTGAAAAATACATGAGGGGCCAAACAAACGGGTTTGTTTGTGATTTATGCTGCTGGTCGGGAGTCAGAGACTTGCTTTATTTCGGCTGGTACCGAACTTGATGACATAATACTGGCTCAGTGGCTTGGAACTTTAACGACTAAAAACGCTTTTGTTTTATGGGCCTATGAAGTTGTATAGCCTTTATTTAACGTGACCTATTAGCGTATGCAGTTTTTAGATGCGGATAGCGCCTTATTGATTTGTTATTTCCCCAAATTGAAGTTCTAAAAACAAGTAGAAGCGCTGTAGTCGAGATTCCTCGACAACGAGATACCATGTACCTCTCTTGCCGTTGCCGTGGGAAGCGGTGGGTAAAACTGTAATTGGTCATATCTTCTATATTTATTGTCCGATCTGAACGTATTTTTGCATGCACGTGTTTGACGATCAGCAGACTTAGCAGACTTAGCAGACTTAAAATTAGCTTTTACCATTTTGGAGATATCGATTTTTTTTGCGAATTCGAGGGCGGAAAGGGGCGTGGCAAAAATCTTTGTACCTTAAGGTACATGGTATAACAAGTTAATAACCTCAATCAACAGAAACTGGACTCTCAATCTCACGGGGCTGACGCAAATTTTGAAATGACATTTTCTGTATATTACTGTCTGTTCAACAAGTATCAAAGGATTCCTATTAAGTTCCAATCGACAACTCTTCATAACTAAGGCTAGGCCAATAAGTAAATTGTTCTAGTAGAATGAAATCGAACGCACTGATTATTTTCGAGTGTAAACAAAATGATTCCCATTTACTTTGTGACTTGATAAGACGCCGATCGATCCAAAACAAATGAAAATAAGGCGTCTTTATCAAATTTTGACTTAATAGTACTACTAATATAATAAGCGTGTTTCTTTTTTACGATTTCACAGACAGTTGTAAAAATGTTTTCTTTTAAAAATTCTTGGGTAATTGCAAAACACTTGTGGATTTATTACCATTTATTTACTCAATTCAGAGTGCTTATCAGTTCGGGGAAGTTAGGAGTTGCGTAAGTTGAGCGGTCTCACATGTGCGGTCATTAAACTTCTGACCCACATGCGTAATACCTTATGAATCCACTGTTTTTAGAAGCTAATTTGGAATTCTAACCATATTGAAAACATTGTCGGTACTCCATGCTCAAAATACCAGACGCCGATAAGACTATCGGTATATTGGCACGAGAGGGTCTTCGGTAACGAGCAATAACCTTCGATGTACTAATTGTTATTGTGCACTCCCTTCGTAATTGGACGGCTATTATTCAAGGTGTATTTTCTCCTACGCTCGCAAATGACTGAAAAGTGTAGGCTACATGAGTAATGACTTGGATCGGTCTGTCTTTTGGCAGGCGATGTGGTCTTGGAAAACCTCAAAATTCGGGACAATGCTCTGGACGACATGGATCTGCCGGTCCAGCTTATCTACGGCTACCTAGGTGAGCGCAGGATACACCTACACTCAAGCTAAACGATGTTTGATCGGATGGATAAACAATTGTAGGCAAGCTTGTGCTGAAGATCCCGTGGAAGAATCTCTACAGCCAGCCGGTGATTGTCAAAATCGAAGATCTTTACTGCCTCGTCCAGCCCAACAACAATGTAAAGTATGATGCAGATAAGGAGGCCAAACTTATGATGGATACCAAAAAGGCCGCTCTGGATGCTTTGGAGGCCGCTCACAAAAAGGAGATGGAGAAGAGTAAATATATGATTATCTAGTTTGGATTGGGTATGTTCTAATTACACTCTACTGCAGATAAGGCCAAACCAGATGCTGGATTTGCCGAGAAGCTCACCGCGCAGATTGTGAACAATCTGCAGGTGCAGATAACCAACGTGCATATCCGCTATGAGGACAGCACTACGACGGGCACTCCCTTCTCTTTCGGTATTTCCTTGCACGATTTGGAGCTCTACACGACTGATGGCGATTGGGAGAAATGCTATATGTCACAGCAGGCGTCGCAGGTTTTTAAAATAGCGAATCTCTCCTGCTTGTCGGCCTATCTCAACTGCAGCGGGTCTCTCTTCAGCAGTAACAAGAGCCAATTTCCGACCCAGTTTAAATCGAATATTGCTCGAAAGGAGTCAAAGCCCTTGGGCTATCAATACGGTTAGCTTGTACCCCTCGAACGTTTGTGTTTAAAACTAATAGGTTAACTCGCTTTTGAAGTTTTGGGGCCCATTTCTTGCAATGCCAAGCTGAAGCTGAACATAAATCCCGAATTCGATAACCCGCCCTTCGAAAGGCCAAAAATTGATCTCACCATGGAGATGGAGAAACTGAACGTCGGCCTGACCGATAGACAGTTCGAGAAGCTTCTGAAGCTGGGAGACGCAATGAACCGACAGCAGTTGGGCCTGCCCTATCGCAAATATCGACCATATGATTTACGTAAATATGAGCCTACCTTTTCCCATTACCCCGAGATAAACACGATGCTTCCTTGTTGTTTGATTAGCCTATATGGGACATGCCAGAGAGTGGTGGAATTTCGCCATTACTAGTGTCCTCGAGGAGCAAATCCGGAAGCCTCGGAAGAGTTGGACCTGGAATCATATAAAAACGCATCGTGATCGGGTTCACCTTTACGCCGAGGTGATTTTTCACACCATTTGAATTACTTTTTTTCTGATACTAAGGTTTTTATTTAAAATTATTAGAAATACAAGGAGTTGTCGTTGAGCAAAAAACCACCGGCCTTGTTGGAGGAAACCTGTCGACTGCTGGAAACCCAGTTGGATGCAATGAACCTGCTTATGATTAGGCAGCGAGTCAACATAGAAATCGAAAAGCAACGTGAGAACGAGCCCGAGCAAAAGGCGAGCTGGTTCGGCGGTTGGTGGGGCGGCGCGGCCAAGAAGGAGGAGAAGTCCGAAGGACAGAAGCTTGGCAAGTAACTCAAAACGCAGCCAAGACATCTTTTAAAACTTAGTTTTATTTCCCAATGCAGTGGAGAAATTCGAGGCTGCTATGACGGTAGAAGAAAAGGCCAAGATGTATAAAGCGATTGGCTACCAGGAAAACGACAAACCGACAGACCTGCCGGTAGAGTATGTGGCGATCCAAATGAACTTTAAACTCGTCGCCCTGGAGGTGGGTCTGTACAAGGACGGGTTGTTGGAACTGCCGTCGTCTGATTTTGTGACCTTGCCATCCTTACTCCTGTTGCGATTCTCTAATGCCACAGCGGCCATCGCGCAGCGACCGGCTGACGATGCTATTCAAATTAACGCCGGCGTAAGGGAGCTGATCGTAACGGGTATCACCCAGCAAAACCGCACTCCGCTCTTGGTGGAGTCCAAGCTAACCGATGACTTGAACCTCCTGGACGTCTCCTTTGAGACAAATCCGCTGGACAAGAGGTGTGACCAGCGGGTAAAGGTAAGGGCGAGACCGCTGCAAATAGTTTACGATGCGCCCACAGTCATGGCGCTCATTAGCACCTTTAAGGCGCCCGGGGACGTAACGCTCTCGGCGTTCGAGGACGCCGCCAATATGCAGATAAGCAGCTTAAAAGAGCGATCCGCCACAGGAATGCAGTACATGATTGACAAGAAACCGGTTCTAGATGCGGACATTTTACTGATGCCGAACATCATAGTGGTGCCTCACAAGGGCGTCTATTCGGAGGATGAGACACCGTTGCTGGTTGTGAGCATGGGCCAAGTGCACATTTCTAGCTCTCCCCGTCAAAATTTTTCGAACATTCAAAACCTATTTAACTCTGGTGAAAAGAAGGACATCCTCAAGGCGGTGATGAAGAACGCCTATGATAAGTTCACAGTAAAATTAGAAGACGTGCAAGTCCTCGTAGTTCACCCGGGAGAGCCATGGCAAGATTCTTTGACGAACGCAAGGCATACGATGATGCACGTACTGCGTCCCTTTTCGCTCCAAGTAACTGCTGGTCTTTGCGTTTTGGACAACGATCCGCGTTTGCCAAAGGTAAAGGTTGACATTGACGTGCCGGCGATCCGGTTTAACATTTCAGAGAACCGGGTAATTCAGGCTCTTAAGGTGGGCCTTAGCATCCCGCTGCCAGAACAAAATACCCAACCTGAGAAGGAAACTCTGCTGTCGGCACGCAGTTCGCGCAGCTCGATGGTGTCCATATCCAATTTCATCACGAAGGAAGTGAAAAAAATATCTCAGGCCACTCAGGACGCCAACCTTCCGCTGGAAGGCGAGATTGTGCAATTCACCAATTTGGAGGTGAACTTCTCGCTGGACGAGATCTACTTTGAATTGTTTCAGGATTTGCAAAGCGAATCGAGCTCTGAAGTCTCGGTCCAGTACATGACTCTAGAAGGCGAACGTTTGCCGTCAGTAGTGACTAACGAAGAAATAAGCCATGAAACACGACCTCATCAGATCCTTTCGATCGAGGTACGTCGCCTGGAGGCCCATTTTGTTGCACGAACTTACGAGTCGATAGCCACAGCCAAGTGAGTATACCTTTGGCAGAAGAATGTGTGATTACTGCTAATGCTCATCGTTTCTTTCCCCGCAATCAGACTGGGTGGGATTAGTCTATGTCAGTTCAATACCCATGAGGCCAATATGGAGGTTTTGGACGTGATCTATACACCCGAGGACACGGATGGCTCCAATTATTTGTTAACCGTTACGTGCACTCTGGCGGACAAGTCTTCGCCGGAGTTCAGCTCCAAGTACAACTCTACTGAACAACAGATCGTGGCAAATTTTAAAGTACTACGCGTGGTGCTGCATCAGGAGTGTCTAAAGCGACTTATGGAGGTCGGAACCAACTTCCAGAACGAGCTGACGTCACTGATAGCGGGACGCAGACCATCTCCGGACCGAACAAGCTATGCAGGCGGTGGCGATAGCATCCGACGGACGTTAGAAGTCATCCTAGAGGACACGGAGCAGATAATGTCCACTAAGGAAATGAAGCGGCTTAAGCGCAGGTCAAGTTCTCACGTGGTTGAAAGTGTGAAAGTGCGCGTAATCGCAACACTAGATGAGGTGGGTATGGTGCTCACCTGCCGCCGTCGTCCCCTGGCCGAAATGAACGTGAAGAAATTCGTAGCTAACATGACCTTGAAAAACTCCTACACGGAGGTAAACATTGGCCTGAAGGATATCCAAGTGATTGACCCAAATCCCCGCACCATTCATAAAAATGTAAGTGTTTTTACTGCCAATATTGCAGCTGCTAATATTCTCATGATTGGGCACCTGGTTTTCGCAGATAATGAGCATCGTGGACAAGGACGCATTTAACTGTCAGGTCGTGATTTACAATAAGGAGGAGACTCAAGACTATAACTCCGATGACATGAAGCTCACCGTTGATATTGGCTGCATGAAGATCGTATTCCTCAATTGGTTTGTGGCAGGAGTGATGGTGAGGTCTTGTCCACTAAAATAAGTATTTAAAGCTCATTTCTTTTTATTTCTTTTTTCATTTTCTGTGAAGAGCTTCTTGAACGACTTCCAGGCGGCCCAGAAAGCATTGTCCGAAGCCAGTGCTGCTGCCGCCGAAACCGCCAGGCAAAAGGCGATCGATGCTTATGATGTAGCGACACGCCTCAATCTCAACGTTCGCATCAAGGCGCCAGTCATCTTGGTGCCCACTTGCTCTGATTCTAAGGATGCATTGTGCCTTGATTTGGGTCTGCTGGAGATCACCAATAATACGGTTGAGTTGAACGTTCTCAACGCGGAACAGCCGGCCATAATCGACGAGATTAAGCTGCAAATATGTGATGTGAAGATTTTTAAGGTTGTCGTTCTGTCGGAAAAGGACACCGATGTGGATGGTAAGTTAACGTTTTCTATACACATTCAATTTTTGCTGCTTACCCGAGTTTTTTTTTTTTTAAACAGATGTGGATGCTGCATTTGGATTCTCGTCCAAGTGCAACATGATGAATCCGATGACCTGCACCTTGTTGGTTACCCGCAATCTGTCATTCGGCTGGTACAAAGAAGAGCCTGAACTTAATTTGGCGGGTCGTCTAAAGTCCGTAGAGGTAGCTAAACCGCCTCAACACATACTATAGGTCCCTTATAAAAATAATAAATATAACTTTCAGCTTACACTCTTTGCCGACGATTATGCCTTGGTCATTTCGGTGCTGAATCGAAACATGAATGAAGGCACGGTTGAATTTCCACCTATCGAGGAAAATTTGCCAGAAACGCCAAAACGTATTTCTGATCGCTCATCTCGGTTCTCGAGGCCTTCGCGTAACCTTAATCCAATGCAACCGACCAAGCAGCCGAGGGTCCACGAATCGCTTAAGTTTAACTTCCAGTTCGACGGAGTAGTCATTAATCTGATGGAGAGTAAGTCAGAGCAGAAAAAAAAGTATAAATAAGGTAATTGAATTGCGTATTCGCTCCCATAGATACAAACGAGGGACTTGCTCGTTTCGGAATATACTTCCTCTCCGTCAAAGGCACAAAACTGGACAACGACACATTGAGCACTTCGGTGGTTCTTTGCAACATACAAATGGATGATACGCGTAACAAAACCAAAAGTCAGATTCGCAAGTACCTATGCCGTAAGGATTGGGTGCAGCCCAAACTCAAAACGGAGGCGATCATGGACGATTGCTACAACGAGCGCAATTTCATGCTCAACGTAACAGCCATTATTAAGCCAAATGACACCTTCGGTGGGTACTAGCTTCTAGCGAAATATATGTCAAGATGAAAATGCACATCCTTACAGTTGAGGTTCAGTTGCGGGGATTCGACTTGATCGTCTGCACCGATTTCCTACTTAAGCTGACTACATTCCTTGTTCTGCCGGAGGAGAGACATTCAAACACCGATCTTTTACAGGCATCACGAATGCCCGACACGGCACACGAAACGACTCAGACGGCGCGATTGTCTTCCTTTGCAGCGAACAACGATGTTAGGGTAAAAGTGGGTACGTATCAAGAGCTACAGTTAATCTTAATCTTAAACTAATTCTTAATGGCTCTACAGAACCAAAAACCCAAAAGAAAATGAATCTCATACTGCATGTCGAGGAGCCCGACATAATTTTGGTAGAGAACCTTGAGGATCTGAACACAAGCTGCATTATCTTCAATGTAAGTTCAAAAGAGACCCCGATTATGCTCAGAATAAAGCGAAAATTACCTTCACAGGCTGCAGCTAAGGTAAACTTGCGCACTTTAAGTGACAAGCAGATCTTAAACGGACAGATCGACGGTCTTAAGATGTACATGTGCGCCTTCATGCCGGAGCGGAGGGATGTTACGCGCCACTACATCCTGCATCCCTGCGTAATCAGCTTGCAGGGCTCAACGCCAGAGGAGCAGGGCATGCACGTCAGTCTTAAGTTTAGTGACATCATTGTTAACGTTTCCCCGTCGACTATCGAACTGCTTAATAAGGCGATGGTGTCCGTCACGAGCGGCACCCAGGCCAAGGCGACCATTGTCGAGGAAGCCCGTGACTATTCCCGCACTTGGCTGCCGAAACGCTTTCACCGTAACCATTATTGGTTCACCAGAATAGAGAAAGGCGTTGAAGCCGACGAGCTTGAAAAGGATTACCTCGTTCCCATGAGCCGCCAGAAGGCGGAAAAGTGCGTAATCGAGGTGCCCAGCATTACCATTGTGATTGAGTCCGGCGTAGGCTACTACACAAAGCCTCTTATATCACTAGACATTCGAAGCACCGCCGTGTTCAACAACTGGAGCAACAACCTTACGGCACAGGGATCGCTCACCCTGAACATGGTAAGTGGAGCGCTTTTAATTCTAGCAATAACATGTAACGCTGAGACCTTTCAGAACTACTACAATCAAATCCTGGCTGAGTGGGAGCCGATCATTGAGCTTAACGAGACACGAACTCGCACTGGCCATGAGTACGCCCCCTGGGAGTTGAAGTTCGAAATGGGCATGGAGAGGGTACAGAGCGAGATCGATGAAGTCGAAGAGCAGCAAGCCTTGCACATGAAGATTCACTCAGAAGAGACGTTGGAAATCACGTTCAGCAAGACCTGCTTAAATCTACTCACCGAGCTGGTGGAGTCGTTTTCGCAGGCCGTGTCCCAGAATCTGGCAAAGCCCGATATCGTGGCGCCATATGTGTTGGAGAACGACACGGGCTTCGACATCACCCTGGACATCGAAAGGGGGATTTTTACGCTGCACGAAGTGCACCGCGGATCGATGTATGCCAGTGGTCACTCGTTTTCACTGACGTCCATAGAAGCCACAGTAGATCCCAAAGAGATCAAGACCTGCACTATTTCTTCGGGTGGGCGTGTCTACTTGCAGACCAAGGACCTGAGCACTTTGGATGACAATGATTTTGAAGACTATACTCTATATGTGAAGGTATGCCAGCAGGAAAAATGTACACTTCAATCCCGAACTCAACATCCCTTTGCAGGTTAGCAACATTCCCAAGGAAATTGCTCTGCCGGTCTCCAAGTCAGATTCGCGATTCTTCAGCTTGACGCGCGATTCTAACAACGAACAATGGGGTATCGTGTCCGAAGTGCGACTGGAATACGGGACTACAAAAATTAACGTACATGGTGTAGTCAATGTGAGTAAACGGCTTAACAATACTTCCCCGGTTTTTGATTTTAGTATCTTTGATATCAATGATAATTTTATGATAATTTTTATTTTATACAAACACATTCTTGTTAAGCATAATCGCCGAGCCGATTTAGCTATGATTGTAAGAACCCCTTCATCTAAGAGTATATTACATACGTACAAATTTTGATTTGTCTAAAGTAGTTAAACTCGTTGAATCCACTGCGGCAATGACATTTTCTTTTTTTTAAATGAAAAATATTTCACATTATTAAAACTTGAAACCCAACTATTTTGTTCACAAAGGTACACAATCACTTCACGGTCCCACTTTTCATTTATCGACGAACACCGGCTAGTCCAGAGAATATATTAGTTGGAGAGGTTAAATCTGGGGACATATTCCATGTACCACTACATGCCATTTACGCGGAGTCAAAGCATTTGTACTTCTCGATTAAGGGATACACCCCTTCGGGGCCTGGCATCTCTTGGAGCGTCAATCCCTCAGACCTTAACTACTCACTGCAGATGAAGTGCGATCCCAACCACCGGTCTGAGCCACTATTCATTAATGCCAGACGTTCGAAAACAGAGATTTACTACGAGGACACCAGCAAGTACACCATCCTAAGCGCCTTCTATACGATTCATCTGCGCCCACCGCTATATCTGTGCAACTCCTTGCCCATCCCCATCCGTGTGTCGGTGGCAGGGTGCACAGTACGAGGAAACGACGAGATAGACGTAACGTCGCCAACAACAGCACACGAAAAGACTTTCAGAAAACAGGATATGCTTGATTATGGCGAAAAAAATGTCAATCCAGGCGATGTACTCCATTTACCAACTGTTCGCTTGATAGAAAAGGGCACGGAGAGCAAAACCTTTCTAGTTGTTCGGGTGGGTAAACCACTCGTATTTACCTGAAACAAGGATTCACTAAACATTTTTTTTCGCAGCTTCTTCAATACCTAGAAAAGGACTGGTCCTGCGCCACCCCAGTATCGATCGAGACCGACGAAGTATCCACCTGGCAGTTTTCCTCCTACGACTCGGAGATGAGGGTCGATATGGATCTTTATGTGCTGTAAGTGCTACCCAGAACGAAGTTTTATGCGCCTTGTTTCTATGTGTTATTTTCTTCATATTATTATTAAAAGCGACAAGCAAACACAAGTTTCGTACTCGCGTGATAAAAGTTTAAAAGGTCATAACGCTTTGTAAATTGCTTCATACACGCAAGCCGAAAATGCATATAAGTTTTCGGTGGTATTATATTTCTATACCTCATGCTTTATGCTCTATTTATCAAAGTCTATATACTTTCGTTGCAGTTCTGAGGACAGGCGTGGTAGCATATTGCTGACACTCTACAGCCCCTTTTGGATGATTAACAAAACAGGCAAAATGCTAACATACAAGGCCGAAACAACTTCCTTGCAGGTGCTGTACCACCCGCCCGAGTACTCAGGACCCATACTCTTTACTTTTCGGGATAAGTTCTTCTTTTCCAAGAAGAAGGCCTCAATCCGTTGTGACAATGGCGACTGGAGCGAGAAGATACCCCTTGACGTGGCTGGAGCAATTGGCGCGGTCGCCTGCGAGGCGAATAACCAGAAATACCACATTGGTGTCCACAACCACCTGACACATAACTCTCTAACCAAGCAGATTACTTTTATCCCCTTTTTTATTGTCTGCAACAAGTGCCGCTTTATTGTTGAGCTTCAGGAGCAAGCCCGGCCAGCCGACCCGTGGCTAGTGCTGACACCGGGACAATTTGAACCACTGTGGCCAAAGAACGATAAACACAATAAACTGGTGGCGCGCGTAGATGGCAGGATGACGCCGGCCTTTGACTACACAGAGGTAATTTGGACGCTACTCAAACTAGAGGACAGCAAGTACGGGGGCGTAAATGTGGACGTCCAGACGACGGAGGGTGGCGTTTACATCACTTTCACTGACTACAAACCGGGTGACGCTCCCGGCCTATTGATCAACTGTACTAACAGCAATGTGCTGTACTACGAGAAGGGCACCAAACACGAAAAGATCCTGAATGCCGCGAGTACCAACATGTATGCCTGGGAGGACCCCACGGGGCCCAAGATGCTTGTCTTTGGCGCCAACAAAGAGGAGACTGACCTAAAACGTGATGGCATCGGAGAGGTGGTGTAAGTACTCTAGTCATTAGAGCTTAAGCATCGAGATTTTAATTCGGCCAATGTGAAATCTACGTTCAACAGTATGCAGAACGGCGAGAAGGCTACATGGGTGTCTTTCCTTGACGGGTTACAGCGTGTCGTGCTCTTCACTAACGACGAAGAGACTATCAACCGGACCGAGAGTACTGCCTCGTTGCATATGATCAATCAAAGCATCGAGCTCCGAATTCACGGCATCGGGCTATCCGTGATAAACAACGAGACTGGATTAGATATTCTGTACCTGGGCATCACCAGTTCTGGCATTATATGGGAGTCCAAGAAAATCGCAAAGAAACGTTACAAGGAGATGACAATCAATGAAAACGCGATGATGGAGGCTGAATATCAGCGGTATCTGCTTCACAAAAGTGTCAACGAAGTGCATACGTACACACTGGACAACAAATTTCCGGTAAGGCAACGCACCACGAAGTAACTCGCTCAATTACTAAATTACTTTATCGCGTTTTAACAGATCGATTTTGACAACATGATTCTAAAGAAGTCTGCCGAACGGGCGATTAAACGCAACTTCTATCCTGCCATCTGGATATCACGCAAGTCGTCGCCATTCCAGAACCAGCTGCATGTTAAGATCAATCGCATCCAGATTGACAACCAATTTTTAGACCCCATATTCCCTGTGGTACTGGCGCCGATACCGCCGCCGAAAAGCATGGCCAACACCTGCACGCTCAAGCCGTTCATCGAATGCAGCATGGTGCAGAGGATCATGCCCAACTCTACGGTGCGGCAGTTTAAGTACGCCAAGATCCTGATCCAGGAGTTTCACTTTAAGGTCGACCTAAACTTCCTTACGGCAATCTCAGATATGTTTGCAAAGGAACTAACTGACGAATTAAAGGCCAAGCAGTTCCAGCAGGACGTGGACTCCATCGAGATGCCGCTGTCGGCATTTTTCGAGGAACACTCTCTTGAGGAGCAGAAAAGCTTCTACGACAGCCTCCACTTGGGTCCACTTAAAATACACGTCAGCTTTTCTATGGCAGGCGCCGATTCGAAGGCTTTGCCCGGTTTCATGGGATCAGTTGTGCAGGGCGTTGGAGTGACGCTCACCGATGTGAACGACGTCATCTTTCGGCTGGCCTTCTTCGAGCGCGAGTTCCAATTCTTCTCGCAACAACAGCTCATCAACGAAATCACATCGCACTACACGGGCCAAGCACTGAAGCAATTGTACGTGCTCGTGCTCGGCCTGGATGTCCTTGGAAATCCCTACGGTTTAGTGGTTGGTTTCAAGAAGGGCGTCGAGGATTTGTTCTACGAGCCATTGCAGGGAGCCATTCAGGGTCCGGGAGAGTTTGCCGAGGGTCTTGTGCTAGGCGTCAAGTCACTATTCGGACACACGGTTGGTGGTGCTGCTGGAGCCATGTCAAAGTAAGTGAATTTCTGTGTTCTTATATACTCTTATTTAGCCGTATCTCATGATCCAGAATTACGGGCGCCATGGGCAAAGGTTTGGCTGTGCTTACCTTTGACGATGAGTATCAACGGAAACGGCGCCAGGGAATACAAAACAAGCCAAAGAACTTTCACGAGGGATTGGCTCGAAGCAGCAAGGGCTTAGTGATGGTACGGAATGTCATATGTTTGTCATCGCGGCATTTTATAATTGTATGATATCGTATGATTACAGGGTTTTGTGGATGGTGTCACTGGCGTTGTAACCAAGCCCGTGACTGGAGCGCGCGAACACGGTGTCGAAGGGTTCTTAAAGGGCCTTGGAAAAGGAGCCATAGGCCTGGTAGCTCGCCCTACCGCTGGCGTGGTTGATTTCGCCAGTGGCAGCTTCGAAGCAGTTAAACGTGCTGCGGAGGCCAGCGAGGATGTAAAACGGATTCGTCCAACGCGCTTCCAACACTATGACTTTGTACTGCGACCCTACTGCTATATGGAAGCCATGGGCAACAAAATTCTAAAGTAAGTAAATCGAGGGTAGTGTCCTGTGAATGCGCGTGGACTAGTAACACGCGGTTCTCGAATTTTCAGGGAGACCGACAAAGGAAAGTTCTCCAACACAGACAGCTTCTTTCATTGCGAGGAGATTATTCCGAAGCTGGAGTACATCATCGTTACCAACTATCGCCTACTGTATGTCCAACGCAATGAAATGTTTGGCGTCTGGGCGGTAAGTGACTCACTAATCCAGGCAAATATCGGACTTTAATATCTTTCATTTCCAGTCCCTCTGGTCTTACTTATGGCGTGAAATTAGCACGGTCGAGTCCAACTCTCGCGGTGTCCAGATCAGTATCGTATCTGACAACAAAAAAGTGCTTGGTCTGTTCAACTCGAAGGAGGCTCCTCGCAAGCTAATCCTGGTCGGTGATGAGCGCAGACGGTCCCACCTGGTGGACCTAATTGAATCTCATCGGGCGGACCCCAATGCGAAGCGAAGCATCTTACGCTACCCCTCATGAATTTATTTCCAGATTGTATCATAATCCAAGCAGCACCAACAAAAACTACGACATGGAAATCTACCTCTGTCACTAGAGTCCTGTCTGCACCAGCACCCCCGAATAAAGCACTTCACTTACCTCTACCCGCACCCAAGTGTCGCAGTTTTACATATGATAACAACCATTATGTTTTGATATTAAAATTTTATGTCAAAGTTGATGTCACATATGGAGAGTGGGTTTCACTAGCCTAAGCACTAAGACTACAATACAGAGATGCCGGATTTTAAATGACGGGTGACGAATTTTCGCCGTTAAACCTTCTTAAGAAAGCTGCTGGGCGTCGTGGCCAGGGGCATGATGGGCTCGTAGTTATTGCACCCGTCGCTCTCGCAGAAGGATGTAAGCGAGGCAAGCGCATTGGCGGCCAGCGTCTCCACACTAAACATGGTGGAGAGATGACCGCTGCTCTCGAACTGGTTGATGATCATGTTTACCTTGCTCTTTGGCTCCGCTTTAAGGCACGGTGACGAGGGCTGGCTGTAGTGGAGATTGGAATCTCGCTCGCTCGGAGAGATGCCGTCGCAACCCTCGGGATCGGGATCGGTCAGTAGATTCTCTTTCTCGCTTTGCTTGCACTTAACGTGGGCCGGCGACCCACTGCCCGCGTTGTTGACTTTTAGTCCGGTGGTCTTGTTCAGGCGACTGAGGAACCAGTTTTTGGCGAGCTTGTCGCAGTCCCTGCTATCCTTGCGCTGCTTCTTCTGCTCCTTGGTTGGTGTGTGTGAAGGACTGGTCAAGGCCGAGAGGATCTCCGGTTCTCCGCCATTGCTACCGTTGGAGTAGCTCTTTTTCACAGCCTTTTTGAGTCGATCCGGATTGGGTCCGCCTGGCGACAGCTGGTTGGAGAGTTCACTGTGCACGGTCTTAACCCGGGTCTGGAAGTCGTGCAGCGCCAGGTTGTCGTGCAGGCTCGAAGGGAGTGGCTGCGGCCTTTCCTGCTCCCCGCTACCATGCTCGAGGTTGAGCAGTCCCAGAGACTCTCCCTCCACGGCAAGTACCACACTGGTATTGGCCTCTTCCAGCGGCTGCGCCGGACATTTGGGCACGTCGTACTCGAAGCGACGCGCTAGGGCGCTGGGACTGTTGCTCTTCTCCGGCAGCTTGGGCAGCACCATAGCGGCTGGAGAGACCAAAGGGCCCTCCACGAGCCCATAGATGGGCGAGGGTTCCTCATAAATTATATCCGTTGAGGTGTAGCCAGCCTTCTTCTGGACTGGCGGTGTGGGCAGCTTCCGAGGCGCATGAGGCTTATGGGGCGAATGAACCCCGGCATCACCGCGAATAGCCGCCTCGATGGCGTGGATCCACTCTTTGGCATCGACCTCGTTATTTGCCTGGTAGACGAACTTCTTATTGGGATCGTCGGTGGTGATCTGAAAACAGATTTCCCGCCGCTTTCCCTCCCCAAAATGCTCAATCTCGATGGAGGAGCTCTTCAGGTAAAGCGTGCTGCTGGGCCGGCAGGCGGTGGGTCCATCCGCGTAGCACAGCATCCAGTCGTTTAGGATGCCGCAGTAGCACTTACGAGTCTGATCGAAGAACAGCCTTTTGGGCACGATCCGCTGTAGCTGACCATACTTGGTGGAGCGCTGCAGAGCCAAGTGACCTGCCGGCAGGTGCGCGTAGGGGCAATCGATGATTACCTCGTGGGTGAAGGTGATGGCCTGCTGGGCTTCGTCCTCGTCTTGGCCCAACCTCGGCTCCTGGCCCTGACAGATCTCATACAGCTGTTGCTGCTCCTTGTTGGTCGAGCCGATAACCGGTTGGCCAGAGCAGCGATCCAAGGAGCAACTGCTGCCCAGATCGATGTACTCCCGCGAGGCGGACGCTGCAATTAGTGGTAATTAGTGCATCTTGTAAGCATTCAACACAGTCAAGCGTCGACAACCCGAAAGCGTAAGCTATGCAAAGGGGTTTCCTAACTGAATAGTGTCTTAAAACATGTAAGAAATCTGTAGTCGAGCCTTCTCAACAACGAGCTACCATGTAATATTTCAACATCAACCCCTTTTCGTTTAAAAATTGTTACTCGTTTGTATGACGTTAGCCAAGGCAGAAATGGGTGAAGTGATGTCATCGGGCATTGACACTGACAAAGAATAGTTAAAAGACGCTCGTACCTTCAATATTGTTTGATCTTTATCAAACTTTATAGAAAACGGCGTGGCAAAAATATAAAAACATACACGGTCTTCGTATATGTTGAAAAAATCTTAAACAAGCAAAACATCTAGCTCTTACTTTTTCCGGGGTATACAAGTAGTTAAGTATGCTGAGAAAAAAATACGTTTATGTGAATTGCAAAGGTTGCAAAAATTTGAAAAAAACTAGATCTGAAGAATTGAAGCTGTAGCTCTTTTCATCTCGGAGAACAACATGTTCATACAATCAGCCGAAAAGACGTTGGATAGACAGACGGAGATACGGACATGGCTAGATCGATACTGATCAAGACGATATATATTTCTATAAATGTTTATACCTTTTATACCTTCTGCCTGTTAAAGTTTTATGTATGTGACAGTCGTCAAATAGTGATGACTTTTCACTAAATTAAAAACACATACATAAATTTGTACTATTTTGAGATTTTGTACATGTAACATATACTATTATTATGACTATTATAGTAACATCAAAGTATATATATATAGGGTTATAATGATTACATTTTCAAAAATTCAGTCAGTTAATCAGAACTAATTAGGCTGTTGTGTATTGTTTCTACACGTAAGATGAACTTTAAGTCGCAAAAAAATATTTATGACATCTTGTCTCGGTGAATAATATGCGTGCTTTAAAATGTATTCAGATAGCTAAGCTTGACTTTGTATACTCGGTGGTACTTACGCGAATTCTTCGTCGACGACGGCGAGGCGAGCATCTGCAGGTAGTCTCCAGTGCGACCGGTATCCGCGCCCAGCTTGCTATCTATGCAGTCCACCAGGCTGGATGGCTGCTCCGATGCCGCGTGCTCGTCTACACAACCACCTCCCAGTCTAGATCCAGATTCAGATCCCGATCCAGAGAGAGACCCCGCCGATGCCAGAAGAAACTCACAGCGCGCCAGAAGCGAGGCAGTCTCCTCTGCGGCCGTCACATGGAAGAGGTTTGAGGCGTTCTCGTACTCCGAGGTCTCCAGCGAGGCTCGAAAATGGGCGCGCACGTCTGCAAGAGGGAAGGGAGGTCTCGAATGTAACGCTTTGTTCTTTCGGTTCTTTCGCTTCAGCTGCTTCACTCGCTGCCTAATTAAGGAGACGAACCCATTAGCTTTTAATTTATAAACGCATCATTGGCCCTAATGGCGGAGCAATTGAGTAAGAGAGTGTAGATTCCATGTGGCATTTAGATGTAGTTCGAGTGACTCTTCGGCAACCAGTGGCGTGAGTCACTAAGCGGGGAAGGTCTTACTCCGATTCCATGCCACACAACCATACTTACAACATACATACATACAAATATTCCACAGATATGTACATACATATATACATATGTGCATATACACAAGAGTGACCTCATAAAGCGTTCGCTCAAGAGTCAACTGCGAATTGACCGAGGCAATTAAAAATAATTTCACTGGCCACGAAAGTTAACGTTTGTCTCTGCTTCTGAGGCCTCCTACCCTTTAGATCTGCTGTATATACGAGTATATACACATAAATGGTGTAATGCAGTACATACGCACAAGCTAAAATTAGTTAACGGTAAACAAAGTTAAAACTTAAAACAACATACTATACATAAATTATCAGGCGGTTAAAATTGGGGCACGCGGTGATCTGAATAGCCCTCTGGAGTTTAAGCGAAATCTTGGATATGCGTAATATGGGAACGAGAATAAGTAAAAAGCCTTGTTTGAAATGCTCCTGAGCAGAGGATTTTAAAACCAATCATTTTTTTAAGTAGTGGCCGGGAGACTGCTTTAAAATTGCTTAAATTTGGATTTGGCTGATTTCGAATAATTTGACAAAATTTATACTTTACCAAATTTTTAAATTGAGAAAAATTTAAATTAAAAAAAATAATTAAACCCCATAAATATGAGACAATTTCAATGCAACTTTAAACATATGTACGAGTATGTAAATCTAATTGCAAAGTGAATTTACATTCAAGCGAAAACCACAATGTTTTTTAATGTATGGAGGAAATATAAAAAATAATTTATTAAACACATATTAAATAATACAATTTTTAAAGTGAACTTTATTTTGAAGTTATTTAATCGGGATTTAACAATTTACAGACAAATGAAGAGCGTTTTGATACGATACCTATTGCCCTTCAAGATGACCAATGAACCGAAACATGAGAAAATTAAACTGACTAAAGCAGACAGCAGTGGAAGGAGGCTAAATCAAGCGCCTTGGGCGTAATATTGCGGCTTGTCCGAACCTCTGTTTATTGTCTACCCTGTGCCCATATACATATTGATACATATACAGACGATTCGGGGAACAGAGGTCCAGCGAGGAGCCGTCCAAATCGCCCTCGATAAAATAAACGAAATGTACAGCAGAAAATGAACAAGACCTGATCACAAGCCAGAACAAGAACAAAAGCATAACAAAGTTGGACGCTGGAGAATGAGTCAATAATACTCTGGCACTGCGCTGTTGTTAATACTTGATTGCACCAAAAAAAAAAGAGTTCTGTCACTCAAGTTTTGATTTACCTATCAAAACACACTACAGACGTTTTCTAATCCAAAGATCACAGTTGCTACCCTCAGTGGCTTTGGCCACTTGTATTTGTTAATCAGAACACAAACTTGTTAATCGGTTCAAGCACCCAATACCTCAAAAAAGTAGGTATCCAAATATTTACCGTGTAACTTCACAAACTTAGTTTTGTAATTTTTTATGGGGCTGTTTGCTAAGTGAAATGAGCAAAGCTTCTGCTAAGCTATGTCGCGCTTTAATGTGCTTAAAAAAAAGTGAACTTACCCAACAAAAACTGCCTAATTTCGGGCCGCTGAGTAGTTGCCTTTGTATCCATGGCCCGTGTTTTGTTTTCTTGGTGTTTTTGTTCAGTGTTAATTTGGATCGTTTTGCGTTAATGTGCGTTGAGTGCCTGTTGGTCTGTTGATCGTTTGATTTCTCGCCCGGGCTTTATTGTGGCTTCCCTCTGGTCTGGGTCTTGATCTGGATCTGGCATATCCGCCGCCTGCACATACACCCTTTTGCTTTAGAAATTAACAGTTTGCTGTTAAAAGCGGATAACACATTTTTATAAGATCACATGCACAACATATGGGATGCAATAACTTCGATTTGGCAAGCGACATACGCTCGCACAGCACTAACTGGCTACTGAAGGTGTTTTGGGAGCAGTGGTGCTGCTCTCCCGTTCCCCGCCCCATCAAAAAACACCTCCCCCGCTGCGATCCCGCTGTGGTGCTATCCTATTAATAGCCGAACCATCGGTGCAACACCCCATGGCCTTGCATCTCAATGTACGCGTGTTCTCGCATCCAGCAGATACGCGTCGAACAACAATACGATTTGAATAGGGTGCCTGCGGCTCTCGCCTTATTCGTGTTTTTATGTGTATTGTTGTCTACTATTTTCGTTTTTCGGTTGCACGCTTCGTTTGGCGCCTCATGAAAAATCAACCGATGACGTTATGTATCTGTATCTGTATCCGAGCTTGCTGGCTTCAGAGTCTAGATTCGTTTTATGGGGAAACAGCGGCCTGTAGTCACAGTCGTAGTTGGGCCCGCTGCCGATAAATGGCATTACGAAATCTCTCATTTGGGCGCCCCAACGCCCCTTTGCACTTGGTCGGCTGTCTGTCTGACTGTCTTCTCCTGCCGCCTGCCGTTTGCGGTTTCCCCTGCTTTGCGGCTAAGAATTGAATACGAATGCGGGGCGACCACACGCAGAGGAGTTCGGACCTGGGACCTGTCTCCGGGCCCAGCCTTTTTAATTGTGACTCATCCGGCACCGAAAGCGACGCGTGTCGCCACAAAGAAGCGACCCTCAGTCCGTCGATATGCAAATTGTACATAAACGGGTACTTTGTACATGCTGACCATTTCACTCGACAACTACGGCTACACTGGCTCTAAGAACGTGACCTGCGAGGCAGCTTTTACTTTTCCGCTTGCTTGGCTTGGCTCGTACTACTTGTAGTCCCACCATCGGGAGGCTAGAACACAAGTGGCAGTAGAGTTTCCACTGCTGGTGTTTTGGAACCGGGCCATTGGTTTTGCTCTCCGCAGTCGCAGCCGTTACAATTAATTATTGATTCAGAACATTTGCCACCCGACACCTTTGTTTCTGCTTGCCGATAAACAGCAGCGAAATCTATATGGCCAGCTTCGTTCTGGGGAAAGGCAACACACTGCTCTCCACCTGTCCCCGGTCTCGCAATTTTTTCCGGCAACAAAACTCGCCGCAACCTGCGCGCAGGCGTGGTCGCCTGCCCCTCCCCCAGACACCACGGCACTTCCGGTCATTTTCGACGGGCCGGCTTCCTGCGGCCCCAGACCCCAATTACGAAACGCATCCACGCACCGGGTTCAGTTTTTGCATCCGGTTTTTCCACTGCGTTCTGACAACGTATTTTCTCCGCGACGCTCTCGGACGCACTTTTCATCGCCGTGAGCCAAGAGCAAGCGCGATATCCAAGATACAGATATATACACCGATGCGGTCTGTGTGACGCTACCAATCTCTCAAGCTCAACTGGCGGCCTGGTCGTGGGGCCTCGCTCTGGAGGCCCAACTCTCAATCGGGGCCGATCCGAGGGCTCCTCCGAGCTCTGCCGAAGCGGCTTCGGCAGACGTGGCTCTCTTGCTGCACCGAAAAATATCATATTGGTTTGCTACTTGTGGATTAACCGATCAGAAATGTTCCGATTTCGGGTATTCGGGTATGGGAGAAATTTTCAATGGAAAAGTATTTGCTCGTCGCTTGCATCTCTAAGCCATTGTATAAAAACTTAAAAAAACTGCTTGAGCTTCAACGGATAAGTTGCTTACTCCGATTTTCTGTGTGTATTTGCAAAGTAATATTGCTTTGTTTGGGGAAAATAACAGCCGGCCGGCAGGCAGGCTGTCGGAAATAGTTGAATGCCCACGCCCAGCTTGCGCTCTGAGTCGCAGTCCTCGCAGGCTTCCAGAGTTCTAACGAGACGTTTCCATTAGTTGATATCATAACTTAAGGACGGTAATACCCATTTTGCCAAAATCAAACCCGTAGGAACAGCTTGAGAAACCCAGTTCTAAGTGGTCGCTTATTATCATATAGATTTAATAGGATTTTACATGTTTCGAGCATTAAACTTGTAGACTCACAAATGTAAGCAATTTGAACGCGTGGGGCTACGAGAGCTAGACTTTCAGGTGGAAAAAGCTACATATATCTTGGATTTTTCAAGAATTCACACGATCCGAATATACCTTTGTCTCTATGAGTACCGAGTATAATCGGACTATTTTGTCAGCTGCAGATTAATTCGCAAATTACGTATTCTCCATTGGGCAATAAGAGTTATTCATTTACTGTCTGCTAGAGGTCATAATTTTAATAGCACATTGTGTGTAACAATTTGTTTTTATATTATCCCAGCGTTTTTTACTTTAAACAAAACAGGGTATTAGTCACAATGTAGCTTGCTGAGTAAGTTCGACTGTTAAAACCGAAATCATCTAATCTGGCAGGCAGATGTTGTTGCCGCAGCTGCTGTCGCCGATAAATCCAAGAGAGGCTTCTTCGCAGAAAGTCTGGGGCCTGCGTGTGCTTTTTGTGCATGCGGCGGCTGATAAAGAGAGCTGTTCGCTTGTCCTTATTGAAAGCGGCTCCAAAGGACGCGTACGAGAATCGTCGCAGTTTTGGCTGTCTCTGAGGTAAATGCGAACAACTCAATTTTAATTAAATGTTGCCCGCCGAGAAACACATGAAACGGGCTGCTGTCCAATGCGCAATATGTGGACAACCTTGGGGAAGCAGTGATAAGTCGGGGGCTGCTGCGTGACCGGGCGGCTGGATAACAGGTTCCCACCTGGGCCCACTTTATCAACTCCGCGCTCTCTGCGCCGGCACAAAGAGCCTGATTCTGCATTTTGCCGCCAAGGCTTAATTATGTGCCACAACAAGTATTTTCATTCAGCTAAACTACAATCTGTGTACTTCCCTTTTGTGCGCATAGGCCAGTGATTTTACACGCTACTTTAAGAAGGCCTGCAAGCGGTTTGCTTGCGATTTGCTGGCGTCTTTAAACGCGTGCGACTTTAGCTGCGAAGCCAGATGCAGCAGAGCGTTTTGTTTTTGCGTTTTCGACTGTGTTTTTTGAGCGAGCGCCGGAGGCGCTGGCTTTGTTTTCTTTTGATTCTTCTTTTTCGGCGCCTGACTCGGTTTCTGGACAGGCTGAGGGCCTTTCCTGCTGCCCGTTGCCTGCTGTTGGGGAATTTTGAGGCCTGCATTGGCATCTTTTTTCTGGGACTTCTTCTTGGCCTTCTTCTTGTTGGGACCTGTTGCGGCTTGTTGTGCAACTTCCATTGCATCCTCTTCTACCGTGGCTTTTGGCTTCGCGCTTCGCCTCTGTCCCTTCTCAAGCGTTAGCATCGTCTTGTGCCGGCAAACTTCACAGTCCACGGTCTGAAAATACAGAAATAATCGATAAACCGCTGGTCTTATAGGTTTTTAAAAAACCTAGAACGACTGATCATCAACCTATATATCCCTGAGAGGCTAAATTTGTTTGGCTTAGCTTTTTAGCGCTCTAGCAACATTTTTTTTTTAATTTCATAAGGGTATCATTTAAGGGAATCAACATGCGCAAGGGTTCGGAATTTTAAGGGAAGGTCTCGATCAAATGGGAATGGAAATGTGCCCGTCTTCCGAGGCTGACAGTGAAAAGAGAATGTGTGAAATTACACAAACAAAATATGTAGAACCAAAAAATCGGAAATGGAAATATGTCAACTCAAATTATGACAACTCAAATATACTCAAAAACCGTCTTTTTTATACCCGGTTCTTTAAAAAAAAAATTAAGGTAAATTGAATTCGTGCGAATGTCAAATATATAATAGGGACAAGGAAGCTTTTCCGACCCTATAAACTATATATATTCTTGATCGGCATCAACAGCCGAGTCCATCTAGCCATGTCCGTCTGTCCGTATGAACGTCTAGATAATGGATAGAGAAAAACTAATTGCACATTCTAATTCTAGGGATACCAGCTCAGCACAAGTTTATTTTAAATGGCCCCACTGCCTCCCTCCGCAGCCCCGCAAACCGCGAATTTCTGTGACAGAATTTCTGTTGCGTTGAATGAATGAAAAAATGCCAAGTTGCTCCACAGAAAAACTTCTCATACAAACACACACCTACAAACATAAATTACGAAAATTTGTTGCTCCCAAAATTTCAATGGTAGGTATTAAACCAGGTGAAACTCAAAAACCAGGTGAAACTGAGAACCGGGTATTTATAGTCGAGACACTCGACTATAATCCTTCTTACTCCACTTTTATCTCGAAAAACGGATGTATGGAGACAATTCTAAGCTGGGATGCAGGCCCAGCGTATTAAAAACTTCCGAAACGTATATTCCCGTCCTTGGCTCGAGAAATTGTCGATGAAAAATGTATGTTTACATTGTGTTTTGCTAAAAGCCGACAAAGTCCCAAGGCCTTCAGTAAGGGAAATAGTCACCTACGCAACCTAACTGCTTCCTAATCACAAACCCAATGGTAGAATCGGCTGCCGCAGGACGTGTGCCTCTTAATTGGACAACTCGCTGCGACTCCGATCACGCTTAGGCGTTTGCCCTGCGGATTCTCACTCACCACGTGGCTGGCCGTGCGCTTCTTTAGCCACTTGGCCCGCTTCCGGGCCCCGGCACTGAGCTCCCCGCGGGCCAGTTTCCCTGCTTTGGCCGCTTCCAAGCGGGCCACCAGCCTCCGGTGCTTGGCGCTCGCCCGCACGGCCTGCGGCTCGAGGAGGAGCCGGTAGCGGGCGTCGGTCCACTGGGTGCCACAGCGGGCGCACATCCGCGCAGGCCCGAAGCCCTCCTCCGGCAGCTGGACGCTGTGCCGGGCCAGCCTGCGACAGGTGGTCCTGAAAGGGAACGGAAGGGAAGGGCGACAGTGAGTGGGTTCTGTTCCGGCTCTGCAAGGCAACCACGCTCACAGGTAGTGCGACTTTAGGAGCCTCTCTGCGTGACTTGCAGCGGTGAGTTTGCTAGCGCAGTTCCACAGCAAGTCCACGGTCCCCTGCTCGGCCATTGTCAAGCAAAACGACTATGCAGAAAATATTAAATTGGTGAAATCTCCAAGCACGCTGAGGAAAACCAGGTGGCAAGGGCAGATCCAAGCACTTGCATTGGAGATGGAACTAGAGGTGCAATTGAGATGGTTACAAAACTCGGTTGGCACTCTGCGTTGCCAACC
This sequence comes from Drosophila ironensis, assembly GCA_021223825.1. Classification (NCBI taxonomy): domain Eukaryota; kingdom Metazoa; phylum Arthropoda; class Insecta; order Diptera; family Drosophilidae; genus Drosophila; species Drosophila ironensis. Next base: position 2,555,544 of record JAJJHQ010008764.1, on the reverse strand, counting down.
GAAATTCTTCGGCGCCGAGAGGTGAGTTTTCCCCTTCAACCTTCGCGCCCAAATTTCGGAACCAAATTTGACAATTTGAAAAATAAATAAATAATTATTTTCACATTTAACGAAAGTTTAATTTCTTGTACATTTTTGACTATTTTCCAGATACACCAAATCGGGTTCAGTTGCCAAATTAAAAGATATTTTAAGATTAGTAAACATTGTTTTTCGACCTCCGAATATGATTCACATGAGTCCGGAACGGTGAAAAATCCATCTGCCGGACTCCAATTGTCTCCTCAAATCAATTCGTAACCCACTAAAAAATATAAACATAAATCCACTAATCAATCGAAAACGCATTCAGCACCAATATTACCAACTCTAATAGTTTCTATTTACAGCTGGGCTTGAAATTTTCCGGACACGCCAAATCGGGTTCAGATTCCAAATTAGCATGAGTTTTATTTTCAGGTGGGCATTGATTGTCGCCTGAGTCTGAGCTTGACTCCGGGAAGGTGAAAAATCCATCTGCCGGCGTCCAAACGCCCCCTCTGAGCTGTTCGTTGACCCACTTCAGTTGTTGGTTTATCTAAAAAAAAAAAAAACAACTTACAAATTCCCTTCCAAAACGCATTACAGCACAGTTATTACCAATTCTATTAATTTCTGTTCGTTATTGCTACTAAACATTTCGGCAGCAAACAGAATAATATTTGGGGGCTTTACTCTAACCGCCTCGGTAATAACAGCCCGAATTATAGCCCGGATCTCAGGGTGACGTTGCAAGTATGTCCAGTCATCCTTGCGCATGCTCCTCGAAACGTTCGTAATGGTTGCATAGAATTTGGCCACATTTTCTTGCACAACTTTATGGTGATCGTAATTTGAGTGTTGGGTATTCTCAGATTCCGCACTGGACGTTTTAAAGTCCATTTTTTGTGTTCCGGCAATATAAGGTAGTGTATTTGAATCTAAGGTCGATGTAAACTAGACATACAAATTTAAACTGGATTTAATATATATTGGTTGTGATTTGATTACTATTGGTTGTGAAATTGCATGGAACATAACAGCAAGAAAAAAATGTCTTAGCTACCCCGGATTTTGTTACAAACAATGCACAATCAAACTAAGGAACTACGTTCTTAAGTGTGTTTAAAGAAAATTGCGCATTATTTGCACATTATCCGACTCTTGTTTGGCAAGCATATAAGAAGCAAGTCCTTTAGTTTGAAATATGGTTCGTTAACCCCGATGCCTTGGTGGAATGCATGCGTTGGGTACCACAATTTGTTGGCTTACCTTAACATAAAAGCGTTAGGGGCATTGACATCAGCGCTTCGTTGTGTAGTGCCAGTGCTAGCGGGAAATTGGACAACACTTTTAGCGGGAAATGGGCCCAACGCCCGATCCGATAGTCGTGACTCGTGCATACCGATGTCGCAGCGAGTGGTCCATCCCTAGTCCTCCAACCGCCTTAAAAAAAGCGACGCGCATAATTTCGAATGCCAACGGACGCAGGGCAGCAGAAGTAAATAGAGAACAGCCGCAGTCGCTTGCAGTTGCGGAGTGCTAGTACAGTATTCAGTTATCCAGTATCAAAGTGCGCGCAACCGCCCCAAAAAGGCAAGAGCATACCGCCATGGACCCGTTTACACAGGTACGAAATGCCTCCCCGCCTTCCGCCTCCCGCTTCCCTCTCCAATATTTTCGCACACCCGCCCAGAAGCGCAGTGCAGGGCCTTTGTCTGCGCCCGTCCCCGCTGCCGAGCCCCTGCATGCGCGGCGTGTAATACGAACCTAACGAGCTCGCCTTGCCTTGCAGCACATGCTCGAGAAGGCGGAACAGCGCAGCCGCGCCCTCGGCATCAGCAACGCCAGCAAGTTCCCCCTCTCCGAGTGCACTGGCCCGCCGGAGGGGCAGGCGCTGGTGCCCGGAAACGCTGCCTCCGGCAGCTCCGGCAACTCTGGAGGCCCCGGGAGCGGCGGCAAGCTGGTGCTCCTGGACAAGGCCACGCTGGAGGCCTCGCCCAGCAAGCCGCTGCGCCACTACGCGGCCGTCAACAAGGAGAACATGGAGATGGGCATCGAGATAAACATAACCACAGACAAGCCAATTGGGGTGAGTTGCGCGCCGTGCCCGGCCCAGGGGTGCCCTTCCATTCCATCCCCTTCCCACCCCCAGGTGCAAGTCGAGATCCAGGAGGAGGAGGTGACCGACGACGACCCTGGGGAGACGACGCCTCTGGCCGGCCCACCGGTTAACCAGCCGCTGGCCCGTCTCAGGGACACTTCCCGCAGCAGACTGCAGCGCATGGGCGCCCTCTACTCGAACACCGACGACTTGTCCTCGCCCATACACCGCACCGAGGGCCAGTTCCACGCGGGCGACGACAACGACGACGCTGTGGCGCGGCCCAGCCGCCCGCCCAAGCAGCGATTCGGCAAGCTGGCCGCCCTGGCGGACACCATCAACCAGTGGGAGGATGACACGTCGCACCACGAAGTGCACAGACCGGTGGAGGCGCCTCCGCCCAAGCCAGACCTGCCCAGTCGGCGGACGGAGAAGGCTCCGGCGCCCCAGCCGCCGCAACCGTCACAGCCGTCACGGGCCAAGGACGAGGTGGACGAGAGCGTCAAGACCAAGCAGCTGAAGTGGGACCCCAAGGTACTGAGCTCTCTGGAGGCCCAAGGCTTTCAGCGCCGCGAGTCTTCGACCGTTAAACACACCTATGATTATGCCAAGCAGGGGGAGACGGCGCCAGCTGCCAAGCCGCCGGTGCCGGAGAAGTCGACGACAGTTAGCCAGGTGGCAAGGACGTTCGCCTCTTCCGCTGCGGCGGCCAAGCCGGCAACAGCCCCGGCCCCGGGACCGGCCCCGTCTGTTGGTGTGAAAGCCGGCTTGGTTTCGGGTCGGGCTGCCATCTTTGAGAATAAAGGAGGCGTCGGCGGGCAGGGGCTGGGCAGCAGCCAGCGCAACCAGAAGGACCCCTGCGAGCTGTCGCTAAAGGAGCGCATGAAGCTCTTCGAAGCGGGCGGCAACAAGGCAGTTGTGCCCAAGGCGCCCATAGCCTCTGCTCCAAGCATTAGCCAGATCAGACACGAGGAGTCGAAACGTAAGCGCCGATCAGTTTTGTCCAGGCTCTAGTTCCAGGCTCTAATCTCTATTCCGCAGCCCATATGGTTGCAGTGCATCCCGTGACAGCGGCCGCCGCCACCACCGTAACGGCAGGGCCCAAGCCCAAGCCGGAGAACAAGCTGCGCGACAAGGTGGCGGCCTTGGTGGCCAGCGCGCAGTCGAGTGCAGAGACCCGCATCAAGGACATCGATCGGCAGAGGCAGGAGGACATGCAGATTATTGCTAATCGCTTCAACAAGCAGAAGCAACTTCTTGACATCCAGCCGTTGGGGCCTTCCGCTCCCGCTCCCGCTACCGCTCCCGCCAGCGCCCCGACACCGTCGGCCCATGCCGCCGCCTCCACCGTTGTGAGGCCCATGCCGCCGCCCCCACCGCCACCCATCGCCGGTCTGGCCCCTGCCTTGGCCAGCAGCAAGAGGCGCTCACGTAAGCAATGATTTGGCCCGGAGGTGTGCAGGGATCTGCCGCTAATGCCCCGTTTATTCCAGCTGGCGACACCATTGCCTCCGAAGAGGAGTCCAAGCGGGCGCGCAAATCGCAGGCCGATCGCCTGTACCCCGCGCTGTCCGACCTCGATTCGAGTGGGGACAACTGCTGCGCCACCGTAACCGCCTCCGCCACGGACGAAAGCGACCAGCTGGAGGAGGACGAAACCGAAAGGTGCGCTGACAAATGCTACTCCTGCTTGCTATTCCTGCTCTGCATCGAGTAACCCCCTGAGACTGATTAGCCGTACACATAGCTCTAATCCCCTCCCCTAGACAAGGCCAAATAAAAATAGCTTGCTTCACTAACCACATATCTTTGATTCGAGCAGTTGCATGGATGAGTCGGAGGACCAGTCGCAGACTGAGGACAGCAGTGCCGGCATGTGCAACGGCAGCCTAGGCCGCGAGATAATGAACGTGGTGCAGCGCAACGAGGCGGAGATGCAGCAGCACAGCAAGAAGGTGAGTCCGGGCAGTACAGGTAGCAAACCAGCAGCTCAGCGGGCGGTCTCTAATAACGCTAACTCTTCTATCTGTCCTCCCAGACCGTACGTTATGCGGACCACGACCTGTACTACAATCACGAGGTGCAGGAGGACAGCTCTGTGAACTCGTCGCAGGCCTCGGCCGGCATGGATCTCTATCTCGATGAGGCGCTGGCCGAGGGGTACGGCAGCACGCAGAACGATGATAGCGACAGTGAGGAGGAACAGAATGCCAGTCGGCTGTCCTTGGGCGTAAGTGTTTTCATCTCTCATCCTGTTTTCAACTCTCATCATCTACATACATTGTAACTTCTGCAGAGCAAGGGCACCACAACCTCCAATAGCTTCTCGTTCCGCAAGAATCCACACGCCAGCACGTGCTCGCCCGTTGACGAGCACGAGGAGGGCCTTGACTTGCAGACACCGCTGCAGCTGAACTCCGGCCAGCCGGTCAAATCGGAGCTGAGCGTAAACCAGGACAACGACAATCTGGTGACGCTGGTGCACACGGTCAGCTTCTATCGCCGCCAGCAGAGCGCCAATGTAAGTCCTATAACTATCATGTTTCAGTTTGAACAGAAATGCCTCTCCACAGAGCTCAAACTCCACGCCAGTGCGCAAGATCTGCCGCGAGCAGCAGGTGATGCGCTCAGCTCTCGCTGGTGATTGTCACGCGAAACACCGATTGGAGTACGATTCTCCACAGCACGTCGAAGGTGCTTCGGCGACAGATGCCGTAGTCGATGAATCGTTCGATGAGGAAGATGAGGAGATGCAGAACCGGCGCGAGTCCAGCGAGGCCTCGCAGGCGCAAGACAAGATTAAAAAGCTGCTGGCCGAGGTGTGCAAGCAACAGCAGGTGATCGGCCAGGCCAGTCAGGCCTTGAACCTGTGCGCAGCCACCGTCGAGTTCTCCGGCTCCACTGAGTCCGTTGAGGGGGAGCGCTATCTTTTGCTAGCAAGTAAGCGTCCTTACAACCATTCCTTTCCACTCGTTCCGCGGGAAAAGTCTCTTCAAATCCGCTTCATTGTCCTCGCAGCACATCGTCGCCAGGCCTGTCTAGATGAGGTTCAGCGGCTGAGGGTAGAGAACAGCATTCGTCCTGTGGGTGCGCCAAAAGAAAAGGGTCTGCTGACGGTCAAGGATATCACCATTCCCCTGCGGCAGGAATACGTGCGGAAAATGGCCACAGGCGGTCTGAATGGCCACCATCTCGTGTGCCTCCTTAAGTACAATGAACATGTGCTGGCCACCAAAACAGTTCCCACGATGCCCGGCCTGCTGTCCGTCAAGTTTCCCGATGTGCTCCAGCTTAACAATGTCTATGCTGACTTTCGGGTAAGTTGAAGGAGGGTGCTCTTAAAGATAGCAACATTATTAATTAACATTATTAATGTGCATCCGAAGATCACACTGGAAATATACGGAATGCTGGCCCAGCGCGATCAGCTGCCCCACGAGATCAAGTACCACATAAACGTGAACAAGAAGGGCGGTGTGAAGACGCCGAAAAAGAAGGGCGGTGAGAACCGGCTGGTGATGCCGCCGGTACAGAGTCCGGCGGGCCCGCATGTGGTGCGAACGCCCCAGCTGGTGCAATACGGCTTCGCCATCTTCTCGTTGCGAGAGATTCAGCGCACCAGTTGGACCCTGACCCAAGTTCTGGGCGTCAGCCCCCTGGAAGGCGTGCTCCACATGAAGGTCAACTGCGAGCTGTCCGTGAGCGTGGAGTACAAGGGTTTCCTCACTATGTTCGAGGACATCTCCGGCTTCGGAGCCTGGCATCGGCGTTGGTGCCATCTCAACGGCTCAGTGCTCAATTACTGGAAGTACCCGGACGACGAGAAGCGCAAAACGCCCATGGGCAGCATTGATCTGAACGCGTGCAGCTCTCAAAAGGTGACCACAGCGCCGCGAGACATCTGTGCACGCCTCAACACAATGCTGTTGGAGTGCGAGCGACCAGCAAAAGACACGGACCAGGAGTCGCTGATAATCGTGCCCAATGGACGCACCACCACAGTGCGCTATTTGCTTTCCGCTGACACAAAGGAGGAGCGCGAGGAGTGGTCCGCCTACTTCAACAAGGCGCTCACATTGCTGCGCGCCTGGGCAAACCACTGACCCATTGAATCGTCGAACCCCATCTACCAGCGACTGCAATTGCTGTCAGCGGCATCGAATCTGACAGCGAACGTCCCGGGCGGGTTGTTTTCGAATTTTATCTTTTTTAAGTTTTAAGTTTATCAATATTATTTTAGCGTTCGTTTTGTGTTTCCAACTGAAATTATTTGTATCTGTCGTATTCGACTGGGACACACTCGTGTTCGCTCTACCATATAGGCACAAGTATTGTTTGACTACCTGATGTGTGTGTAAATTGCATTGAGCATGTCTCGCAAACCATAAAATATATAATATGTATGTGCAAGTCCCAGAAAAATGCTGCCGTCATTTGTACACTGAATAGTTTATTAAATACTTTTATACACGTACACATATACATATAGCGTTATGCAAGAACTCGTGGCTATGAAGTATTGGCTAAATGGTGTCCGTGTGTTAACAATCATCGTATATGTTTGGCCACTCCGAATCTAACAACAAGGGAGAGTTAAATCTTGTGTGTTATCACGTCCCCGGCTGTTCTAGTGCCATATATTGCTGCGGCACCAGGCTTCTGTATTCCGTAGCCTCGTTTTCCGCCACCCTTGCGGCTGTGCGGGCTCGGTTCGCGCGATTTGTCTCGTTTCGTACTGTGTGGGTTGTTTTCTCGTGTCAGGTAGATCAGTGTGTTTGCTTTCGCCAGCTGAATTGACTCTAGGTTTGTTTTAGTGGTATTTTTCTTTTAGATAACTTCGATACGTATTTCAGTGGCCGGTCGGCCTAAAGGCTATCTACAAAAAAGGGTGTCATCTATTTCACAACACTATCATATGTATAGATATATCTCGTAAACACTTTATAGGTATATATTATGTTTATATATTGAATGATTTGACTTGACTCTGCCGAGACAGTTGTAAATTCTCCAAAATTATTACAGTTCGCCAGATATGCAGGTATGCGTACTCGAGTTTTGTACAGCAAAAGCAGCGTGCTCGCTGGATCGGGTCTGGAACACAGTGATTTGTAAAGATTATGTACACATTCTCGCAGGCGGGAAGGAGGGAACAAGCGAAGCCCATCTTCGCGGAGTTAACTACTGCCTGGCACTGGGCGTCGCTGCTTCAAAATCATTTTGGATTTCCTTGGATTTTCTCGTTGCAAACAAATGATCAACGGTCGCTACAATATTTGTTTATTTGGCTGGGGATATAATACTGGAGGATAATCTTCTCTAACACTTGTCTGTATATCTGTGCGAGTGCCGGTGCAGTGGCAACGGAAAGATAAGCGGAATTTCGATGCAAGTCCCCGAGTTGCAAAATTTATATTCATTTAACCTAAGCACTAATCCTTAAACAGTGGCCAATGTGTAAAAATGTAAAAAATAATTGGCTAAGCTTACGCATGTAGTGGTGTTTGTGTGTTCGGGGTGTGAGCGTGTATGCTGCTATGCACCTTTACTGAACATTTTAAAATTCAACACTTAAGGCTATAACGGAATGTACAATAAACAATTCAATAAATTAAACAGTAAAACGATATGCGCCGAATACTATACATAAAGGCAGTCCCAGCTCCTGGCGACTGGACTGAAGAGCTCCATCCAGGTGGTGCTTACGGGTTAGCATCCCCCCTGACGGTCACCTGTGCGTTTTGGCGCCGCAGATCCGACTGTGTGCTGGCTGTAATGACTGTGCCCACGATCAGCATCACAGCCATGGTTATATTGGCGGCTATGTCGCCAAATTCGGAGAAGAGCTCGGAGTAGAACAGCGTGAAGCAGATGCCGAAGGTCTGGGCAGAAGCGTTCAAAAGTCCGGAGGATGTGCCCTCGGGCTCCGGGAATGTCAGCTCGGCCCCAAACTCAAAGCCTACCGGCAAGTAACCCGTCATGAAGAAGCTAAAATGAGGCCGAATTTATTTGTAATATAATTTTGTGTTTTATCTGTTATATTAGAGGAACGTTAAAGCGAAATATTTAACTTATTAACTCAATATCCTTTCGTGTTGTGAAGGCTTTGAAATTTGGACTGTGCCCGCAAATTTTTTAGGTGAAGCCTGTGGTGATGATTGTACTAATGTCCTAATTTAACATTATACGTACCCCAGCAGGGAGGCCGTCAAATAGACAACCGCGATGTGGCCTGTGTCCAGGGTAAAGGTAAATATCCACATGCCCACCATGGACAGAGCATAGACCGCCAGCGTGGTTTCCCTAGAGAAGAAAGAGAACGCGCACTGAGTACTGTTCATTTAACATCGAGGGCCCCCACTCATTACGGCGTATGCGTAATGAGTTTAGCCCGCTTCGAAAAATACCTTCAGCTGTTGATTGCTCTACTTACTTGAACTTGTGCGTCTTATCCAGCACAATGCCCGACACAACGGAGCCTAGCATTCCGGCCAACACGATGCTGAGGCCGATCCGTCCGGCGTCCACCTCGTGGTTGGGATAGTACTTGAGCACCACCTGCAAACAAATCCCAACAGTTAGCGCCCATTAACCGCCCATTAATCAGGTGGGGAACTCTTACGGGATTCAGGAGCGTTGAGATGGCGTAAAAAACGCCCACGTTGATGCCGTACGAGAGGAGCAGGAAGATGAAGTTCCGGTTGGTCATCAGGTTCTTCAGCGACTGCATGAAGCTAACCTGCTCGGCCTCGGAGGCCTCCAGCCGCTGGGCCTCTTCCTGGGCGGCCGAGGGCGGAGTAGGTGGTCTGTCTTGAAAGACTGAAAAGGAAATTACGTTTTACTTGATTGATAATTTCAATTATCCTTTACTGGTTGGTTGTGTTGCAGGGCTTATGGTATACACCACATGAAGTTTGTAAAAATTATAGATTGAGTACAGATTAAATTCCAACTATATTTAGTTACAAATGGTACTTTAGCAATTACATATACTCGTATTTACATTTTTAGTCAAAAGGCAAAGAATTCAAAAACGGCTGAGACCTTAATGCTGCTTCTGTACATGTTTCCAAGACTGTGCTAATGTAAAATTCATGTGGATGCACTTACATATAACCATTAGGATGAGAAGGACACTGGTTAAACCGGCCACCATGTAAAACATCATCCGCAGATCGTTGCCCACTGTCTCAAGATCCGGCGAATTTGGCACCAGCATGGGAGGCAGCACAAAGCCGACAGCTACGCCCAGCTGAAAGAATAGAGAAGTTCTGCATTGTACACAACTGGCTCGAAGCGAAATCTGTTTCCGCTTCCGATTCTGTCTCAGGATCCGTAGCTATTTCTGCTCCGCTTCCGGGGCTTGACTTCTACCCAACCCAAACCCTTTGTCGGATTTTATTTACGCTGCAACTGTGAAAATGATTTATTGTGGGCCTGGCCTGCAGATATCCCCCTTCTGAACCCAACCTCCCACTAGTGGGCATTCTACGTTGCCGATTTGTTTTTTGTTTTCGTCAAAGTTAGTGGTGCTATTTCATGGATAAAGCCACGACCATACACCCCAGGCTCGGTTGTGACAGCTCCGTTTTTTTCCGCACACGCCAATGCACAAAAGTTGATCCATGCAATTTTGTTATTTCCCTTGATTTTTTGTGGAGGATAGGGTATCCTACCAGAACCTGTTTTCAGCAAACTGGGCAAGCGCATATAAATTTTAACGTTAAGCAAAGATTAACATATAGTATTTTCTATGTATTAACGTGTTTATTATTATGCTTGTTTTTTTTTTTTTTAAATAATTGTTTACTCATGTGGGTCGCAGAGAGAGTATCCCTTATTGAATCTAGTTTAGTACGTGTCCCTGAATCGGTAGGGATTTCTATTAATCGGATTCAGTGGTAGTGGCCATATTTAAGACAAAGTGACGTTTGACAGTCAGGAAAATAAATTGGACCATCAAATTTTCTATTTCCGTAAAATTGAACTCAAATTGAGATAAATTGCATTTCACCAAAACAATGGAGCCCCGCAATTCGAAGTTTAAAGACCCTTAAAGCGTGTCCCTTGTATTAAATGCTCCTGGCATATAATCCGCTGACTGTGAGTTGCAATTATTTTCAATTAAGCAATCAAGTAATATCAGGCAGCTGCATAGTTCGGTTTCGCACACAATGGCCCAAGCGAAGCTTTGCCCTTTGGCAATAACTTTTGGTTTGCACAAACAAAAGAATGAGGTAGCCCGGGGCGTATTGTGACCATACAATCCGGATACAAGGTCCCAAGCTGCAAAGGGCACTGCATACGTCTCGCAAACCAATTTAATTTTTGTATAAATTTCGGATTTATCAGACAGAAAAGGCAAATCATTGTTTAATAATCCTGTTAATCCTTTGAAATAAAACACATAAGATATACTTTTTTAGCTTATAAAACATAATTATGAAATATTCAACGTTACCCAATCCCTAAGGAAATTTAACCAAATGCGCCCGAATCAATTTAATGGAATCCTCTGGTTTCAATTTATAGCTGACAATAAATTTGTATAATTCTGTATGTTTCAAAAATAAATCCGGATTGATATAATCCAATAACAAGAATGCCAAAATGCGATTTTAAAATGCTTGTGCAATACGGCCACAAAGAATTGCAACGATTTGCATAAATGTTTTCAGGAGATGAGCCATAAACCAGTCAGATAGCCGGAGTATCATCTCCATTTCCATTGCCCGCCCTTCACTTTTCCGCTTTCCTTTGTCCTGGCTCTTTTGGTTTTTATGAAGAGACGCAAAGGGACATTCAAGTGGGACTATTGGATGCAGTCTGAACGCCTCTATGGTATCTGGAATAAATATTTGAGCCGCCTGGAGATGGGCTCAGAATCGGGCCTATGAGCCTTGGCCCCAGGAAAAGGCGGAAAAAATCGACACTCGGCGCTAGGTCGCGTGCTTCACCGCTGAAATGGCCGCTGGAGAATGTTACTTGCGACTTGGCGGCACAACTTGTTCCGGCCGTGTTTACAGGACCAGTGAACGAAAAATAAAAAAATTAACAAAACGTGTAAAAAATAGGGAAAAGACACAGTGTTTGCTCAGCACTCTGGCAACAATGCTCTTTCGCAAAATCCGCTTCAGCATGCCTCAGCGGAGGCAGTCAGGAATCGCAGATTCCGGGGCGGAGGAGGTGCTTCCTAGGAGCGTGTGGTGCGTTGTCCTTGCCAGATAAGGCAGTCAAGGCGATTGAGCCAAGGAGAGGCTGGTGGCGGGAGGTCTGTTTCAATGTCACACTGTATGTGGGCCATCTAGGTGCCACCCGTTGGGTTTTTATGAAGGCTTGTGCGCGGCTCTACTTTTTATATCTTCTTTTTTGGGACAACTTCGGCTTGGCGTTTTGACAAGAGATTACCTAAGCTTACTTGAAGTCTCGCCCCCGGGCACTTGGCAATTGCCAGCAGACCAAAAGCGCAAGTGAGTCGGGAAAATTCAGTGAAGTTATTTTCAGCCAATGAGGCTTGAGTTTTCCTTAGGAGAAGTGGTATAGGTGGTATAAATATTCCTATTTCAGCCATACAATGCATTCACCTTTGAGCCGCCTTTTTCCGTGCAGACAGGAGCACTTGACCCACTCTTTCCCAGAGCAGTCATCATCACGTAACCCCCCTGTTGGCATCCCATTGTGACTTCCTCCACCTGTGACAAGCGGAAATTATAAGCCTTTTCAGCTGCACTCGAGTGAAAGGCAAATATGACAATCCCTTCACACACGCGCGTTTAGGATGCAATGTGTCTTGCCGGTTGTCAGTAAATGTGAGCCTGGATGTGCGGGCCACATATTTGCACTTGCAGCCAGCCGGAGAGGCAGTTCCCGATGCGCTCGTAAATCAACGTTAAGAGCAAACTGTTTTGCGTCCCTGCCGCTTGCCCTGCGCCTCCCATTGCCATTGTCATTCATCACAGCCGCACCTGACACTGTTGGCTAATGGCTAAGCAAGCGGGCTAATTGTTGAGCGGCGTTTAGGCCCATAAGGTTATCCGCAGGAAAAATTGTATCCATTTTTGTATCTACCGCAACGCGTGTGTGTACTTTTGTTAGCCGCGTTGCTGCAACTGATTGAGGTTAAAGCAATTCTGCATTGCTTTCATAACTAGTACCAAACGGGGAAATAGTTACGCATTGGCTTCCTAACTAAAACCATGTTTCGCAATTGATTTAATTAAAGAATTTGGTGTGTAATGTGTGACCCGACCAGAGTGTGTTAATGGTTAATCAAAACGTCACCCACACTGACTTTGTAATTCTGTGGTTTCCGCATGACTGGAACTTGCAGAGTACACATATTTGCCCGCCAGTGTCAGGGATCAAATAATCAACTCTTTGGTCAACCACAATCTCGAGTCAGGAGCACTTGACAGTGGCAAACCAGCGCATAATGCATCATGCTCCTACCACACCTCCGCTCGGTGACATTCGAATTGTCAGAGGCAGGGAACACTTTTCAAGGTATTCAGTGTCCAGTATCCAGGCAATCACTTAAGCGCTGCTGCATTTCGAAGAGGTCATTTCGTTTGTTTGCCGCTGCTGAATAAATTGCACCGCTGGCCTCAGGGATGCAGAGATGCAGAGCCAGTGCGCCAAATTGATTCCACTCAAAGACTCTTTCGCATGCATTGGCCTGCAAGTCGATGGGGCAAAGCGAGGCGTGGCAGGGCAGGAGGCGTGCACGCTGGCGTTGTCAGTTTTGTTTAACTTGGCCAGCAGCAGATGTGCGTCGTAGTCCCAACTCTTTTGGCAATTTCACGATGGCCCGGGCGCGCATGTGGAGCACAGGGCAGCATAAAGCAAAATAGCAGAGCAAACCACTTCCGCCCAACCGGAAGTGCGCTAGGCTCCGCCTTAGTGCCTGCGTCCTTGCTGCGTCAATCCACCGGAGCGCCTCTGCCTTTTCGGTGTTAATGCAAATTCAACGGCTCACTAACTCACAAGACAATGTCCCAGCAGAAGGCTTACATGGCAACTGCTGTTTGCGCATCAGAAATTGCCCATCAATTACTCGCCTAAGCCGTGCCACACAGGGTGGTGCGGGTGGTGCTGGAAGAGCCACTCACCTGGTTGCCAAACACACCCACGCTGGTGGCCGAGGACACCTGATCTGGACCGAACCATACGGCCGCCAGCCGGGCCGGCAGCGAGAGTATGCAGACCTGGGCCAGGGCCACGATCGCCTGGCCGATGAAGCCCACGTAGAAGAGCGATGGTTCCACCGAGAACACCTTGATCCAAGCACCCACGCAAGTGCCCACGATTCCTACCAAGGCGGTTATTCGGAGTCCCTGAAAATGCGAAAAAACTCTGTGTAAAATTCGAACTAGTAAATTGTTCAATAAATTACTCTTATTCGTATTCGTATTTACGAATAAAATATAAAAGGGTTAACAAAATACTTAGTAAATATAATGGAAGGATTCTTAGTTTTGCTGTGCACTTACCACTTTATCTAAAAACCAACTGCCCGGAAATATAAGTGGTATATACAGGATCATGTAAATCATGGACGTCCAGTCCACCCATTTATCGCTAATGCCATAGTAGCTGCGGAACAAGGAGCACGATTAGAAAATTCACTCGACAAGGGCGGCGAGCAGTTAATTAATGCGCTCGCATTTATTTATGCAGTTGCCGCCTCCCACGACACCCACAGTTTAATGAGCTTGTTGAAAACTTTTAATTAAATAGGATGGACGAATCTGAATCTGAAACTGCTCGACTACACCTCGCAGTCTTGGGCTGGCTCACCGTGTTATTATGTTGTTGATGATGGTGTATTGTATCCACTGCATGGCGTTCGAGGCTGAATAAAACACAAAGAGAATGAGCACCGCCCAGCGCCTGGCGTAGACTTTGTAGCCTGAAAAAAGCGAATAAAATTCCATCCAGGTGAGAGCCAGCTGCAAAAGCCACTTCAGGACGCTCATGGCTCGGCTGAGCCGTGGTCCCAAACCAGAGCACATTGTCCATGAACGCCATTTTTTTGGCATAAAGTCAAAAATTACTTTCGTAAATTTAAAATTTGTTTTTCGATATTCCGTTAAGAAATTGTCCAAGCTTTATGTATATATATTTTCCAACAAATTATTGACTATCCTGGGTTATTTTGTAGCCCTCCAAAGTCAGCTGATTGTTTCAAGTTGCAGACAAATGCAGACAAATTTTATTCGAAACATGTGCCAAGTTTTAATGTCGGTAATTTGAAAACACTACCATTTATCTGCAGTTCAAATCTGCAGTTCATATTGTAAATCGTCGATATATTGAATCATGTATTTAATAAAACCTAACCTAAAACAAGTAGACACGCTGTAGTCTAGATTTCTCGACAACGAGATGCGATATACCTCTATTCTTTATTAACCATTTATTTTTTTTCATATTTTTCAAATAATTCAACAAATTTTTGGTCAAAGAAGTGACGCATTGAATGACGTCGTCCGGCAATTGTAGTGGCATGCCGTTGTCATGGAAAGGGATGGTTAAAACTTTAATTGGCTATATCTTGTATGTTTATAGTCCGATCTGATTTTACATCCACATCTCAGGGAAATTAAAATAATGTCTCTAGCTTTTAACATTTCGAAGATATAGCTTATGCGAAAGATTTGAAATAAACTTGATCTGCGTGCATTTATAACGCTGCGTGCATTTATAATGCTGATCAAAAATATATGTACTCGTATATACTTTGTATGGTCGCAGATGTCTCCTTCTCCCTGTTACATACATTTGCACACACTTAATATACCATCTGCACCTTAATGTACATGCTATAATTAGTTGTGTTTTGTGGACCATAACTCGTAAGATTACGCTGGATTAAAGACCGTAAAAATATGTTAATATAAAAAAAAATGTAGTTTTGAGCATGACGCGTCAAATTAATAAAATAATGAAAACTTGAATTTTAAGATGGTCTTTTTAATATATATACAAATTTCACATATGTTACTTTAAAACAAAGTTTTAAACAAAGTTTTTTTGAGTATAGGGTGCGGGCGGAACCGTGGTCAAGTTTGAAAAAACAACAAAAACCGAAATTCTAAATGAATAATCATAATATATATGCAAAAACGTAAGACTGTATTAGAGTTTATGACAACTCTAATTAGAGTTTATGACAAAAAATTGACGTCTCCGCCCAGGGTGCAAAGGTTTCCCAACCCCATCTACCTGCAGCGGATTACCAGGATTAGGGGGCAAGCTTACTTGCTGTATCCGACTGCCTGCTTACTTATGGATAGGGCTCGTTCCGAGCTTATAGTATGCTCATGCAAATTTCTGCGGCCCGCCACCCACTATTATCAGAATACAAATAATATCTCCCCTGCTGTTTAGTTAGTGATTGCTCGGCCTTGAAACCGGGATTGGGTAGTCGCCTTCAAGGTCGGAAATTGGGGGTATATCTGTATGGGTCATTGCCAGTTTTCTTCTTGATTTAAGCATTCCAAATTCCTGGCTTTACCCATTGTGTTTGTTACTAAGATTAGCTAATGCAAAAATGTTTATATCTACCTTAAAATACTCGATCTGTTTGCAATCAATCTACCAACTGTCTGTTAATCACGTTCATTACAAGATAGAGACGTGCCATGCCTTTAGATCGCCACTTGAATTCGAATCCCATCATTTCGCATCCCAAACTGACAAATTGAATTCAAATGAGCACATCCAGGGCCAAATGAGGCGGAAAACTAATTCCAATATCAAGTAAATTCGCTCGAGTACGTGGCGTTAAAATGGTTTGAGTCAATTTTTTGTTTGATGGAGTCATTTTGCATATAGATATATAGCTTGCATATAGCTTGTTTGTTCGACATTCACTCCATTGCTTTTCCAAATATATACGAGTCTATGTATGTGCGAGAGAGGATTTTACTTAGGTTCTATTTGTAAGCATTTGTGTTTTTGTTGCCATTTTTCGACGTTTTACCAACAGCGTTACTAACCGGCAGTAGCTGACAACTTTTTGGATTCTATGGCATTGAAAAACAAAACTCTTTGATGCCGTTTTTTTACGAATGTGCATTCGTTGTTGTTTTTTCTTAGTTTGAACAGATGTAAGCAGCAACGTGCATGTACACAACACTCAAAACAGACCCAATGCTTATGTATACGCTCACCGTTTGCAGGTGGCTATGCATTTAAGTGAATGTGCGGCTGCGGCTTCGGCAGGCTTTTTGGGTTCGCTGGTGGCTGCATACAAATGCCAACCACCGCGCCACCCCACCTCGAGCTCATACTCATCCCCATCCTCATCCTCACCCTCTTCCCCAACCACTAACAAGGTGCCTATTGCCTGCCTGCCTTAAGGTGTAGTTAAGGCAATGCGGTTGGGTGGGTTGGCCCTGTCTGACATGCACGGCGCATGGATGCACGGATCTAAGGTAAACTATACATGTGTTGCAGTAATAACATGACTCGAATGTGCGACAACAAGGATAAGCTATTCAAGAGGACAAGTATGGATTGGTAATATGCCAAATTAAGTCTTGTTCAGTTACGTCACACTGCCACTCACTCCATTTCAGATTAATCCTATCACTTTGCTACGGTAGCATATCTATAGCACAAATTAATTTTCGTTGATGTGAAAACAACTAGTTTTGATTAGAAATCCAAGTGGCATAGTCAAGAGCTTTAGATTAGGCAATTACTGCTTTCTGTGCGTTTTTAAATCTCCTCAAATTTGTCGTGAAGCTGTCACGCGAGCTCTCTATCAAAAAAGCTTTCCGCTAAGACGGATTGATATTTTTATCGGAAAAATTTTTTTGATAAAGTTTTAGAACTTTGGCCTTACTAGCTTTTGCAAATCATTAATTACCTGTATGCTAATTTAGTATATGTGCATTCCAAGTTATTGTTATTAACCTAAAGCAATTTAAAGCAATAATATTTCCTCGTTGCTTACCTTCCGCGGGAGCGGTGGCCCCGGCCTTGGCGGCCTTGTCCTCCTTGTCCTTGGGCGTGATCATGTCTGTGGATTTGCTGGTGGCAATATAGGAGTCGGTGCTTTCAACAGCTCCGCTGGCACTGTGCTTTAGATCCATGCAACGGTTAGTGGGTGGTGCGCGGTGTAAATTCTGGGCGGTTGTGCTGTGGCGGCGATTGCCGTGATCGGTGGGATCGTTGACCTTTTCGGGTGGTTGCTCTTAGCTTTCCTCCTAGATAGCTGGTATAGCTCTTGACGTCTATGGAAAAACGCAGAAACGATTTAAGTTGTTCAAATATCTCAAGAACAAGGCAAAGCAAAGAAGCGCAGAAGAAATATAACCAAGTAACATAATTATGTAAATAGTAACGAGTTTTGTGGTCTTGAAAATATTCATTCTAACATAGTTGTGGTTAGCTTAAAGGTTGTTTGTCTGTTGTGTATTTCCCAGATACACTGACCTTGTAAAGCGGACAATAATCTTAAATTCTTCAAGGTTAAAAACGTTTAGATTACTTCAAACTATGCTAATTTTCATAACTTCTCATGTAAATGTATTCGAATTTTACTTAACTATTTTATTTAGTTACGCTGCACTTGAATGTCTCGCTATTTAATCATTATATTTTAAGGATTGAACAACAATACAAATCACGTTTTTACTTGGAAAAAAACCATATTCAGCACACATGGCCTCTAACTTTTGGGCTTACTCTGATTTGGGTTTATAACGAAAGTGCTTTTGATATAATGCAATATCGTAAAGTGGTTTTGGCGTGGCCAATCCAACGTAATACCGATCATTAATACGCTTTAATTAGCTTGTTGGCGGGGGTGATTACCCGCAAATTTCCATTTGCTGGATTGCTGCTATTGTGACATTGCAATTTGCGATTGCCCGCTCATCCATTGCGTTAATAAAGCCATTGAATCAAATTTAAGCACGGAATTCTCCCCCACGGCCACTTGTTGCTCCGAGTTCGGGGCGGTTGTGGATTTTGCCTTGGGTCCCGGATTTCAAATTTTAGATATCGGGCTTTGGCCTGAGCTTCAGCAGCGACCCAAAAGCCTGTAGGAGAAATGCAATCAGCGCCGGATGAGTGACGTTTCCACCAAATACATTTCGTGGATTGCCGAACTGAGGTGGCGGATTCCGATTCGAATTCCGCGTTTCATTAAGTCGCGTTCACGCTCATTTTGCACGTGCGAACAGCGCGTTTAATGGCATGTAGCATGTTGCGAGTGGCATGCCGGCTTAATGCCATTAGCTGCAATTGGATAAGTCACATCGAGATGAAATTGTTTTTCCAAAGTAACCCGATGCAGGCCGTGCAAACAATTTGCATCGGATTTGCATGTGCGCTAATTAGATCTCCCGTTGCACTGTTGATTCGGACTGATAACATAATGCGACCTAATTGATTTAAAAGCTGTTAATGACCCCGTCCAAATCAAATTAAAGATCCCAGGGTCATCCCTAAAATTCGCACATTATGTTCTCAAACAATAATGACTTTTTCACAAGGAAGCTTGCCCCGCAAGAATGCCCCTTTCGTTTTATTTTTCTTATACTCAAGATAATCGTCTTCGCCGCCAGTTGCCCAATTGCTCAAGAGGGAGGTGACTCTTCGGCAAGATAAATACTCGTAAATGGAGCGAGTACTAGAAAATATTTCTGTTTTACTCGATGAGTGACAATATCGCGATAAGACGGATCCGGGACATTCACTGCACTGGAAAAACGTTTTATCTCAACACATATATCTCATGTTTTCGCCCTTTAAAAATATTGATTGACAACTATGTATCTGTTTTCATAATCATTTGATTATTTCGTTCTCCATTATAAATGCGAAGCTAACAAGATTCTCAATTAAATTTAATTTCTTGTTGCACTTAGCCGTTTAAATAAAATCTTATGACATTTTGAATTCAGGGAGATATTAAAAGCGTATTAATTGATGCAGTAAGTCGTATTGTAATGGCGTGTGCGTATATATATTTGAACAGTTCGTTCATAGCCATACCAGCTATTTACCATGTGCGTTTTGAAAAACACACTGGGAAACCAAACCCATACATGAAATGCCTTTCACAAGGCCACTTTCTTGTTTCGCGCAGAGGTACCGGCGGCCCGAATCAATGCAAATAACTTCCCAAACCGGCTGGCATCGGAAATGGCCTTCACCCGCCCCCAAAGCTCCGGCAAACAAAATCGCGTAGTTCAGTTTCGAAGTGGATTCTCGCGGGGCCACAACACAGAAACCAAAGCCGACTTTCAAGTTAGAGCCCCGATGGGTTCCTTCACTCCCTTCACTCGGCTTCTTGGCCAGGCCGCCTGTTTTGGACTAACTCCGACCTGTCGCGGGCGATCCCGATTCCGGCGGTGTTACGGTGGTCTGGTGGTGCCGTGCCGTCCGGAGGTGGTGCTACTTCTGCCGAGCAGCGGAGAGAAACTTATTGAGCACGCAATCGCGAACGGACAAAGCGGCACTGAAACTGATTCTGAAAGCGCTCGTCGCTCCGTCATAAAAAGCAACGTTGAGCTGCAAAACGCTTTCGACTGGCTGGTTCACTTGCTGTAGTAGCTCTTGCCATTGTAATTGTTGCTATTTTTATTGAAAACAGCTGATTTAAAGGCAGCGACGAGGCAAAGCAAGCCGAATACTCTCACTTGGAGGGTTCCCCTTTTGAGGCCCCTTTGATAAGCGATGGTCGCCTCTAAAGACACAGATTGATTTACGAGTAGCACGCTTCACTTGATAGTACTATAATCCTCTGCAGGGTATTCTAAGGCCATCGTAAACTTTTTGTATTTTTGATTCATTATCAACGATCCAGGTGACAAATATTGAAACACGTTTTCCGGACCACCTTAGGCTTTGGCTGTGGAACCGAGTTGAGTTTTTGG
This sequence comes from Drosophila ironensis, assembly GCA_021223825.1. Classification (NCBI taxonomy): domain Eukaryota; kingdom Metazoa; phylum Arthropoda; class Insecta; order Diptera; family Drosophilidae; genus Drosophila; species Drosophila ironensis. Next base: position 2,535,528 of record JAJJHQ010008764.1, on the reverse strand, counting down.
GGTCGCCCTGTCAGAAACACGTTCAACGGTCGTGAATCAGTGCACAGAACAAACTAGCTAAGGTGGACATTGCAAAAAAATGTTTTGCCTCACTAAAATAGGAAGATAATTTGCCATTGATTGCCCTATTTCCTTATCAAATCTTTGCCGTCAGATACGGCTCAAATGCGGAATTTGGGTTTATTTATCGCGATCGAAACGATTGCACCACTTGCTTTGTAGTATTCAAGTTTTTAAAGTTAATGCTCCGGCATTCTATTCCTATAGAATCTACGAATTAAATCGCATCCGACTGCTGTCTGCTTTGGCGTTGTATCCCTGTAAACTGCATTTGCAATGCATTTACTATGTATTTGCCCCCCAGGCCCCAGTCCTTTATGGCAGTCCCTCTTTTATTTCCACCTCAACCGGGAACCAAAAGTAGCACGTGTATTCCTGCTGCACCCGCCCAACTGCTCCTCCGCTGGCGATGGCCGTCGCGCGCCCGGCTGACAGGTCTCTTTATATTTTTCATTTCGCTGTTTTTGCGGGTTTATTGAATAATTTGCCTGCGGGAATTTCCACGGCCCAGGACGGTGGTGTGCCGTGTTTCGTTTGCCAGACGGCGGATTCGCTGGAACCGACGGGGCCCGCAGCGTGGGGGCGACGCCATCGCTCCGACTGGCTGGGGGTCATTATTCGATTAAGGCAAATTATTATGTTTTATTATTTATAATGCAAATATCAGCACAGACACGGCCAGGCGGGGCAGCGATTTAGTGCGATGGTGGAGACGATAGTGCCTTCAATAGCTTCGAGTGGGCCACACTGCGTGAAATGAAATAGCTGCTTCGAAAACTACCGGTTTTTCCCACAAAATAGTGTTTTTGGCATTGATTCATTTAAATAAATTGTTTTTAGACTCGCTAGCCTGCTGCTTGGAGAATCCAATTGAAATAACCTCTCTCCCGAACTTTCACATTTTTTTTTTATTCTCTTTTCTCAGTGCATAGCAGTGGCAGTCATTGTAGTGACATGGTCGGATCCGAAGCTTATCTGCAATTTCGACTTTAGCAGGGCCTTCATCTGTTCCCACAGTCGTTACCCGATAATGACATAGTAATTCGCCGGTTGATAAGTATTTGACATGATATTAGTTTGATTATGGGAGCAGAAGTACTGTTTTCAGCCGATAGCAACACGTGAGCGGGTCAGTTAAACCCATAAATCGGCTGATTTCGATCAGGTGTTGCCTGACATGTCGAGTGGTCGTAATTCCGGTTTGGAAGAAATCCCGCCTGATAAAAACTGCTATGCAAAACGCTTAATTGTTCTGAAATTGTTTTATTCTCGCTAGAATCAATTATTAGGCGGGAATTACTTATGAGTCCGGCATGACTGTCACGCGCCAAAACGTAGTTCAAGTCTCGGAATTTGAAATCCAATGCATTACTCTCCTTTCAATGCACCTGCAACGCAAAGCCGACGATACTGGCAACTGGGAAATGAGCACTCTGCGCGGGTCCTTGTTAGTACGAGTACCTTGCTTTCAGACCATGCGGCCGTTGCCTGTTGTTTGGCGAGCGAACCACGCTCTTTGGCGTAATCAACAGCGTATGCCACGCTAATGGATTCCCACTGCACTGCCCGTGACCGTCGCAATCCTTTTAGATCCCCTTACCTACGCCAGATTAGCTGCCATGCCTCCACGCCCGACGCCCCACGCCCCAACACTTGAGCAGTGCCCGGGGCCCGATTGCACGTTGCTCATGCGAATTTTAGAAACAATTGTATTTGAGCCCTGCCGGGCTTTTGTCTTGATTTCACTTGCGCTGGACTACTGAATTCGAAATGCAATTTGTAGCTGACAAGTGGCCGGCGGGTACAATGAATCGCAAAGGGAAACGCGAATGCTGGCTTAATCCTCGCGCCAATTAGGCAAAGGACCTAGGAAGGGAAATATTTATGCGCGCAATTTGAACGTGAGCTTGCCTGACACCGGGGGCCATTTGTGGCCGAGCTCGTCTCACCCGAAGGACTAAATCATAGCCCAAACGAGACGGACAGCACGCTTTCTTGAAGCGTAAGTGCGACGAAAATTCACCGAACCATGTTATGCTTTCACTCTTAAACCTTTTCAACAACAACTAAGTATTTGTAATTTGTGAGTCCTTATATGCCAATAAGAAAATATCATTTGTATTATTTTTAAAGACTGACTGCCCTAAGTACAAACGAATAGGATATTACGCTAGATCTAGAAATGTATAGACACCTTATCGAAGCAATATTTTTTTCATTACAAAAGGCATCTCGGTATGGCATTTAAGTTTAAAATTAAGCTTAAATTTATGAAATTCAACACAAAGCATTTCACAAAAAAATATGCAACCCTAAATCCATTATATTTTAATATTTAGATACATCTGTCTACTCCTATCCCCAAGATCTTCGTATAATCCCCATAGACGGTTAGATAGACGGTTATGTCTATATTAACTCGGTCGCTAAAGTAAACATTAATGGATGGAATGAACTAAATAAACTCGAGTTCGAAACATTTTAAGCTGTTGTGCAAGGGAAGCCCCCTGTGATTGTGGTACGTGGTACTGTGAACAATTTTATGCGAGCGTGTGTGCGGGGGACAAGTGGTTTCAGGACTCATTGTGAGACCGGCTCGTTTTTGTGTCGGGCGGGGGGCGGCTTATTAATGTATTCTTTCTGAGTCCTTGGTGAGATCGGGCGCAGCATTTGTCAGGCCCGTCCTAATCCCCGACAAAGCGCGTAATTATATACCTACTCACAATGGGCGAGGCGCCTGCCCACCTCCTAACTGCGAAATAATTTCCGCAACATTTATTTATTAATTAAAAAATTTGTGCCATTGACGACGGGGCTTAAGGGTAAGCTAGATAAATTACCATAAATTGTATTTTATTGCCCAACTTCTGAATCACAATGAGAATTGGCGGGCGGGGCAGCTTTCGCTTTGGAGTTTGCGTTTGCAGTTCCCGAAAAGTACCAAGCGCGCCGTAGCATACTTCCCAGCGTGCTGCGAATTTGCTGTTATCAGGCGAAAAGTTTCTGCCGCAGCAGCTGGAGCAGTTCTTGTACCCTTTTTATGCCGTAGCCACATGCTGAGGTCTCAAACTGAAGGGAGGCCTGTGGGCGGCGCAAGAATTGCGGCTCCCATTATGCAATTTTTGCTCCGAATATCCGCGATTAGTGTGCAGTTTTGTTCGCTTCTCTGCAGCCAGATGCGTTTTTAATTGCATCAAAGTCGGTTTTCGTTTCTGGACACCCCGTCCATGTCAGTTCCCTAATTGGACATTTGTAATTAACTTTGCCGCATTTTTTCCGTCCTCTCCGCTTTATCCGTGCGCTCATTTGTCACCGCATTTAATGCAGTTCACTCTTATTCCTCAAATGCTGGATATTTATGTTTCGCTCGTTAGTTTTGGGCACTCTTATTTATAGAGCTCCTCGGAGGCGGTGGACAAGGTCGGATATAGTTTTTATAGCATGCCAGCGCGGCCCTAGAGCACTGGGCACCACCCACTAACGAATGGGCCCCGAGTGGAGAGAACAATGCAGTTTAATTGAGCCGGGCGAATGTTTCCAGTTTGTCATAATTAACCCAGCTTGAGTGCACAGAAAGTGCATTTTGTGGTCAACTGGCGACTTTGGCATTCATTTGTGCTGCCGCCAGGAAGTGGCCTGCTTTCTAACCGCCCCAAATCAATAATTTTATTCCCCTTCCGGTGCCCGGTCTTGGCCCTCCTGCACTCCTGCCAATTGTCCATTAAAGTTGCATGTCTTCGGTTGTGGCGCAGCTCTCGAGCACTCAATTCCGTGTCGAAAACTGTTTCCCGCAACCTACGCTCCGCTTGGCTCACCTCAACACTTGGTTATTGGGAATCGGCTCCCCGAAGGTGGCAATTGACCTATCCGGTAAATAGGGTGTGCTTGGCCAGTGATAAATGCAATTTGTAATGTCTGGAAATTGAAAAATGCTAAGTGTTCTGACAAGCAAAAAATTTTTTTTTTCTTGTATGAGTATTTGGTTAGTCTGCAGCTGTTTAGTATGCAGCTGATAACCACATCTTGTATTTCCATTTCGTTATTAACTTAAAAACCATTAAGAATGTTATTTATAAAGCCGTTTTCTCTAAACCATGCCAGGTTATCAGCTGACCCCCAATAATGCACACCTTTTATCGACAACTATAAATTAAAAACCTGTAGTAAATTTAAAAAAAATCCAGTTGGATCTGGATACCGGGTCTTATTAGTGTAGCTTTAGCTTACACACCCATTTAATTAATACGAGTCTTGTTGGATAATGGGTCTGTGCACGGTTTGCATTTAAATAGCTTTGAATACATAAAGCTTATCTCGACCAAAAAAATAATAGACGGAAGCGGAACATTTTTGCAACTATCTTCATGGAAAGCCGAAATTTGTAATAACTAGTTCTTACGGACAAACAGATGTACGGATGAACAAACAGACTTGCTTATTGTTGCTGAGCAAGAATATACACAATTTATAGTGTGCTAAAATGTTTCGTTTTTAATAAGTTCGTACAAAAAAAAAACTAATAACAATCCTAGCTAAGATGGCGCTTTCTGAGACCATTTTGTAGGCATTTCTAAAAGGGTGTTATGGCTTTTTTACTTCAAGGACACTATGTTGCCTGCAGGGTTTAGATATGCTCTGAAATTACCAGCATGCCAGAGACACTTGATTGGATATCCGGCCTGATTTAAGGTGAGAATTGACGGCCCTGGGCAGAGTGGCTGTTAAATCTAAGACCGTAATGAGCTTAAGCATTCAATGCTTTAGTGCTCCGCTCGCACGTGTGTTGGTGAGAGAGTGCTTCAGTTCAAAAACCTCAAAAACATTACGTCACAAGCTCAAATCCTCACAGACGGGAGACATGCTCGCACACAGCGACCATTGCTGCGAGCCAGACGCACACAGCAACATGGCACACAGGGACGCCACTCCACTCATGGCTGCTGCTCTCGCACATCTTTGCCGAGCTTTGGGTCAAACAGGGGGCTCGGGGTTGGCGGTTGTCTGCCGTGTGTCAGGGGTTAGCGGTTACGGGCGAGCCAGGCTGCTGGGCTCGGGCTGTGTCTGTGTTTTGCAATTGTCTAGCTTTCCTGCTGCTAGGGTTCACCAAGCTTTGGCAACGGGTAGGTTGGGACAACATAAAAACTGAAGACACCTGGACCCGGATCTGGGCAACACATCTGTCTGTTGTTATTCTCGGTTTTTACAGGCGGAAAAATCAATTTATGGATTTTAGTTTCGCTCAAATCTTCTTTTATTTTGTTTTGCTTTTTGATTCTTTTGGCCACGGTGTGGCTTTCGCTGTTGGCTTTGCTGTTGCAGCACCCCTCCGCTTTTTGACACGTTCGCGCCTCTCAAGCGTTTCAGTGCGTCTGGCAGCTTGTTGATGCCAGCGCCCAGCCATGCGAGTCCTTTGACAGGTTCGAGGTCCCTACTCGGCAAGTCGCAAGCAATTAAAGCAATTTCTTTTAATTGCAATCAAATGAGACGCAAACTTGAGCCCGTCACTTACCCCTTCCGCGCACTTTAGCCTTCGTCGGTTGCTCGCTTTCCTCGCTCGCAGCTCGTAGTTCGCAGGACGCAGGATACTGCCGGAAGTCTTCCGTTGGCGCGCTAAAATGCCGTTATAGCTGAGATGGGTGTGCGTGTGTGTCGAAGGTTTTGTGAATGGAACAAAAGAGCGAAACGGAATTCGTTTATTAGAAAGGGGTTCGGAGACAGGCAACTGCACTGGGAACATGATTTCCGTATCGGCTTTTGCTTTCCGCTTTTGGCTACCCCCAAACGTACTCGGGCACTTTAATTGTTTGCTCAGCACTGCAAAAAGTTCCCTCCTTTGCTGCTGTCACTGCTTCTGCTGCTTCCGAATTCGCTTGCCTGGGAGCCAACACTTTGGGGAGGAATCGCTGAACAGGACTACTGCGATTCCGATTGCCTCGGTCCGTTTTATAGGCCAGGCGCTTGCGTTCCACAGGCGGCAATCAGCTGGCGCGGATGCTGTGGATGCTGGGCTCTCTCTCGGGGGGCTGCCAACGGCGCAGGTACAAACAAGGATGCGCCTGCAGCGCGCCCTCATGACTAATTATTATTTAGTGGCTAGAAGTGAAATTAAATTTACGCTAACAAATCCAACCATACTTTGGCCCTAATTAATTGTGGCCCCCCAAAGTATGCACGAGTTAATACGAACGCCTGCTGAACAACAGGGTGACGTGTGCTCTGTCCACCTGTTGCTGCCTGAAATTGGATTGAAGTTCTGTGAGCTTTACGGAATAATTTAAGCTTCTAGCCCTGCAGGGGTAAAAATTACCAAATTAGTCAATTTTTTTAGGCCTTTTCAATGCCTGAAAACCTAAATTGTTCAAAAACGTGCACCACGCTTTGATGTTTGAAAACCGCAGAGCCTCTAAGGAGGTATTCAGATACATATATCGCAGGGCATTGATTATATGTAACTAAATAAGGAGACTTAATAGGCAAATTTTAAAGATAGAGCATTTTTGCTATTCCCATATCTTTTTCAAACGCATATATTTTGATGGCTTCCACTTCACAATAACAGAACTCTACCAGTTAAAAGATAATACATTTTATTAGTAGAAATGTAATTATAACAGAATAATTTATTCGCATGCATTCTAGATTTCATGAACTTAATGACATGACCATAAACCTTTATCGATATTTTCATTTTCCAGTTCTCACAGCCCCGTAGGTTTTGGCAATTTGCATAAGTTGACCCAACATCGTTTGATTGATGCTGCCGAATCACTCATCTCCGCTCTGGCAATCGAAAGTGTGTGCTGATGAAATGCTTTCACCGGTCCGGACGCCAGCGAATTTAATTGCCCACTGAATAAACTTCTTTGAATTGGGATATTGGACCCATGTTTCGGGGCGGTCACAAACTAGCCACGACGAGCCATCGGTACGTAAACAATGGCATGCGAGGTGGCTGGCGAACCTCGGTTTTTTATCAACTCACTCACCCGTTCGCGCATTTATTGATGATTATCTTAACGGTTAACATAGGTTCTGCGCATTCCATCTTGCGGGATGATGACGTGAAATTTCTATGCGAATGTTCGACGAAAAGTCGTTCAGTGTTGTTCATATTTCGCATTTTCCTGTACTTGCTTCAAGGGCAGAACAAAGTTGTTTAATGAAACGCCGAAACTAAGCCATGGATTAAGCTGTCCGGCCACTACATTTGTTGGCACACTAAAAAAATGTTTTGTAAAAATGTGCTTGGGGAATATTCACATACAATTGAGTCGGTGGAAATCTTGCGCCGAAAGAACATATGTTTTTTCGCTGAGTATTGTCGTGCATTGTGCCTCCATCTCAGGTGAGTGTGTCAGGTGCAATGTGCTTCTGGCAACAGCCATACCGGTTGCTTTGGGAAGCGGGGAGGAAGTGCCGGCTGAAAGTACACAAAAAGAAGTGAAAATCAAACAAAAATATACTCCGCAAGCTCGTCTGGGCCATGTATCAAATGTCTTTCAAAGGTAGTTAAACGCTTCCTACTCCACGGCAGGCCAAGTACCGAGAGCCTCTTGGTTGGGTCAAAGAGGTAATAAACACCAGTTCGCTTTTGTCTCTTTCGCTCTCGCCAGGCACTCGGCGGAAGGGTATTCCCGCACCGGCTGGCCGTCCCAAAAACTATTTTTAGCCCCTCAGTTGGTTAGTCTATCCAGTCTATCGGTTGCCTCGTTCGCGAGGCTTCCTTCTAACCCAACTTGTGTAACCGAATCTTCAGTGCTGGTCAGTCTCCGCATCTCCAGCCCCGGCCCCGCCCTGGCCCGCCCCCTCAATCGCTTCCTTATGCATGCAAACTAACGTTTTAGCACACGTCGTGCTAAGTGGAAAAGTTTCCCAGTGCAGAAGACGGACAGGAAAAGAGAAGATTGGGAGGGAGCAAAACAAACAAGTAGAAACGCTGTAAACGCTGAGATTCCTCGACAACGAGATACCATGTACCTCTCTTGCCGTTGCCGTGGGAAGGGGTGCGTAAAACTTTAATTGATCATATCTTCTATATTTATTGTCCGATCTGAACGTAATTTTGCATGCACGTGTTTGACGATCAGCAGACTTAGCAGACTTAAAATCAAGTCTTTAGCTTTTACCATTTTGGAGATATCGATATCGAAAGGGGCGTGGCAAAAATCTGGAAATGGCATTATCTGCATAATAGTTAAACGGTCCTAATGCAAAAAGAAACAGGTCTCTAGCTCTTATTTTGTCCAAGTTATCGAAGAAAATACAGTCTTATGCAAATTACGAAGGCGGAAAGGGGCGTGGCAAAAATTTGAAATAAACTCGACCTGCGTACACATATAACGGACCTAAAGCAAAAAGAATTACACCTCTAGCTCTTACCGTCTCCGAGAACGACGTATTCATACATACAGACGGACGGACAGACGGACATGGCTAGATCGACTCGGCTGTTGATGCTGATCAAGAATATATCAACTTTATAGGGTCGGAAACGCTTCCTTCTCCATGTTACATACTTTGCACAAACTTAATATACCATTTGTACCTTAAGGTACATGGTATAAAAAGTAGAAAGAGGAGGGGAAGAAAGCGAGTACTTGGGACAAGAATTATACAGCTTAACCCGCAAAAAGCGTGTATAGTTTTCCCTATTCAAGTCAACACAAATGATGTTGGGGGCCCCACCAGTGATTTTATTCTATCTTAGACCCAATGATAACAACACGGCATCAAGTTGTTAAAGCTTATAAATAAAAAGAATCTTTCCCATGTCATTGCAAAATATGTTAAAAATTGCAAAATCGCTGTTTCTAGCTATTCAGTAAACTATATTTTAATGCACGAATGTCGCATTATCTGAAACCGAATAGGGTTATACATAGATATTATAAGAAAAGCATGAAATGATTAGTTAAGGGGGATTCTTTCTTAACCTTATTCTACAGGACCATTAAGATTGTCGTTTACGTGACCTAGTGCAATTTCTTCTTGCACTCTCCTCCAACAGTTAACTGCTTGGCATTGCAAAAGCGTTTCCTCCGCAGAATCCACTCGCGAACGATGGAATACCTCGGCGGGCAAAGTTGCGGGCTTGAATCTGCAACTGCGTCGCAGCGCCGCACTTTCCAGGCCCTAGGCCGCGCCGAACTTGAAACCGGAACCCGTTTGCCCGGCAGTCCGGCTGCCCTGTTGGCCAGGTACCCTACCGTTCGCGTAGAACAAGTTCTACCCCCAATATCGAAGAAAGGCAGAGCGCAGAACAAAAGTTGCCGCTTAAGCTTGTGACAGCTGTTGAGCAGCAACAATGGCGAGAGCCGCAGCGAGCGGAGAGTGAGTTGGCACGACCCTGTGGCCGTGCTGGAGCGAGTGCTGGAGAGGCTCGGCGACAGCCAACGGTAAAGCCAAACTCCAAGCCCGACTCAGCTGGTGACGCCGCTCATTCGCGTTTTGGCCGTCGCCTCGTAAGCTCTTCCGACGGAGTGGCGCTTGCAGCGGGGAGTGCACAGTGAAGTACGTCTCGCAGGTGATGTTTTGGCCCCTCCGTGGCATGGGTCTCGTGTAATTGGCTGCTCGTGCAGTACCCTGAACCTGAACCGTTGAAGCGCGACCCCCGCATCGAGGGCAGCCCTGTGAGCCTTGTCCCGAAAAGCAAAACATTTCGGTGCTGTTCGGCGTGCTTGTGCTCAGTGTCTATGGCTGCGAGAGCGTCCTGTGTCAGTGGTGGCTAGTGGGTCACTGGAGCGTGCGATATGCCAAACAGCTAGCTAAACATGCGACTCATGCGCAAAGCAAATGACGAAAAACGACAGCGACAAAACGGAAAGAATGAAGGCACGGGGCAAAGGGACGGGGCCAGGTTGCCGGGCGGACAGGGGGACAGGTGTCAATGTCAGCCAAAAAGCGGAGCCGTTGTTGCTACAGAGAGACCGCTCGGTGCAAGGTCGAAATACACAAAGTCACTTGGCTACAGGCGTTTGTTGAGCCTTGGTGGCTAGCGAAGTCAAGTCGGACTCAAGAAATAAAGTGTTTCACAAAGCCAGTCGGAAATACGACTAAGATCGCGTACCTATTCCTATTTTGCTTCAATATCTATAAAGTATTGAAGTTCTACTTTCCTTTACCTCTAACTTAGACCAAACCACTTATTGGATTTTATACGAAAAGTGTCTCGACCAATTAATTATTTAATTAGCGGAGATACTGGGGGCATTTCCAAATTGGTTCCAAGCATTTTCTGCTTCAACCTGTATCAATCGAGAGTGTCTGAAATTGATCCCTGGACTATGCCCGCGTGCAAGAAATGACAACTGGTTGCACTTCCGCTGGCATCCAAGCATCGAAAAGCCATTGATTTTTCTGTGCATACGTACTCGCATGTGTTGGCTTTATTTTTTGTCCAATAATTTCTCGTTAGCCATGGCTGCGAAAACAACTTTTACAAACGAAAATAACAACCATTTCACCCGTAAATTGAAAACGAACAAAGGCAGCAAGTATCTGCGGCGAGGGAAGAGGAAAATAAGAAAACTGAGATAACCAAAACCAATCGGGCAGCATCGGTTAACAGTATTAAGCAGCAGCGACTGGCGTCTGCGCTCCGACTTCCGTTCGCCTAAGCAGATTGTTGTTGCCGCGGCCAATGGCGAGGGGAATAGGGGAATAGGGGAATAGGGGCCAAGGGGCCAGGCGGCTCAGTTCACCACAAAAAAAGAAACTCCGGGCAACCAACGCATCATTGGCGTGGAATTGCTTTGACTAATTTTCCAATGAATCGGCAGTTGCGGCTGCGCCCTGCGGCTCCCCAGGTTCCTGGTTGCACGTTTGCAGAGCGGAGCGGTGTGGAGCGGCAATTAAAGCGGGCCGGCTAGAGAGTGTGAAACCGTTAGTGAGGCCAGCACTGATAGCACCCGCTGGCAGATAAACAATTTGCCTTTACATGCTGGCCAAGTTACACGGCGAAAATACGAGAACATCCCCAACATAAGCCCAGCTAAAATATAGATTTCCCAACAGATTGTGGTTTGAAATTGTGACAACAAAAGTATTAAAAGAAGGCTAGCTAAATTAAAGTTACCCCAGGATTTTGGTCTAAGCTTCGTGCAAAAAGAATATCAATTCTTTAGAAGCATTTTTATGGGGTCAATCGAAAGGATTATAGAGTTACCATCCCCTGAATGTACTATAGATAACAATTTCCGAACAATTTCGCATTGCATTTCTGTTTTTAGATTGGTTGGAGTTGCTACCAACGCTTTTCTCCCTGTGTAGGCCATAATTAATAGAGCCATTAGGTAGCTTCAGGCTGATCCGGGCGTTTTAGCGAGTTCCCCGGATGAAGTTGACCCATTTGCCGGTGACCCAATTGCATTTGAAATTGTTGTCTAATTAATCATCAGATTAGTTTCTGTAACAACTTAATTCGACATGCCATGCGAATGCCGCGAACAATTGTGTGAAAATTGCGCAAATCTATCTCGCAGATACACACATAAATGCAAACACTTACAAATACAGACACAAATGCCAACATGCACCCTCAGGTACAGCAGTTGCATTGGGCAATGCAGTTGAATTTGAAATCAATTTCGGTTGACCAACTTCAACAAAAATGATATGCAAAACGTTAGCAATTCCCGCGGCCAAACGGATCGGGGCTCGGCATGCATTGGCCTCGGCATGCATTGGCAAATGCATTTTTAATTGCTGCATTGTTTGTGAACTGCATATCACGCTGTTGCGCAGCCTAAATGCTCCCTAAATCCCACTTCCCGTTCGGGCTGTTTCAACATCTGCCCAGCGCTCGGCCGCCTGGATTTCACCAAAAGAAAACAATTTCTATAGTGGCCCGCAGGCCAGCTTGTTTCGGCTTGTCTTGCATTGTCCAAAGCCATCCACAATCGCTGAAAAGCGAACATTGATCACCAAAGTCCAAGCTACAAGTGCGTCGCCTGTCGGCTGAAATGCTGTTCAAAATCGTAATCATCTTGTTCGGTCTATCCATCCATCTATCCGTCCATAGATGCTTCGGCAGGCACACTGTCAGCATTGCAAGTCAACAATTTAACTGGCCAAAACCTTGAGCTAGACAAAATGCCTGCCTGCCAGAATTTCTCTTTTCCATTTTGCGGGCGTTTCTGTTTTGGCCTTTTTCGGATGCCGACATTTGTTTGGCAAAATACTTTTCGATGGCGCTGCTGGCCCCTGGGGCTTAGGGTTTCGTCGATGCTGTCGAAGATGAACCTCTCAGCCACCTCGGCCATGCGTCCCGCAGACACTCTTGACGGCCAACTGCGTTAACTGGCCTAAATCGAAGCACTCTACGTAATTACGTGCCTCGAAATTTACATATTTGGGCGTGCGAACCGCAGCTGTAGATAGATGCATATTTCATTCATGGGTGCAGCAGCACCGCTTCCATCTGTATTTGCATCTGTATCTCATGAATCTCTCAGAAGGTAACAGACCAACGCACAGCCACCCTTCTGACGTCAGGGTCGAGGGATAGGGAGCAATGAGGCATCGCCAGGGTCTGGTTATCTGGCAACGAGCTGGGCCAACCGAGAAGCTCGTTATCTGCAGCCGCATTTGTTTATGGGTCTCAGCCGTAAAAATAAACCAAAATTCCTTTGATTGCAGTACGAAGCTGAACGCCGCAGGCACAAGCACACACTCCAAAAACGCCACAGAGATACGCTCGCTCGCACTCCCACCGTGATGGGAAGTCTCGAATTTGTGTATCGCGCGGCCTGATAAGCTGCTCCGTAAGCGACTTTTTTTGGGAGCTCAAGTCAAAGGCAGTGCCGGCGCGATTTCAGTGGAAAAACAATGGTCGTAACTGGCGCGTAATTAACACACAAAAAGCTCCGAACACAAGTGGTAAAAAGTAAAGAAAAATTCAACGCCGAGCTGGGCGAATTTGTTTGGCCAAAGTGTTTCATGTGCGCGGCAATTGCGAGAGCACAGAGTGCGCAATCTGCAGTCGCATCCGTGGGATACAAGGGCCCCAGCTCGTCACCACAGACTGCCTGAAGTGCGGAAATGATTTAGGGCTCTTCGGAAATCGTAAACAAACCGCACTCATGGCCGGGGAGGCTTCAGCCGCAACATCGCCGGTGGCGCGCAACAGCAGCAACAGTGACAGCAGCAGCAAGGAGGGCAGTCCTGTGCAGCCACAGCACCAACTGCTCAACAGTAGCGTGGACAGCGGGATCGCGGTGCTGGAGACGGAAACGCCGACCTTGCGGAGGCGTCAGAGGCTGCAGCAGTGCCAGCGCATCCTCCAGGTGTTGCAACGGGACCACCTGAACCATCAGCAGCTGCGCGATAGATTAAGGTGAGTGCGTGGGGGGAACGGAAGCCACTGTCAGTGGGTATAGGCTTCAGTCGAGATGGGTGCGCCTGACGTGATTTGCATGGTCCCACATAGGAAAGGTGATGGAATTCGAATGGCCCTGAAACAATAGAAAAGCACTACAATTCAAAGTTGCTTTAAAAATAAGAATACAATAATTTTCCTATTCATTGGGTTCATTTTCAATATATACCGGCATATATGCACCTAAAACAAAGCATAGCTATGGACACGTTTATTATACCATGTACCTTAAGGTAGAAATGGTATATTAACTTTGTGCAAATATATGTAACAGGCAGAAGGAGACATCTCCGACCCCATAAAGTGGAACTTTACCGGTCGTCAAACACGTATGTGCAAAATTACGTACGAATCGGACAATAAATATAGAAGATATGACCAGTTAAGGTTTTACCAACCCCTTTCCTAGGCAACGGCATGCCGCACATGCTGGGGTGACGTCATCAAGTTCTTCTTTGACTTCAATTCGTTCCCACGTGCATACATACAGAAGTGTGTGTATGGATGCACAATACATACAGAAGTGCATTTATGTGAATGATTTGCCAAAAATAAAAATAAATACAAAGAAATGGTTGATAAAGAAAAGAGGTACATGGTATCTCGTTGTCGAGAAATCTCGCCTGCATGGTTGCATGCAGCTCCAACTCGGCGACTAAAATTTGCGCTAATTTTTGACCTCAAAATGGAAATGACAAAATCTCTGGTCATGCCATTTGTTCATGCAACTAGAGTTATTTCGTCTGGGAGTCTGTCTGCTCTTCTGGCCCCTATTTTAATAGTTGTTGAGGAGAAACTGCAATGAGACGGGGAAATAAAAACAGACCGGTAAAGTTCCATTGGAACGATAATGGATGACCTACCCAGTCTATCATTTAGCCATTGTAGAACTCGCAGTAAACTTCAGTGAAATTGTCTTTAAATTGTGACGCTTGTTATACCATGTACCTTAAGGTACAAATGGTATATTAAGTTTGTGCATATGTATGTAACAGGGTGAAGAAAGCGTGCCCGATCACATATTATATATATTCTTGATCAGCATAAACAGCCGAGTCCGTTTGTCTGTCCGTCTGTATATATGAACAAATTATTTTTGCTTTTGGTCCGTTAAATATGAATTTACGCAGATCGTACATCTAAAAATTGTAATTGTAATAGCCATGTGCCAAGTTTTACATAGATCGGGCAATGAATAATAATAATACTGCCAACAATTTCGTCGTCCCTTCTCAATGCTAATGCTGGCTGACGTCATATAAAATTTATGATTTAATTTAAGTTATTTGTATCTGGTGGTTTTACCTGTAATTTAAGGCTAAAATTAAGGCTAAAACGAAAATTTTAATTGATATTGAAAATAGTTACATGGTATCTCATTGTCGAGAAATCTCGACTATATAGTTTTTACTTGTATTTCGATTAAAGCTGAAAATTCGTTGAAATTGATGCGCATTAATATGAGACCTTTAATTTATTGCCAGAAGGTAACAAATGTTCATACAAAAGAGTTTTAAATAATGTGTGCGCCGCTTGCTTTGTACGACAACAATCGCCGGCCTGTCGCACGTTTACCATTCTCAACATTTTGGTTTGCCGCAAGGGTCTCTTGGCTTGCGGCGTGAATTCGCAATCTTATCGAGCATTTCATAATTAAGTTGATTAATACCAATTAATTGCCGTAAGCTTGGCATGGCCAATGGCAGGGCCAATCGATTCCAGAGGCACAAACTTGTGTGCATATTGGGTACGAGTATTTCTGCCTTTTGCCACAAGAAGTGCCAAAGCGCGGACATGTGACTGGCAGCTGCCAGTGCATTTGCATAAGGCCGCTTGGACAATGCGGAATGCCAATAAATATGGGGTCGTTGTGGGGTAGGTTTGGGGTCATAACTGAGACATTTTTGGCGGATCAGTGGGGATTTTCTTTACTACCCTATTTGCTTGCATCGCCAGCGAACCACTTGCCCGGTTCGCGACGAATTGTCAGTTCCATTTTGGTTACTCGTCCACAACGCACATAACCCCAAAAAATAAAAATAAATACAACAAAAAAAAATAAACAAAATTAAAAAAAGAAAACGATTAAACATAGTAATATTTTGATACGGAATTAACCCGGTTGGAATAGTATATACCGTCTACTATATATGACTTCACAGCCGAAAGTGTCTTGACACTTATCTGCGAGTTTTTCGCGGCCGTTTCAACAATGCCCTTATATACAGATGTACATATAATATTTATCGCTGGACTTGAGCGGAACTCTTATCAAATCAACAAAGTTTTCATATTGCGATCCGCGGTAACGAAGTGGACAAACACAATCCAATATTATGCCGACGTGCTACATATTGTACGAAAAAGTAAACAAACACAAATATAACTTGGCTAAAACAAACCTGACGCTACTCCAGCGCAGTCGGAGCCAACTGCTCCAATCGGCAACTTGACTGGAGAGATCGTTCCTTGGCTATAGCCGGCATAGCCTCGTGATCTTAATCAGTTTTGTTACGAGTGAACAGCCGCGAATTGTTTCAATTTCTGCGTCATGCGTTCGGGATTGTTGTCGTCGGCCTGAGTTTTGGGCAGGGGAGGCTTCGGGGAGCCGGGTGATGGCAATTAGCAGGTTCCTACACATCCAAATGATACACGTACAGGAAAATATATTCCCTGCAAAATTAAAGTGATTGATAATCGCCGTCGTACACAATCAACAAAAATACAGAAAAAGCGAACAGTCAAAAATTGTGGTAATTATTTATTCGTATACTCCCCGGACAAGTTCACTTCAGTTCACTTGGAAGTCGTAAAAACAAAACCCACTATTTTAATGCCAACTGAAGTGAATAATTCGATAATTAAATAACTTTTTGTTCCGAAGCACACAAGCACTGCCAAATTGGCAATTAATTATGCAAAGCGCAAAGGAAGTTATGCAACTCCCATCAAAGATTTCGACGGAAGAATTTTCAGAAAGCACAGTGCTCAGTTTATATAGGTGCATAAATGTATTTCTTTTAGTTAGTGCCACACGCAGTGTACCAAGTTAAACACAGAAAAACTCTAAGCAAATACTCGTAGATGAACGAATAAATACATACTATACACAACAATCTAGTTATCAAGATGTGCTAAATATCTTTACTATGTGAAAATCAAATAAAATTTAAAAATCTATAAAAAACAGCAATGCTCGACTATTAAAAATTCTACAAGAAAGCACAGTGCTCAGTTTATATTGTATGTATGTACGAGTATCGAGTATTTGCATCACTTTTAAGTGTATCAAGTTAAACACAAAGAAACTCCAAATACGTGCATATCTATTAATATTAAATTAAAAATGCATATGACTGCAACCAGAATGCAACGAAATGATGTGTAAATATGTTTTGAGAGTCCATCCTTTATAGAAACTCGCGGGTTACCATGAGAAAATCGATTTAAAACTAGGAATGCGCGACATTGAACAATTGAAGCAGCACAACTCTCATACCATTCCATGATAAAGAAGTCGAATAAAAACTCTTTGATAAGGCTAAGGCCAAAGAAACACGTATAAGAGCGCATTAATAGAAAACGGTTCTTAATTTCCTTGCTGCAGGCGATTTCTGTGACTCTGCAGTAAGTAGTTTCGAAATTAATTGTAAAGGACCGTTCTGTCTCGTGTGTGGCAGTGTGTCTGTGCTTTGGACGCAGATTTCAATATATACGTAGTAATGGAATTTAATGCGAACTCCGCAGTGTTTTGAGCGCCTGTAAATTTGCATCATGCAGCTGCCGATCAGCCGCCCCGGAGGGGGTAACCTACTGCTGGGTCTCGCCTCGATGGTGGGCTTCATCGGAGGCGCCTACCTGCTGCAGTGTGGCGCCCAGCGAGTTCTGGGGTGAGTAAATCGAACGGGGAGCGATAAGCGAGTGCATACGTGAGTTTCGCCCGGCATCCGCATGTGAAGGCGCACCAGATTCAGTTGTACTCGTAGATATGGGGCCAAAGAACAGAGCTGCAAACCATACGTTAGCAGAAGCGCCCAGATAAGCCGAATTGAAGCTGGCTCGGAACTCTCTTGACTGCCGCCTCAGCGCGATTACGTGTCCATCGTTTCGCATGACTTGATTGCGTTTGCATTTGAGTTTGCGTGTGGGAAAACTGCGCCGTGCAGAGAAAGAGCATTTCGCACAAATAAGATTTGACATAATTGCAGCCACCATTTTCCACCTGCCACAGCCTCTTTGCAACAGTGGCAGTGCCTTTCTTTGGCCATTTCGCCATCGCATTTGAGCATCCAGTACATAGCTCCGTCTTAATTAAGGATTGAGCAACTCCCGCCACCTGTTTCGAGTCTTTGTGAGCCGCAGCTTTTATGGTTTATCAATGGGTCGCCGTCGCTCCGTTAGTCGTTTCATAACAACCACAGACGGGCTGTTGTTGCCGTCTGCGCTGCCTTTTTGGCTGGTGCCAAGAACCCAGCGGTGTCCAGAATGGCAACCGGAAGTCGTTGGCCCACAAAGGGCAAACAGTTTTGCTACCTCTTGTGCTGCCTGTTTGTTCCCCGCTGAGTAAAAAGCGTCACGAATTGCCAATACCAAGTGGCCGAAGCTAACTACGCCCTCAATTATTTGCCATTCGTCACTATTCAATGGCGGCTTAATTAGGCGTTTTGTTAAACCACTATTGCTTTTATTACTGCTTTAAATGTTACACTTTATAAGCGAAGGGGAAGTCAGACTTAAAAACTTTTTTTTTTATTATTTATTTAATAAGGAAAATACGGGGTAGTCATTTTACCCCTTTATGTCCTTTGTTTCTGATTTTTCAGCCCAGATGGGCGCGCCGGCTAGCCATGCGACTAGCGTTGGCAGTTAACAATAAACAATTAGTAACTATTACAAATACATAACAAAAATTATCTTCTTCGGCTTCTCGGAGATCTTGTCATCAGGTCCCTCGGCTGGCGTCTGCTTAATCTCCCTGACCAGGCTCGTCGCCAGACTGTTTCGGTGGTGTTCCAACCTGCTAAAGGACTGGCTGGAGTGTGTTTTAATATGGTCAAAGACCATGGCAACCTTGAGATCCCTGTGCAGGACAGTATTATGTAATTATGTAATTTGTCTTAGGAGCCGATTTTGGTCCACCTGTATTCTCTTTATTTGGCTATCACACGCCAGTCCCCAGATTTGGCAGCCATACCTCCAGATCGGTGCAATTACTTGGTTGTACACTGTCAGTTTGTTAGACAGTGACAACTTGCTTCGGGAGCTAAGGAGCCAAAAGTGTTTGGCCGCTGCAGCCCGTATGCGCATTCTCAATGCCGTGATGTGCTTGGAGAAGGTGAGCCTACGGTCCAGGGTTAAGCCAAGGTATTTGGCCGAATTGGCCACCATCACAGGCTCTTCCTCTAGCGTAATGGCTGGTGGAGTTTCTCGTCTCAGGGTGAAACAGACATTCACTGACTCGATGCTGTTGATGCCAATATTCCACCGTCTCGCCCATTGCGCGAACGTAGTAGCAAAGTCTTGCATCTCGCTGGCTGCGTCAAGTACTCAAAAACTTCAGTTGGTTTTAAAATTTAAATGAAATGCCTGCTTAAGATTTTTTACTAGCTCTCCAATTGGAACGTGTAAAAAGCTCAATGTAAATGAACAAGTTGTGGAATTGTGGAAAGCGACAAGTGCAATTAACTGGGTACAGATGTACACAAACAGATATTCTTTGTTTTTATTTACCGCTAAATGAGAACAAAACCGGTTAAGCTATCCGTGTGCCAAGTGAAAAGCCGCAAAAGTTAAAAGCGTCTAAACGGTCGAAAGTGTGTGCTACAAAGTGCCTGTGAGAGTGAAAACCGTAGCACGCCATTGTCGTTGGAACTATTTAAAAGAGTCCATAACCGCATTTGATTGAGGCATATATTTTTTCACATTATTGTAAGTTTGCGGTAGCTAAGCCTGTTTTAAAATGATTTAAGTCTTAAGCTGCATGCTTTTAGGCTTGAGCTGCAAAGTTAAACTCGGAAATAACCCGATTGCGATGGAAAAATGTCCATTAAAATAGAATTAGTTTGAGCTATTGAGATTCTGAGTGATACCGTGCATGTCATTTCAGAAAATTGGACCAAACCAACAAATACATACGTATGTATCTCTCGGATCGTCTTAAACTTCCGACAACCTGAAAATGAAGTTATCAACGAATCTTTGTGAAAGCTTTCGGCCTGGTTGGGTTATTAATAAAGACGGAACCCGCGGTTCTTGGCGCTTCTCATGCTGGAGAATATGCTAATGTGCATCAGGCGACTTACATATATTAACCCAGATTCTCGACTCAGATTTCTGGGGAATCTTCGCCTCTCTTCTTAAAGTGTTCTTCGAGATCTTTTAGATTAAGCCGGTCAAAGGTGTTGCCAATTTGCGACTCCATTTTTTAGCAAATTAATGACTAAGAACAAGACGAAGCCAGTCACCAACCGATTGATTAGCTAGTAAGCGGCTTGGACATGCATACATTAATGGGCCAGACGAGAATTGGGCAAACTCGTTTGTGGAATGCTTCTCACAATTAGCATTTGGAAATTAATGAAGTTCAGGCTACGACACCGAGCGGGAAAACATATTGCCAACAATAAATTAATAGACAAATGAATGCATATGCACACAAACACGTATTTAAATATGGCACTGCTGTGGCGCGAACAACAGATGATGCTGGTTCTGATTTTGGAGTAGCTCCCCCCACAAAACGGTTCCTGCTTGACCACATTTCCAGCTGCCCCCGAGACCAAGCACTCCACTCCACTGGCTCTAGCCAGCCTGCTGAGAGTCATCGAAGAAAGGCGATAAATCTGCATGAAAATATGCGCTGTCATGGCTGGCATTCCGCTATATGGACCTGTTCCTCGGACTTTGGGGAATCTTACGTCATAAACGGGTTTGTGTCGCAGTCGGGGAGAGCGTCACGCTGTCGTCTAGCAGAGAGTTTCGGGCCGGCGTGGGGCACGCGGCGTATGAGCAACGCAACGCCGTAGAAACACCGAGATACGGCAGAGCTCCACAGAGAGTTTTTGCGGTGAGACCCGATCTCAGCCCAGCTGTTGACCGCGTCCGCTCAAAGCCAACTGCGCATAACAAAGGCAAGCCTTGTGCGAGAAAGTTGTCAGTGTCGGGGACGCGCATCGCGATTTGATAGCGTATCGGCATTTATGTGCTTCCATTGGCGAAAACGAATCAACGCCAGTGCCATGCCAAATCACAGCAAACAATTCGGCTTTAATCACTCAACAAACATTTCGAATACCTGAAACACCAGGCCCCGACACCAGGCGACAAACAGAAGCCCCTCCTCCGCCTTCCCAGAACCGAGGCCGAGCACCAAGGGAGAATGCTGTTCTCCTCGACGGTACTGTGCCATGTCGAGCGGCTGATGTGTATGCCCATCAGCTTTGCAGTGCTGGGCTTCCTCTTCATGGCGTGCACCATGGAGGTGGTGCTTCTCAAGCTGACTACCAGCAGCCCAGTCTTGTCACGCCCTGCCGACGATTGGGAGGACGATGGAGGTGACGAGCACGAGCGCGAGGAGCAGATATACTACGAGCACTTGGAGAACAACTACGATCACTGGGCGCGCAGGAGGATGCGCTTCCACCAGCGGCAGGAGCAGTACCTGCAGCAGTGGCAAGGCCAGCCGGACTCCAATTAGCAGCAATTAGTAGTGACGGCTTCTTTGATGGGGCAAACTTCTGACTGACGGCTTTCACCAACTCCTTTCGAACTGTATTTAATTTAAGTGATTAAAAAAAACTTATTTGTTAGGATCCCCAAACTCGAGTGTGTAATGTTTTCGCTTTCTGTTTATGGCGGATTTGTTCATCGGATTGAATTTGTTTGTTTGTAAGCAATGGCAAAACTTGCCATTTGAATAAGTTAAACCTCGGAACGATTTGTGATTGATCATTTCGGGCACGTACAAGACACCCAGGAATTCCCTTTTCTCTATTGTGTAAGAACTGTGTGTAAGCGACTGACATAATCCGAGTGCATATGGTCGAGACAATGTGTCTGTTAGCCTCTAAGACGTACTTTAAGTTTTTGGACGCTGTTGCTCTAGAGGGTTGAATAAACTTGGCTATAAAAAACCTCACAGATTTTTGTTTGCCTGGTCCAACGGGTTTAGCGAGTTATGCAATTAGACGGGTGGTGGCGGCAGAGAAAGTCAATTGCAGAGCCAATCTGCAAGCTGGCGGCTGCTGGAGCCCCTTTGAACGGGAAGTGTTTGCCCAGTTCAAAGTTAGGCGACCCGATCGGTACGTTGTGCGAGACAGGGCAACGACTAATTAGCTGATTTTTTCCCAAGCGGTTGGTTTATCGCGACCTTCTAGCCGTTGAACAACCCCACAGATTCGGCAAAACTGACCTGACTAATCGCTGTGTGTTTTGGTTAGCTAGAAGTTTTTGAAACACCACCATTCTATTCCTTCCGCCTTCTCTTGCAGCCAACTAGCCAATAAGAAGTGGAAAAAGGAGGAAGCCAACGAGGACCGCAACTGCAACGTCTGCTGTGCAGACTTGGACCTGAGGAATGCCAAAACGTGAGTATAATCTTTAGCTATAGCGTAATTTTCAGGTTTCTTCTGAATCCAAGAGAAAGTTTAATTCGTTTCTGACACAGAAGTTTCTCATATGCTACGACATTTAAGGCCAACGCACGGCAGCATGAGAATATTTAAATTAGAAATGAGAACTTAAGTTATGTGAATCTGGATTTTAATTTATTAGAAACAAAGTATAGCTTCGCAAGATCAGTTTGCTGGCTTAGTTAGTTCAAGAGCTCTTTTTTAATCAAGAGTTTTTAAGCAAGGTATTCATATTTTTAGATTTGTAACATGCTCAACCTGCTGCAAATCTGTGTGCCGCGGGCTCAAATGCGCCGATTGGCGACCTCTGGAAGCCAAGTGGGAGTGCCAGCTGTGCCAGAACTCAAAGGAGTCTCTTGCCCACACTTCCTCGTGGGTGGCCGAGCAGATGTCCTTCAACCAGCATAAGTTTATCTACCCGATGAGGGCCCGCAGCGAGGTGTACATTCCGATAGCAGGCGATGGCAACGACAGCAGCATGCGTAAGTAAATTCACAGACTACTGCGGGCGCTCCCCTACAATGCCAATGCCCGAAATCCCATCCGCCATTTCAGAATTCGAGAGTGTCAGCCAGATTGGACAACACAACAATCTGGACGAGCGGGCCAAAATTCGGGAGTACGTGGAAGAGATCGTGGCCGAAATGCTGGGCGGCAACCTGGATCACATCAGAGTGGGGCAGCTGTCCAAAAGCGAGAACTGTAAGTACCCTGATTGCCTTAGATTCGATTAGTGCAAATGTAATGTCAGTGCATTGAGTGCACTCGCGCAATTTGCGCACATAAAGTTCAATTGGTCCGGCCACACATGTTGCAGGCTCCGCTGGGCTTGGCAACAATTGTTGCTGCCTAGGGTGACTTCCGCCAAAAAGCATACTTTCAGGCGAGCTTTCGCGTGAGAGCTTCGCCTGCCGCCTCCTTTGTGTTCTTCGCTCATTAACAAACTTTGCACCCTTCAATAACGTACATTCACATCTGCAAATCAGACTTGCAACTCTTCGACAAATTCCATGCGAAGCTGAGTAACCTGCTTATCAATGTGGAGAACGCTTTGTGTGCCCGCGCGCTCAGGGGTGGTAAGTAATCGAAAGTCACTAATCGATCGAGCACGCACGCTGTAATCGTTTGTTCCATGTTTGCTAACCTACTGTTCTGTAGTGACTAGTGGCAGTGATCTCATTTGATCAATAATACCACTTTAATTTAATATACCTCTCGCATTTATCTTAAATATTTTATTGTGTCATTTTAATAGAAACTCCAACCAAAATTTAAATTTGTTTTAGTTTCATTATTTCAAGAAAAGTTGAGTTGACGGCATGCGTCATAATCTGCATAATCTAATATGGTTTCATAATAATATACTTTAAAATTCTGAAAAAGTAAAAAAGTCATAAAAAAACCCTGCTTCTATAATTATCACTAGTTCCCAAGTGCGTCTGATATTTGTGATTACTACCAAGACTTCGCATGAGTACATGTGTTACTGATTTGAAATAATAACCCACAAACTTTTTAACAACTCGTGAATCAACGAATGTAGCTATTATAGAACGTGCCTTTTTATCAGGGTGACCATAAAACAAGAGCCCAAATTAATTGGCAACATTGATTCTCGCTTAAAATCCCACCGCCGCCTTGCTCACTCACACTTGCCGCTCAAACCCACCGACAGCCAATCTAAAATCGCGGTCAGAGCGGTCTTTGATAAGAGTCAGCAAGTCGGTCGGTGATAACAGCACGGAGCTGTGATAAGGTTACCCATCCATTGAAATGCCGAAAGCTGAGGACAGCACAACGAACTAGAACAACATAATAGAATTCAACGTTTTGGGAGCAAAAACAGTTGGCCTTAGTGGGAATGCCTGGCTGTCATAGCTATTAATCATACGCACCATTGTCGCATTGCTCACTAACAGGTTTAAAATTCTGTAAATTGAAGTAAATTACTTAACCACCAGAAAGAGTCGATGGGCCCACTGTAGGGAGCCAATACAATGATACAAAAATCGCTCGAATAAGCGTGTGAGTGAGCGTTTAGACGCTCCACGCTCACCGCCTGACGCTTGATGCTCAGCGGTCGGAAATCGCACGGAACCGCTTTAGTTACCACAAACGCCGCGCCGCGATCGCACTGCCATTTTGGGCTGCGGGCCAACTAGCACCGAGTGATAACATGGCATATAAAACAACATAAATATCACAAAACAAGACAAGACGTTTGGCTGAAAAGAAAGACTTCTTCATCTCCAGGTGACGGGGCAGAGATAAGAGAATAAAACGCGTAAGCCCACAGCCCCGCACTGAGTTATAACTTATCACCAACCTTGACCCGGCAACACTAAGTTGGCAAAAATCAAAACGCAAAGTTAGAAATCAATATTGCTGAGGTAAAACTACTTGGCAGACGAGGAAAAGCCTTAATCAACACTAATAAATATTAATGATCCCCGAGTGCCGCTTAAAACTTGGAATCTGTGTGTAACCGACGCCGAGATTAACAACAAATTATGATATTCCATTGATGATCGTGAGCTCTCCCTCCTCTAACCTAAATCCCTGTCCCTGTCATACGCGTATCTCCGACCTTAAACCTTGGGCTCCTAACTTATCGCGAAACCACTAATTGATCGTACCGAAGTCGAAACTATCTGACATCGAGTTATCAGACCACTTGAACCCTTTCCAGGGGCAGGAGAATTAAATACTAGACGTTTAATAAGCGAGTGACTGCCCGGCGGTGATTGCTTGAGTGATTTTCGTTGAACCCTGAACTTTGGAGCGGCCAAAAGCGATCGCTGAAAAGTGATCTGGCTGGTTCTGTCCTAGGGGCCAGTTTCTGAGATTCTGGCGTTATTTCCGATGATGACTCGCACGCGAATGTTTCATCTGGATACAAAATAGCTGGAAAGCCGGCTGTGACATTGTTTTGCACACCTGAATGACTAACGGAGGTCCGATACTATAACCATTCAGCCAGTTAGCTGGCCAGCCATCCAGGGCCTCAAATGCCAAGCGTCGGAGCTGTAGATAAAGAAATATGGGCGGTATTGTCTGTTAAAGCCGATAGCTCCTTTTCATTGTGCGCCGCGCATGTACCGCAATGCGTTAATAGACTTAGCATGTCAAAGGAAATTGATAAATATGCGAACCGCGGTCGCGATTTTCTGCATGAGTAGAGCTCGGTCGAGAACTACGGCGACTCCATCGTTCAGGCGTTCGGGCGGTAACATGTTTATGTTGCCAGCTCAATTAGGGAGGCAAAACGAACCGGGGAAAACACTCAAATATTTACCCAATATAATTAACAGCTCCGGCCGACGCTATATCAATGAAAGGTCTAAACAGAGCCTACACACAAATACCTACTCTCCAACAGCAAACGTAAACAAACAAATAAATAGACGGCAGTATCAGCGAATCGGGAATATCATCCGCACTAGATATAACCGATATACGAGTATACCTATGTGCATGCAGCATGGATTTTACTTTGGGCCTTGTCACCGGCATGTATGCGGTAGTGGCCGTAATTGTCTTTTACGTTGTTTACGTCATTGAGGTGAAATTAGGTATGGTATGGGCCAAAATGCTCACCTCGCACACTCGCATTATCGCTCACTTTCTTTGCCTTTCACACACTCACCCGCCTAGAAGTAACTGGGTTTTCACTTTTCATTGTATCGATCTCTGCTAACCCAGCATTTTTTTCGCCGCATTCTCGATCTTGTTTGCCACTGACAATGTTCCCTCACGCTTGCTTTCAGATCTGCCAGCCATAGTAAATGGCCATAAAAGCACCGGCAGTAACAATAACAATAACAATGCTGACCCCGAGCTGGCCGACATTTCGCAGACCCGACTACGCAGCCTCATCGAGACCATCATAGCGGAGACCCTGCGAAGCTCGTCCTTGAGCGTCAGCGGAGCCGTATCGGAGGTGAGCCTAGACACCCGCTGCCTTGGCTCGGAGCTAGCCAACGGAAATGGTGTGAAGCGGCGCCACCGCACCGAGCATTACTTTGAGCCAAAGGTCTACCAGGATCTGCTGGCCACGGCGGTGCTAAATAAGGTAAAGCAATTGTTGCGTCGCCACCTGTAGTAGCCCTGTGTCGAATGTTTTGTAAGCCGGTCATATCCGCGATTTCCCTTTGCCCGATTCGCCCAGTTTTCGCTTTCATCCGGCCTGCACTTCGCAGGCTTCGACTGAATTTGTAAAATGTTGTTGGTCTAGACCGGGCCAGGCCAGGCCAGTTCAGACAAAACTAATTAGTTGCAGCCCACTGTTTCAACGGTATAGACGTCGAAGCTAAATAGAAGCGTTCGCATTCCCTAAACTGCAGGAAATCAATCGTAGCTCTAATTGGATAAACAACTTTTGGGGCACAAGCTGTTGCCAGCCTACAGGACAATGACGGATCCAGGAGATAAAGTAATTGCGCTTATAGTTTATAGCAAATGTCGATATGGCCATGCCTCATCTGACCATATCAGTGACGGCAAAAATTCCAGATCTTATCGAAGCGCCAGTAATCCACAGAGCAATATCTAGACCCGATTGCCTAATCAAATCGGTGTTTATAACGTGGACACAGCGATTTTACTTTGTCACAGCAGTCAATCAATATTGGATGGCAATCGGTGATGACGCTGTATTTCCTGAATAATGAATCGCCCAAAGAACGGTCGTCGGGTATCGTCAGAAGGGACCAGTCAGACGCAGCCAGGTCTAATCTGCTTAAGGGCTTTCCATGTCGCACATATGAGTGACCCACAACCAATCAGAGACTCTGAGTTCAACAACACCTTAATTGCACAATGGCAAGGTCGATGGGCTAACGTGGCGTTTTCTTGTTGCGTTTTCATTCTACTTGCAGATTGCGGATACGGAAGGGAATACAAGGCTACTGGCGGAGAGTACCCCGGATTTAAGTGGTCACCACATTGATGAAAATTTCAATGCCGAAGCGTTGAGCACCACGTCCGGAAGCTCGATAGAGCCACGCAGCGATTCCAGTCTTACGGATCATGAAATCGGATTGGATGTAAGCAGTCTCTTGTTTTGAATACAATACGCATACTATATTATGTAAATTCCTTTGTAGAATGGAAAGTCCAAGTCCCTGCAAACAGACTTAGAAAATGAATCGGTCCTTAGCGACTATATAGCCGCACACATGGTGCCGCTTCCAGACTTTTCAGCCTCCGTCACCGAGTCCGAGGATGGTGAGTAAATGGCTCTGCAGTAGGCGCAGTTGTTAAGGTAATCTCCTCCAGATATTGGATCCATCTCCTCAAGCATGCTTGGCGAAGGAAACTGGGAGGACAACTGGCTGTTCAAAAAAAAACGCGCCTCGGCTACCCCTAGCAGCATTGGCATGCTGGTGCCTGCACCCAAGGAGAATGTCCGCGCTCAGATTGGAGACAAAACCGCCGACGAGGTCAGCGACCTCTCGGAGATTGGGTCGGATGCGGAGGACAGTTCGTTGGACTTGTTGCGTTGTAATGACCTGAATGAGCGCCTGCTAAGCAAGCAGCTCATTGGTGGTCAGAACACAAAGCTCCTCCTTGACGAACTCGTGGATCGCAGTAGCCTTACCTCTCACACATTGCCCGGGGAAAACGAACCCGCATTTACTGAGACTACAAATGATCTGCTAGTCGAGATCACGGCCGCGCCATCAGTTTCGCCAGAACCAGCCCCACCCCCAATGATATTTCAAGACGAATGCGTATCTGAGGAGCCCGTCCCCGCTCCCATTGCAGGTAATTCGCCCCTTTATACTCAATGCATGAAATAACAAACATATTTAAAATCTAAAACGATGTCATAATACCGCTAAGATTAACCCATGTTGAAATACATATGTACTTAGGATCAGACCATTAGCCCCCTAGATCATTGTCTCCGCTTCAAATGTAGAGTCCCTGACGGAACCCACCTTTCAAGTAGATCAGTACGCTTGTGCGTGATCTTAAAGCATCGGCATTTAGCAGACATTTGTGTTCCAGCTCAAGCCGACTTCGATGACCTGGCCAGTCTCGAGGGCTGCACTGGCTTCAGCACCATCGAGTACATTGACGAAGAGCAAATGCAAGAAAACATTCCCTCGGTGATCGAGATCTTGGCCGCCATGGCTTTGGGACCGATGCTGGCGGTTCCGGCTTCGGAGCAGCCTGGGGCCATGACTCCCAGTGAAATGCACACACTCAAGGAGCTGAGTGATTTGGCGCTCGCCGAGATTAATGCGCGCACAATGGACCTAGCCCATCACTCACTGGACATAATCGAAGAGGAGAATGCGGAACAAACGGAAACTCTTTTATGTCCCAACAACCCTACTATAGATCTACCAAAAAGTTTCTTGGAAGGTATTCCACCACCACAATCTGGCGAAATAGAAGCATTGGCAGCAGTGAAAAATATTTCTGCTTCGAAAACAGTGTCGGTAGAGTCACTAGTATATGTGGAAAGTATTTCTGCACCAGAATCTTACGCAATAGAACCACCAGTATATGTGGAAAGCATTCCTGTTACAAAATCTGTCACAATAGAACCACCAGCAGCTGCGGAAGACATTTCTACTGCGGAAAAAGTGTCGGTAGAGCCACCAGTATCTATGGAAAGTATTTCTGCTCCAGAATCTGACGCAATAGAACCACCAGTATCTGTGGAAAGTATTCCTGTTTCAGAATCTGTCACAATAGAACCACCAATAGCTGTGGAAGATATTTCTACTGCGGAAAGAGTGTCGGTAGAGCCACCAGTATCTGTGGAAAGTATTCCTGTTCCAGAATCTCACGCAATAAAACAACCAGTATCTGTGGAAAGTATTCCTGTTACAGAATCTATCACAATAGAACCACCAACAGCTGCGGAAGATATTTCTACTGCGGAAACAGTGTCGGTAGAGCCACCAGTATCTGTGGAAAGTATTCCTGTTTCAGAATCTGTCACAATAGAACCACCAATAGCTGTGGAAGATATTTCTACTGCAGAAACAGTGTCGGGAGAGCCATCAGTATTTGTGGAAAGTATTCCTGCTCCAGAATCTGACGCAATAGAACCACCAGTATCTGTGGAAAGTATTCCTGTTTCAGAATCTGTAACAATAGAACCACCAATAGCTGTGGAAGATATTTCTACTGCGGAAAGAGTGTCGGTAGAGCCACCAGTATCTGTGGAAAGTATTCCTGTTCCAGAATCTCACGCAATAGAACAACCAGTATCTGTGGAAAGTATTCCTGTTACAGAATCTATCACAATAGAACCACCAACAGCTGCGGAAGATATTTCTACTGCGGAAACAGTGTCGGTAGAGCCACCAGTATCTGTGGAAAGTATTCCTGCACCAGAATCTGACACAATGGAAAAACCAACAACTGTGGAAGATAATTTTACTGCAGAAACCGTGTCGGTAGAGCCACCAGTATCTGTGGAAAGTATTCCTGTCTCAGAATCTGTCACAACAGAACCACCAGTAGCAGCGAAAGACATTTCTAATGCGAAAACAGAGTCGGTAGAGCCACTAGTATATGTGGAAAGTATTTCTGCTCCAGAATCTGTCACAATGGAACCACCAGCAGCTGCGGTAGACATTTCTACTGCGGAAACAGTGTCGGTAGAGCCACCAGTATCCGTGGAAAGTATTCCTGCACCAGAATCTGACACAATGGAAAAACCAACAACTGTGGAAGATAATTTTATTGCAGAAACCGTGTCGGTAGAGTCACCAGTATCTGTGGAAAGTATTCCTGTTACAGAATCTGTCACAATAGAACCACCAGCAGCTGTGGAAGATATTTCTACTGCGGAAACAGTGTCGGTAGAGCCACCAGTATCTGTGGAAAGTATTCCTGTCTCAGAATCTGTCACAATAGAACAACCAGCAGCTGTGGAAGATATTTCTACTGCGAAAACAGTGTCGGTAGAGTCACCAGTATCCGTGGAAAGTATTCCTGCACCAGAATCTGACACAATGGAAAAACCAACAACTGTGGAAGATAATTTTATTGCAGAAACCGTGTCGGTAGAGCCACCAGTGTCTGTGGAAAGTATTCCTGTCTCAGAATCTGTCACAATAGAACAACCAGCAGCTGTGGAAGATATTTCTACTGCGGAAACAGTGCCGGTAGAGCATCCAGTATCTGTGGGAAGTATTCCTGTTACAGAATCTGTCACTATAGAACCACCAGCAGCTGTGGAAGATATTTCTACTGCGGAAACAGTGTCGGTAGAGCCACCAGTCTCTGTGGAAAGTATTCCTGTCTCAGAATCTGTCACAATAGAACAACCAGCAGCTGTGGAAGATATTTCTACTGCGAAAACAGAGTCGGTAGAGCCACTAGTATATGTGGAAAGTATTTCTGCTCCAGAATCTGTCACAATGGAACCCCCAGCAGCAGCGGAAGATATTTTTACTGCGAAAACAGTGTCGGTAGAGCCACTAGTATATGTTGAAAGTATTTCTTCTCCAGAATCTGACGCAATAGAGCCACCAGTATCTGTGGAAAGTATTCCTGTCTCAGAATCTGTCACAATAGAACAACCAGCAGCTGCGGAAGATATTTCTACTGCGGAAACAGTGCCGGTAGAGCATCCAGTATCTGTGGGAAGTATTCCTGTTACAGAATCTGTCACAATAGAACCACCAGCAGCTGTGGAAGATATTTCTACTGCGGAAACAGTGTCGGTAGAGCCACCAGTATCTGTGGAAAGTATTCCTGTCTCAGAATCTGTCACAATAGAACAACCAGCAGCTGTGGAAGATATTTCTACTGCGAAAACAGTGTCGGTAGAGCCACCAGTATCCGTGGAAAGTATTCCTGCACCAGAATCTGACACAATGGAAAAACCAACAACTGTGGAAGATAATTTTATTGCAGATAGAACAATAGAACAACCAGCAGCTGTGGAAGATATTTCTACTGCGGAAACAGTGTCGGTAGAGCCACTAGTATCTGTGGAAAGTATTCCTGCTCCAGAATCTGACAGAATGGAACAACCAACAACTATGGAAGATAATTTTAGTGCAGAAACCGTATCGGCAGACCCACCAGTATATGTGGAAAGCATTCCTGTTACAAAATCTGTCACAATAGAAACACCAGCAGCTGCGGAAGACATTTCTACTGCGGAAACAGTTTCGGTAGAGCCACCTGTCTCAGAATCTGTCACAATTGAACAACCAGCAGCTGTGGAAGATATTTCTACTGCGGAAACAGTGCCGGTAGAGCCACCAGTATCTGTGGAAAGTATTCCTGCTCCAGAATCTGTCACAATGGAACCACCAGCAGCAGCGAAAGATATTTCTACTGCGAAAACAGTGTCGGTAGAACCACCAGTATCTGTGGAAAGTATTCCAGTTTCAAAATCTGTCACAATAGAACCACCAATAGCTGTGGAAGATATTTCTACTGCAGAAACAGTGTCGGGAGAGCCACCAGTATCTGTAGAAAGTATTCCTGTCTCAGAATCTGTCATAAAAGAACCACCAGCAGCCGCAGAAGACATTTCTACTGCGAAAACAGTGTCGGTAGAGCCACTAGTATATGTGGAAAGTATTTCTGCACCAGAATCTGACGCAATAGAACCACCAGTATCTGTGGAAAGTATTCCTGTTTCAGAATCCGTCACAATGGAGCCACCAGCAGGTGCGGAAGATATTTCTACTGCGGAAACCGTGTCAGTAGAACTCCCAGAATCTGTGGAAAGTATTCCTGCTCCAGAATCTGACGCAATAGAACCCCCAGTATCTGTCGAAAGTATTCCTGCTCCAGAATCTGTCACAATAGAACCAGCAGCAGCTGCAAAACACATTACTACGGCGGAAACAGTGTGGGTAGAGCCACCACTATTTGTGAAAGGTATTTCTGCAGTAGAATCTGTCACAAAAGAACCACCAGCTGCCGCGGAAGACATTTCTACTGCGAAAACAGTGTCGGTAGAGCCACCACTATCTGTGGAAGGTATTTTTGCTCAAGAATCTGTGACAATGGAACCACCAGAAGCTGTGGAAGATATTTCTACTTCGGAAACAGTGTCTGTAGAGCCACCAGTATCTGTGGAAAGTATTCCTGCTCCAGAATCTGACGCAATGGAACCACCACTATCTGTGGAAAGTATTCCTGCTCAAGAATCTGTTACAATGGAACCACCAGAAGCTGTGGAAGATATTTCTACTGCGGAAATAGTGTCGGTAGAGCCACAACTATCTGTGGAAAGTATTCCTGTTTCAGAATCTGTCACAATAGATCCACCAGAAGCTGTGGAAGATATTTCTACGCCGGAAACAGTGTCAGTAGAGCAACCAGTATCTGCGGAAAATATTTGTACTCCAGAATCTGACGCAATGGAACAACTAGTATCTGTGGAAAGTATTCCTGTTACACAATCTGTCACAATGGAACCACCAGCAGCTGCGGAAGATATTGCTATTGCGGAAATAGTGCCGGTAGAGCCA
This sequence comes from Drosophila ironensis, assembly GCA_021223825.1. Lineage (NCBI taxonomy): Eukaryota > Metazoa > Arthropoda > Insecta > Diptera > Drosophilidae > Drosophila > Drosophila ironensis. The sequence goes on along the minus strand of JAJJHQ010008764.1, from coordinate 2,503,000 downwards.
CAACTATCTGTGGAAAGTATTCCTGCTCCAGAATCTGACGCAATAGAACCACTAGTATCTGTGGAAAGTATTCCTGCTCTAGAATCTGTCACAACGGAACCACCAGCAGCAGCGGAAGATATTTCTACTGCGAAAACAGTGTCTGTAGAGCCACCAGTATCTGTGGAAAGTATTCCTGTTCCAGAATCTGACGCAATAGAACAACCAGTATCTGTGGAAAGTATTCCTGTTACAGAATCTGTCACAATAGAACCACCACCAGCTGCGGAAGACATTGCTACTGCGACAACTGTGTCTGTAGAGCCACCAGTATCTGCGGAAAGTATTCCTGCTCCAGAATCTGACGCAATAGAACAACCAGTATCTGTGGAAAGTATTTCTGCTCCAGAATCTGACGCAATAGAACAAGCAGTATCTGTGGAAAGTATTTCTGTTACACAATCTGACTCATTAGAACCACCACCAGCTACGGAAGATATATCTACTGCGAAAACAGTGTCGGCGGCGCAACCAATATCTGTGGAAAGTATTCCTGCCGCAGAATCTGTCACAACAAAACCACCAGCAGCTGCTGAAGTAATTTCTACTGCGGAAACAGTGTCGGGAGAGCCACCAGTATCTGCGGAAAGTATTCCTGCTCCAGAATCTGTCACAATGGAATCACTAGAAGATGTGGAAGATATTTCTACTGCGAAAACAGTGTCTGTAGAGCCACCAGTTTCTGTGGAAAGTATTCCTGTTCCAGAATCTGACGCAATAGAACAACCAGTATCTGTGGAAAGTATTCCTGTTACAGAATCTGTCACAATAGAACCACCACCAGCTGCGGAAGACATTGCCACTGCGGAAATAAAGCCGGTAGAGCCACCAGTATCTGTGGAAAGTATTTCTGCCCCAGAATCTGTCACAATGGAATCACTAGAAGATGTGGAAGATAATTCTACTCCGGAAACAGTGTCGGTAGAGCCACCACTATCTGTGGAAAGTCTTCCTGCTCCAGAATCTTTCACAACGCAACCACCAGCTGCAGCGGAAGATATTTCTACTGCGAAAACAGTGTCTGGAGAGCCACCAGTATCTGTGGAAAGTATTGCTGCCCCAGAATCTGTCACAACGGTACCATCAGCAGCAGCGGAAGATATTTCTACTGCGAAAACAGTGTCTGTAGAGCCACCAGTATCTGTGGAAAGTATTGCTGCCCCAGAATCTGTCACAATGGAATCACTAGAAGATGTGGAAGATAATTCTACTCCGGAAACAGTGTCGGTAGAGCCATCACTATCTGTGGAAAGTCTTCCTGCTCCAGAATCTGTCACAACGGAACCACCAGCTGCAGCGGAAGATATTTCTACTGCGAAAACAGTGTCGGTAGAGCCACCACTATCTGTGGAAGGTATTTTTGCTCCAGAATCTGTCACAACAGAACCACCGGCAGCTGCGGAAGACATTTCTACTGCGGAAACAGTGTTGGTAGAGCCGCCAGTATCTGTGGAAAGTATTTCTGCTCCAGAATCTGACGCAATAGAACAACCAGTATCTGTGGAAAGTATTTCTGTTACAGAATCTGTCAGAATAGAACCAAACACAGCTGTTAAAGATTTTCCTGCTGCAGAAACAGCTGCAATAGAGCCACCAAGATATGTTGAAACTACTCCTTTCACAAAAATTGTCTCAATAGAACCAACAGAAGTTATGGAATGCACACGTGTTCCTGACTGCGCAGTATTGGAAGCATCAGCACGTTTGGAAACAAGTACAGAGACGAAATCTTTAGATTCGGCTCAGAGCGAAATGAACGCTCTAGGTAAAGCGTCACACAAGTGCCTGAGAAGACAACCAAACATTGCCGACACAATAACGAGCGACGGGGACTTACCCTTGAAATCGGAACCGGTCAACCTCTTGGGCACCATTTGCAAGTTTTATATTAAAGACAAACGACTGCTGGCCACAATTGAACGAAGACGCCGTCGCGCTTTGATCATGCATAAGTACTTGAGTTCTTTTGACTCCATGGATGACAGCATTGACGATGTCGTATATAAAAACCATTCAGATATTTATCAAGAACTAAGCGGGGATAGCCTAGATATGATCCCACCTACAGGCACGATAGAAACTCCACCACTTGATACTGAGGCCATTGATTATGATGAAGAAAGAGTTTTTACTGCCAGTATGGAGGGTGCTGAAAAGTTGGATAACCCAACATGCTCTACTGAAGAGGCGGTTTTCGATCACTTTGAGGCAAATAAGACTAAAGCTAGATTAACAAATGTCAGCTCGCGTAGAGAATCGATCCGAAACATTGTCAGTAATGAAACCCATCCTGAATCAAATAAGCCAGTCGTAAATGTAGATGATAGAATTCCGGTACTCCATAGCTTAGCAGACATTCGTAAGAGGGATAGAGCCAGTCAAACATCCTGCGACATCGCAGACGATATGGAAGTAGAGGCAGAGTCCTTTATTGTTGTTAGCATCAGTGAAATCACCCATCACTTTATCAACGACATTCTCTTCTCAGGTCAATTAAGTTCAGAGTCGACTCACAGCGACGAAAGTGAGCCATCCACAGCCGTTGAAACCTTTTATGGAGAAGCCGACTCCGAACAGGAGTTTATTAGCCAAAAGGTCATAGGTCCGGACGAGCACGAATCCGCAGGCACTAACCCAAACTCTAATCGCACTTCGCACGCCAACTTGCATCTTACTTTAACCAAACCTAACACCTCGACTTCGGGCAGTAGGCGCACTAACGGAAAACTAACAAATGGTTCCCTAAGATGGTCGCAAAAACCGGGAGATCATATCCAAGTGGCCCATGGTGGCCCCGAGGCAACGCAGCAAGGCGATGTTGCCGATGACGATGTTGTAATGTTGCGTCGCTTTGTGCCAGGTAACCCCGGTTGAGGTCTTACCTGTCATCCCTCGGTGTTTGTCGTACCTTGTTCCAATAATTTGATTTGTTGTGTTGATGTTCCACTTAGCCTATTGTGTGTATATGTGTTGGATCGACCTAAGAAGCAAACCACCCAACAATGTTGGGGGTGTTGAATTAGGTTTTGTCAAAACTTAGGAGCGAAAAGTAATTATTACTACAATGGACAAAACTATTCCACGGCTTTACGTGAACTTTTACTTTCCATACTCTAGTCTATTAAAATTACTAAATATACTCGAATATCTGTGCTGCAGAACATATATATTAACTATTTAACTGTAAACATTAATAAAAAAGGAAGATTTTCCCGAATTGTCCATTAAAGAGGTAATAATCAGTTCAAAAAACAATATCTTATTGGGAGGTATTTTTCTTCAAATTCAATGGATTACTTTTCGCTCCATGAGGCTATGCACTCTGTCCCGCTACTCTTTTCACACATAACCATCTTGCAGGTTCCATTGCGGAGCGCGAGGTGAAAAAGTGGTACAATGCCGTAGAAATGCCGAACAACCCATACGCACCAGAGGCTTTAAAGCAGCGCATAAGCGGCACTCAGGAGCGACACATGGATGTGCCGAACATCAGCCCAATTGTGGAACAGAAGGCCTTAGCCTCTGCCCTGACAAAATGCACAGATCCAGCGTCACCACAAACGGATTACAAACGGTTCGTCCTAGCCTACTTAGGAATTACCCTTCACACCTAAGCCATCCCATTTGCCCTTTAGCTACAGCCGTGACTACTACATTAACGATGCCCCCAATGGACGGCCCGTCGCTCATGCGTCCTGCACGGATCCTCAACGGGGTGTTGAGGATGTGGAGGACATCGTGATCAACGAGGTAAATCAAGAACCAGATCCACTTCCACCATCGCATGGCCGCATTTCAAGTAGAGATCAAAGTAACGTTGCCGACCTCTCACATTGGACACTTTCCACGCCAGTGCGCCGTAGCAGCTCGCTTAAGTTCATTAACAACCGCCCCTCACATTCCCCCTCCTCCTTCTCGAACGCCTCATCAGCCTACGATCGGGCTGTGCACCATGAGCGTCCTTCGACCTCTGCGTCGCACTATCTGGAATCAGGCTTGGGGATAGGTGACGACGACGACTTCGACGTGAGGTCGCACCGCTCCTGGCGCAGCAGCTACAGCTCGCTGCCCAAGCGGCACACCCAGTCCACCTTAAGCCTGCACAGCAGCGGTAGCGGGGTGTCCGTCAGTTCGTCCGCTTCCAAGAGGCGACAGGCAATGGGCGGACCCTCGGCGGGGGTTCTGATCCAGTTCGAAAAACAACTCCTTCACAAGGACCTTAAACGCAACAGTTTTCGGGCCGTGTCCACGACCTCAAAGGATTTTGTATTAAATCCTCTTTTCGAGAGCGAGCCCCTCCACGCGGGGAAGCTGGCCCTCCGGCCGGATACGGAGGATCAGGGCGACTCAGGGGTGGACAGCTGCCTGAACGGCTTTAGCGGTGCAGACACCAAGTACAGCAACAATAGCCTGCTCTTCTAGACAAATGGTTAGAGGTATTTCGGGAAAGATTGGGATAAGGTTTGGTTAGGCTTAAGCCTCCGACCGTTACGGTTATTTGCCAAAACTTACTTATTGCTTAGTCAAACCATAAGTTGAACACTAGTCAGTATAGCAACGCCAATTTCTCTGTACATACCCTCGAGATGGAAAGGGGCGGGAATTAAAAACTAAGAAACACGCGCACTTCGAATCTCCAACACTGAATGGGCGCCCTATGGCCTTCCACTGCACCACTTGCACCACCAAGAACCAACCAACAAAGAAACCAATAGCAAATTCATAATTTGAATGAGAGTGTCGAGCTAGTGTTCTAATTGTAATTTAGTAAATACTACAATACTTACATACGTAATGCTAATGCCCTAGATTATGCATCGTTTGTTTTTAATCAATACATTTGCTGTTAATTTTACATATGATATACTGTAATTATTCCTATACCGTATCTGAATGCACTACGCTAACGTTTATTTTTTTAACAACCACACACACCTATGCATTGCAATATAAATGATACAATAATTTCAAATAAAGCCAAAAGCCAGATAAGCCAAACAACTAGATTCGAACAGACACACTGAAACAAATGTTTTTGGTGTCCAAAAATAAGCCAATCGAAAGGGTGAGTATGATGAAGCGCCTGCAATGTTGACAAAGATCAACGGAGTTCTGAAAGATGCTATGTACTTATGAATATGTTTTGGGTTGCTTTCGAAGTCGACTAACAGCATTTGTTTCAAAATAACGTTTAGCGATTGTAACTACCCAAATATCTCTAACTAATATAATAGCCTGCTTTCCTGACATGCTGCCTGATCTGCATAATTATTATCCTGCAATATTCATGTACTACCCTCCACATATTCCCTCCCACACCTACACTAAAAATGATTGCTTAACATTAAACACTTGTTTTCCCCATTTTAACCTGTAACTACACTAACCGACCAAACAAAAACAACACATCCACCCAACCATGACAACTACCGAATACCAAACCCGAAATGTTTCACCAAAGGCTCAAAAAGCAAGCATAGCTGCCACAGAGAAGGAACAGCTTCAGGAATCAGTATACAAAGCTTTGCCAGTTCAGGTGCTGGATGATTCCTTGGACAATCAGTCGAGTCCATCCTTGCTCTCCGTGCAAACAACTGCAACAACCACCAGCGATGAGTCCGACACTGTGCGCGTCTACGATTTTAACAAGCAGGAAACGACGATTATCCGGGCTGCTTTGGTCGTAGAATCAGCATCAACAACATCATCGATGGAGACGGCACAGAGTTTGCCGCAATCAATTTCCTCCATCGATTCGTCCGTCTCAAAGAAGAGGGAACGACCTGTGGTCCTTCAGTTTGGTCCCGGTGACTCTGCGCCCACTGTAGGCTCACCCGCAAGCACACCCACGCGAGGCTCAACACCACCGGCTTTCAGGTTTCTCCAACCAAAGCGCCGGCTCATCGATCCCAGTCAGGTGCTGTCCTTTGATGAGGATATGGTGAGTTAGCCAATTTGAGGATCTCCGTCCGTAGTTCAACCCCTTCACTTAGCAGCCAGACCAGCCAAAAACTCCAGCAACGGAGAAGCCTGCGATCGAGGACGAAGTGGCTCATGCCATGCCATCGGTGAAGGCTCTGGCACAGGCCTTTCTGCTGACCAGCAAGCACGCGCAATCTGAACGCAGATGGCGGGCCAAGGTGAGTTACAACCAATACATTAGAAACAACATTTGTAACTTCGAACATGTTTTATTACGGATTCAACTACCTATATATTCAGGTTAGAATTGCTGCACCACCAGATAACCCCGATAGGCCAACCTCTTCTTTGGCAAGACGTCACAAACTGGAGCATGCCATATCCATGGCTGAGGTTGCTGATGAGTCCACTATTGCCTCAGATCTATCATCCCTCGAAACGTAGGTTACCGACTGCCCCAAATTAAGGCCCCATTTTACTCAAGCGACTTCACTTACAGCGATCCATCCATTCATTCGGAGGGCCTTCCACCAATCGCCTCGCCAGCTAGCCCTGTGCCTGTGCGACACGGCTTTCTCCGCAGCAACATTGCTTTCTTTGAGAATTTAAAGTTTAAGTGAATGTGAAAAATTTGGATCTGCATGTTTCCATTGGTTGATTTTCTCTGAACGGGAAAATACACGATAATGGCGATGCAACTAGCCCCCACTCCAAACCCAATCTTCGCCAAAACCCAAGTGCCATGGCCTCTTGATAACCCAGACCGAAGCTAAACACAATAAAGTACTTAATTCCAACAGGCACCAAGCGCTGCCTCTGCTACCGGTAGCCTATTTAATATTATTTAAATCATATATCCATGGATACTATTTATTTAGCTTTAAGATATGCATCATGTACTTGTTAGGCCTAAGCAAATATGTTTCCAACTTCAGCTAAACTATGTTTCATTTCACCTGTACTAGTTTAAAAGTTATATAATTTTATTCAATAAAACCTAGAGACATACTACTTGGGGGGTTACGGAAGTTCACAACACAATCGAATTTTAGGATCTCGTTACCTCCATCTGCCGGGAGTGATGTTGGACGCAGTTCAAATAATTCCTCGCGTTTTGGCGCACAAAGTCCACAAATTTTCAACAGGAGTTCGTGTTAAATTCTACATTGGGGTATACAAAAATAAATTCCACCGCCCTAAGCAGCATTTTGAATGTGCAGGCTGATTTCAAGAGAGTGTGGGAGTGACAGGTCGGATGTTTTCGGTGCATTTGGAATGACGATCACTTCGGTGCAGGTACGGCTACTGCTCACTGTGGTGCTGGTGCGGGTGCTCCGCCAGGTAGATCACATACACCAAAGGTATGACGAAACATAGGGCGAGTATAAAAATGAAGAGGCAGATCCAGGACAAGTCACAGTCCGAGCCGGACCAGTCTATGGCACGAAGCGAAGGTCCCGGGATGGGTCGCACCAACGGAGTGTGCCTGTCCACCAGCAGGGGAGCGTTGTCGTCGAACGGCTGCTCCATGTTCGCTGCAATAAAAAATGCCGATCATTTAGCTTTTTTCTCCAGTACAGTGCACTACAGAAATGGATGCAAAACAAAGTGCGTGTGTATGGGAACATTCCTATCAGTTTTATTTCATGAATTGCCTGCTCTTGAATGATTTACATTTTTTCTCACAGAGGATACAAAATAGTGGGGATTAAAATAGCTTAATTGTAGGTCATATAGCGAGGAGTGGCGCTGAACTTGGCGTAGCTCTTGATGACCTTGTTGACCGCTTCGAGGAAGTCCTTTTCGGTGGCGACCTTACGGCGCGCCCGAATGGCGAACATGCCAGCCTCCGTGCACACCGAGCGAATCTCAGCACCAGTCGAGTTGGGACAGAGACGGGCCAGAAGGTCGAAGCGAATGTCCCGCTCCACGGACATGGAGCGCGCGTGGATCTTGAAGATGTGCGAGCGACCATCCTGGTCGGGCAGTCCGAACTCCACCTTACGGTCCAGACGACCGGGACGCATCAGCGCCGGGTCCAGGGTGTCCGGTCGGTTGGTGGCCATCAGCACCTTGATGTTGCCACGTGGGTCGAAGCCGTCCAGCTGGTTGATCAGCTCGAGCATCGTGCGCTGCACCTCGTTGTCTCCGCCGGCACCATCGTCGAACCTGGCCCCGCCAATAGCATCGATTTCATCGAAGAAAATGAGGCAGGCCTTCTTGGAACGGGCCATCTCGAACAGCTCGCGCACCATGCGCGCTCCCTCGCCCACGTACTTCTGCACCAGCTCGGAGCCGATGACGCGAATGAAGCAGGCATCCGTGCGGTTGGCAACGGCACGGGCGCACAGCGTTTTTCCCGTTCCAGGCGGGCCGAACAGCAGCACCCCCTTAGGCGGCTCGATGCCGAGGTTGACGAACTTCTCCGGGTGCAGCAGTGGAGTCTCCACCACCTCGCGCAGCTTCTCGATCTGCTCCTTGCAGCCGCCCACATCGCTGTAGGTCACGTCCGGCTTGTCCTCCACCTGCATCATGGTCACCGTTGGGTCGATCTTTGGCGGCAGCGGGATGTGGATCTGGTACTTGTTGCGGTCGACGCCGACGCGCATACCCTCCTCGATGTCAGTGGGGGCGACCGAGTCGGCCAGGTCCACCACGAACTTGGCGAACTGCTTCACATTGATGATGTACTTGGGGTCGTCCGAGTCGGCGTTGATGATCTTGGTGCAGCGGGCCACCTGCAGGGGCTGCTCGTTCTGCAGGATCTGCTTGTCGGCAGCCAGGTCCCATAGTGCGGGCGGGGCCAGGCCCGTGTCGCTCTCCTTGATGCCGGTCAGCTCGTTGACCTGTTTAACTGCCTTCTGTATGTCCTCCTCGATGTTCTTGATCGCCTTGTGGTACTGGCTCTGCCCGTAGGTCTTCAGAAGCTCGATGTCGCCCTCGTCGAGCGACTTGATCTCCTTCTCCTCCTTCTCGTCGTGCTTCACTTTGCGCTGGTCGTCCCCCAGGTAGTCGGGCATGGTTAATCTAATAGTTTCGAATGTTTCTTCCCAAAAAGCGCAGCCTAGCAATGTTTTCCTTTTGTTTTACGACGAGAATGACTAAACAATTTGGAGTCGAAATGCTCTGTCAAACCAGCAACTCATCGGTATCGATAGCCGGGGCATCTGTTGGCGATACACGGGGCACGACTATTTTCCACCCCTCTAGTGTTGGAAAATATATCGATACATTTGGGATTTTCCCGACATCTTTATACCAAGCATCTATCGACATGCCTAAGTATTTGAAATCGTACAAAATTTGTTCGTTTACAATGAACAATTTCACTTTTCCAATCTTTTTAACAATAGTCACGTAACATTCAGTCACTCTTAAAAATATTATGGCTGTTTTCACAAACAATTGTCGGTTACAAATAAAACCTTTTAGCCATATTTAATGAAGTCATCAACCTTAAATCTAATCATCTTTTTAATTGTGAAAAAAATATTTAAAAAATTGTTGTCAACCTCAGATATAATATTCTTTTGAATTAACAAATAATAGGTAAAAACAATATTGCATACTCGCCTAAAATTATTGTTACTAAAATATATTCACTGATTTTAAAAATATCGAACAAAGTAATTTTTGGTATTTTCAAAAACACCAGCGAATTGTTTCATTATAATTCTTTTCAACTTTATATGTATAATGTTAATGTAGAAATAAAAACGCACATAATACATTTCAATAGCAATTCAATAGCAATTAAGTTATTGTTACCTAAAAACATTCAAATCTCTTATGTTAAAAACATAAAACACTATTCACACATTTTGATGCAGTCACTCTTAATCATATTCCAGCTGGTTTTTAAAACACTCGTTTTTTAATAATCAAATCAGTGCATGGAATAGAATGTAGACGACGAAGAGTTCGTCATAATTACTTTAAACCTAAAGTAATTATTATTTAAATGAATTTAGTACGTATGCCCACAATAAAACATTTTCAATTCTCTCTACCAAAAAATTTTGAAACATGTTTCAAAAACATACAAAATACAATTAGTATGCACACAGTTTGATATACGATGTCCCTACGTTTTCGTTACTTGATAGGAAAGGGATTCATATCCCGAATACACAATATTAAGGCGCGACTCACCTTCATCGCTGGGAGCTCCCTGGGATCCCTCGTAGAACTGGGCAGCCGCTCTGCTCGTGGAGGGCTGTGCGCCTTCAACTGGGCCGGATGCATTCACGGACGCCACCAGCAGACGCTCGTCCAGCATTTGGCGCGCATCCTCCAGGGGATTCCGCTCCGGAGCTGGCTCCCTCTCCACGTTGTGGAGCGGACTGTTGTTTCCGCTCCTGTGGATGGAGGGCAGGGCGTCGGCGACGTTGTTGTTCCCCAGCAGGACATTATGCACGGTCACCGGGATGCGGATGACACGGTGCGCGTGAATCTCGTTCTCGCGGTCGATCTTGTTTAGCCGCTTGATGTCCGCCACGGAGCAGTGGAAGCGCAGCGCGAGCGCCTGCAGAGTGTCGCCCTCCTGCACCTTCACCTCCAGCGTATTTTCGAAGCGGCCTAGGCGCGCGTGCCCGTTGGCTCGCCTTGCCAGCGGTACGAGATCGACGAACTCGTCGTCGTCGTAGGCGGGGCGAGCGAAGATGTCCTCCAGCTCGCCGTGCTCCTCCTCGGCCAGGTTGTGCGGCTGCTGGCGCCTGAAAAGCGAGACGAGGACGTTGTATCAGTTGTCACACGACTTGATGCAACAGTCGAGTTGGCGTAGACTTACGCATTGCGTCGCATTGTTGCCCTGTTTTTGGAGCGGGAAGTGGGGGTCTGTGGCTCCGGCCGCAGGTATCGCCTCAGGGAGCGACGCAGTTGCGAATATTCTTGCTGGCCCAGCAAATTAATTAACGCAATTGGCTTATTTACGTGTAAAGTTTGCTCAGCAGCGCAACAACAAAGCCGTTAACAGAGATTCGATGTATCGGTATCGGCTTAGCAGAGCTCTGTTAGTGCACAGCTGATCTGCCTTTACACCCAGCTGTGCATGCATTCAACGCACTTATTAACAAAAGCTAATGAAATGTCGATTTTTGGGTTTTTGAGGAGCCGCACAGTGTTCTGGCTTAGTGCCGCCGGCACCACGGTGGGAGCGGCCTTCGGCATAAAGTGAGTGCTGCTCCTTTCACTCAGAACCCGCAAGGTCTGACCTGTTGCATTTCGTTTACTTCGCAGGGACCTTATGCAAGGCGGCCGCTTTTCGGAGAAGACCGACGAAACCGGAAAAGTAGTCATCGTGACGGGAGCTAACACGGGAATTGGCAAGGAGACGGTGCGCGAGATCGCGAGGCGCGGAGCCACGGTGTACATGGCGTGCCGCAACCTAAAGAAATGCGAGCAGGTTGGTGTCCAGTCCAGCCCAACTTCTTGTTACTATTTTTTTACGCTACAGGCCCGCCAGGAAATTGTCTTGGAAACCAAGAATCCGTACGTCTATTGCCGGCAGTGCGACCTTGCCTCCCAGGAGTCCGTCCGCCACTTTGTCGCCGCGTAAGAGCACAGGTTTTTCTGGTTTTCAGAACAATAAAGTCACTTTTCCGCAGCTTTAAGCGGGAGCAGAGCAAGCTGCACATCCTCATCAACAACGCGGGGGTTATGAGGTGTCCGAGATCCCTGACGCTGGACGGGATCGAGCTGCAGTTGGGTGTGAATCACATGGGCCACTTTCTGCTTACCACTCTACTGCTAGATCTGCTGAAGGTACTTATCAACTTGACTTATTACCATCTCCTAACTCACTGCCTCTTCTGTCGCCAGGACTCGGCACCCAGTAGGATCGTGAATGTATCCAGCTTGGCGCACACGCGGGGAGAAATTAATACAGGAGACCTCAACAGTGAAAAAAGCTACGACGAGAGCAAAGCCTACGCACAGAGCAAACTGGCGAATGTGCTCTTCACCAAGGAACTGGAAAGGCGGCTGCAGGGCACGGGGGTGACGGCGAACGCCCTCCACCCCGGCGTCGTAGATACGGAAATTATAAGGCACATGGCCTTCTTCAACAATTTCTTCGCGGGGTACGTCTCCGATAGTTGTCGTTCCGGATAGTTCTCTAACCGAAATTCGATTCCAGGTTGTTTGTGAAGCCCTTTTTTTGGCCGTTTGTCAAGACCCCCAAGAACGGTGCGCAGACCACTTTGTACGTGGCCCTGGATCCCGAGTTGCAAAACGTATCTGGACAATATTTTAGCGACTGCAAAATTAAGGAAACGGCGCCGGCTGCCACGGATGTGCAGACAGCCAGGTGGCTGTGGGCAGTTAGTGAAAAATGGACCCAACCAACGATCATCAAAATACCCTAAAGCGGCTCCATGAACTGTTCTCGACTTGACATAAATTTAGTGTTCGTATATACATTTAGTTACGGATTTTCTCTGTTTGTACCTACTATTATTTCGGCTGTGAGTGGTGCATTAACTACCAACCAGTCGAAACGCAAGGTTTGAAATGTGTGCGCTTGTACTTCGAAACCGGTTAGGAACAATTTCTCATCATTTGTTTGAAATAGATATGTGCAAGCATGTACGAGTATATCCACAAAAATCTTAACCCGGACCGTAGGTCCAAAAGTTTATTTCGCAAGTCAATCAAGTGGTTGCCAATATTCGCGCTCTACTGGGACTGCTTGGGTTTCGGGCTCTTAACTACATTTCCCATGGTAAATGTTTGAAGAACTACGACTAGACTACTCGGGGCTACTCAGAGAACACAAAACGGCTGTACTATCAGTTTTATCAGCTGTAGCGATTACCACCACTTCGGTAAACTTGCAGAGTGTTGGCCGGTGGCACATATTGAATTTGACACCGATTGCGCGCGGTTCGCTTAGCTATGGAAATCATTGTTAGTTTTCTGCAAAAAATTGCCCCCGTACTTTTCGCCCACGGCATTGTGGGCATTATCGCTTTTTGTGTGAGGTAAGTAGGGCCCTTTTTGAAATGTAACGCTGAAAAGCATTATCAAATACTGAGGAATATTACAGATTATTGGAACAACTTTTGTTTTTTTTAGGTTGTACATGCAGGGTGGAAAGTTCACAAAAAAGACCGATGAAACAGGGAAAGTTGCCATTGTCACGGGCGGGAACACAGGCCTCGGCAAGGAGACAGTAATGGAGTTGGCCAGGAGAGGTGCCACTGTTTACATGGCTTGTCGAGACCAGGAAAAAGGCCAAAAGGCCCTACTGGAAATAGTTAAGAAAACTGGAAATACAAATATTTTCTCCCGAAAGTGCGACCTCGCTTCCCAGCAATCTGTTCGCGACTTCGTGGACTGGTGAGTCCTCGTGGAAATCAAAAGCATTTGCGTCGTTTCTTATCGCTTACTTTTTTTAGTTTCAAGAAGGAGCAAAAGGAGCTTCATATATTGATTAACAATGCAGGGGTCTTTTGGCAGCCACATAGTCTCACCAAGGAGGGCTTCGAAACGCATTTAGGTGTGAACCATATTGGCCACTTTCTGCTCACCCACCTGCTACTGGACGTGCTCAAGAAATCAGCTCCGAGCCGCGTGATTGTGGTGGCCAGCAAAGCCCACGAACGTGGTCAAATCCAAGTGGAGGACATCAATAGTGAGAAGTCCTACGACGAAGGGATAGCGTACTGTCAGAGCAAACTTGCCAATATCCTGTTTGTCCGCGAACTGGCCAAGCAATTGGAAGGAAGTGCGGTAACAGTGAACGCCCTTAATCCCGGAATAGCAGCCACTGAGATTGCAAGGAACATGATCTTCTTTCAAACCAAGTTCGCTCAGTATGTAGTAGAGTGTGTCTCCTCAAATTTTCTACGTGTTAAAAGCATAAGTAACTTTTTTATTTTGTAGAACCATCCTTAGACCATTGTTGTGGTCCTGTATGAAATCGCCAAAGAATGGCGCCCAGACAACCCTTTATGCTGCTTTAGATCCTGGCCTCGAAAGGATCTCGGGACAATACTTCAGCGACTGCAAGCTGGCAACCGTTGCCCCAGCCGCGCTGGACGATGAAATGGCGCAGTGGCTGTGGTCCATGTCTGAGAAATGGACGGGCATTGGCCGGTGAACCTTTTTGAGACGAGTATTTATAGAACCCTAATCGCTAATAGAGCATTAGCTCTGAAAATACAAAGCAATTTCAAATAAAACTTAAATCTTAATTGAGTTTAAAGGTGGGCCCATTATTAGCATCATACAAGGTTTCACTATATATATCATACACTCAAATTGTTTCAATAATATGCTTTGATCTAAACTTGTTTATACTTAATGCGCACACTTTGTCAAGTACCTATTAAACAGGGGGTTAATATAAGAACGTTCCGTGGGCCTTATTTAGCCAGTCTAACTCGCAACGATGAGTGAAGTTTGTGATATCCTGCCACGCCGAAAGATTTATGGTCCAATCCTTTCGGGTGTTGGCATTTATCTCCTCAGGTTCATTTTCTTGGCTTTACGGAAAAAATCAATTATATAGCCAATGTATTTCAGACAATACATGCAGGGAGGTCAGTTCACTAAGTTCAACAAATCCGATGAGTTAGGAAAGGTGGCGATCGTGACAGGATGCAATACGGGGATTGGTAAGGAAACCGTGCTGGAGTTAGCTCGTCGGGGCGCCACTATATATATGGCCTGTCGGGATATGCAAAAATGCGAGCAGGCCAGACGGGAGGTAGTTGAAGCCACCAACAACCATAAAGTGTTTTCCCGTGAGCTGGATCTAAGCTCTTTGGAATCTATACGAAATTTCGCAGAAGGGTAAAGTCTTATAAGTACATTAAGCGAATGACATTTTTTTAAATTGGACATCTAAAGATTTAAGCGAGAGGAAACCGAGCTTCATATTCTTATCAACAATGCTGGCATAATGGATTGCCCCAAAATGTTGACCACGGATGGATTTGAAATGCAAATAGGAGTGAATCACATGGGTCATTTTCTGCTGACCTTCCTGCTTCTGGATGTTCTTAAAAGCTCAGCTCCAAGTCGTATTGTCGTCGTATCCAGTGTGGCGCACCATTTCGGAAGTATAAATCGGGACGATCTGAACAGCGAAAAGTCCTACAATCGAAAATTGGCCTACTGCCAGAGCAAATTAGCCAATGTCCTGTTTACCCGGGAGTTGTCAAAGCGCTTGCAGGGATCGGGGGTCACTGTAAATGCCTTACATCCGGGCATTGTTGATACAGAACTTATTCGCAACGTTGACTTGCTGCAACTAAAAATCATAAAGTTAGCTATAAATTCATTCATCGATGCACATTTTTAATTATGCTATACTACTATGTTCAGATTGCTCATAAGGCCGTTCGTTTGGATTTTCTTTAAAACTGCCAAGAGTGGAGCCCAAACAACCTTGTACGCAGCTTTAGACCCCAGTTTGAAAAATACTTCTGGACAGTACTTTAGCGACTGCCGGTCTACCAGCGTGGCATCCGCCGCCAGGGACGACGAGGTTGCCAAGTTCCTGTGGGAGGAGAGTGAGAAATGGACGGGAATAGCAGTGACGAAGTAATCACATCTAATTCAACGCTCAATTGTTTAACAGAATTCCAAGTATAACATAAAATATACATTTTTCCGTAAACATATATTAGTGAGAACTTTCACAAAATGTTAAGAGCTTTAAAATATACAACCATATATACAACTGCCTATATAACATATTCTTGCTGTTTCACAAACGTTTTTATTACTATTTTCAGTTTACTTTCTCGAAGATAGTTTCCTCCAGAGTAATTGCTCTAATACTCAATAAAAAAATATGCAAGTCATTATATTCCGACATGACCAATACTATCGGAACTATTTAATAAAACTTTACATGCACTCTCTTCGGAATCGTTCTCTTTATGCTTCTAGCAAGTTCCAATTGTACTCACCGCTCCATGAATTTCGTTCCATGAGATATCTTTTTCTAATGCCAAAAAGTACTTAAAGAGCATGTGTGTAGTAATTTTGGCATTCCCTGTTTGGTGGCACAATTGAAAGGAGGGGCAGAAACTCATTAACTAAAAATGAGCTGTTTGTGTGACTGTTTGCTAAGTCCCATAGTATTGTGGCCGGCTATCATTGGCGTGGTCGCGTATTACCTGAGGTAAGTTGGTCCGAACACGGTTAATACCGAATGACTAAACTAGCAGTCGATAACCGCTTAGCCAGCGATTCACTTTTGATTGATACTTCTTGCATGATTTTCAGAAATTACATGCAGGGTGGAAAGTTTACGAAAAACACTGATGAAACTGGAAAGGTATTCATTGTCACGGGAGCCAATACGGGGATCGGAAAAGAGACAGTCCTGGAGATTGCAAAGCGAGGAGGAACTGTCTACATGGCTTGCAGGGATATGAATAGATGCGAAAAAGCGCGGCAGGAAATCGTCAGGGCGTCGAACAATCCGAATATATTCTCCCGTGAGCTGGATCTTAGTTCTTTTGAATCCATTCGCAAGTTTGCTGCTGGGTATGGAAATTTCAAGCCAGAGAAGCCAGTGAGTCCCAACTAAAATACCTTATATTGTATCCAGATTCAAAAGCGAGCAGGATAAGCTTCATGTCCTGATAAACAATGCCGGAGTGATGCATTGCCCGAAGTCCTTGACAAAGGATGGCTTTGAAATGCAATTGGGTGTCAATCACATTGGCCACTTCTTGCTTACACATTTGCTGCTGGATATATTGAAGGTAAAGTATTCTAGTTTAAAGTTTCGTTTCGTTATTTACTAATGTATGCTGTACACCTTAGAAAACTGCTCCCAGCCGCATCGTCAATGTCTCTAGCCTGGCACACACACAGGGAACCATAAACCTCGATGACTTGAACAGCGAAAAATCCTATAGTAGGATTGCAGCCTATGGCCAAAGCAAACTGGCCAACATCCTTTTTACTCGCGAGCTGTCCAAGAGATTGGAAGGAACAGGAGTCACGGCTAATTCCCTGCACCCTGGTGCAGTAGACACTGAGCTTACAAGGAATTGGGAGTTCCTGAAAATCAATATTTTGCAGTAAGTTGTAGAATGACCAGCCGGTTACTGCATACATTATCTGTTAACACACATAATTACGATTGTGTCAATTCATACCAACAGATATTTGATCCGCCCTTTACTTTGGACGCTATTTAAGACTGCAAGAAATGGAGCTCAGACATCCATTTATGCAGCACTGGACCCTGATTTAAAAAATGTTTCGGGCTTGTACTTCAGCGACTGCAAGCCCAAGGATGTGGCACATGCCGCCAAAAACGACAAAACTGCAAAGCTTTTGTGGATTGAGACTGAGAAATTGGTTGGCCTAAGTACATCTAAGTTGGACTAATACAAATAAATTTAAACATCAAAATAAATATATAAAAATGTTTTCACAATACATTTTCATTTAATCAAGTTGAAATTGATTAACAGTTATATCTATAATATAGACAATAAGAAAATTGGTTTTATTGTAAACTGTACGAGGACGAAGATACCCATTCCTCAGTTCGGAATAACGTAATTGGTTCGTTTTCTATAAATTTTATAATCGTAGTCATTGATAATTTATATAAAGCTGTTTAATGAGTTCATCGCAAATACTTACATTTGTTGGAATATTCAGCAAACGAAAACCAACCACTTTTTTTAAATTGTTCTCTTAATTGTATTTTGAATTGGTGACTGCACACTCATCGTAATAAGTATACTCGTTATTCGCTCTCCGATATTGCGAAACGATATTAAAGGCTTTGCTATGCTGATATTAAACAGTTTGTTTCTGAACGCGCTGCTGGACAGTTGTTTAAAGTTTAAACAGAAGGAATCTGAAAAAATGTTTACTAAACAGACGAATGAAACAGGAAAGGTGTTCATTGTCACGGGCGCCAACGCTGGAATCGGAAAGGAAACAGTCCTGGAGATAGCCAAACGTGGCGGAACCATCTACATGGCTTGCAGGAATATGGAGAAATGCGAAAAGGCGCGCCAAGAAATTTTTGACTTGACCAATAATTCAAACCTATTTTCCCGGGAATTGGACTTGAGTTCTTTGGAATCAATTCGAAAATTCGCGCTAGGGTGAGCTATTGGTTTGGATTTTTAATTAATTTATTTAACATTAAATAATACAATTGAACAGCTTTAAGCAAGAACAGGACAAGCTGCATGTCCTGATCAACAATGCGGGAGTGTTTCAGACTTCGAGATGTTTGACAAAAGATGGATTTGAAATGCAGTTGGGTGTAAATCATATGGGCCACTTCCTGCTCACCCACTTGTTACTGGATGTTTTGAAGGTAATATGATTTAATGCATAAGTAAGATGAAATATAAACTATTATACTATAATATATAACAATTGGAATTTTTTGTACCCACTTATTTTCTAGAAATCGGCTCCCAGTCGCATCGTTAATGTCGCCAGCATGGCGCACATGCAAGGCACAATTAAAATCGACGACTTAAACAGCGAAAAGTCGTATAGTGGAATTGGGGCTTATAGCCAGAGCAAATTGGCCAACATTCTGTTTACTCGGGAATTGGCTAGGAGGTTGGAGGGCACTGGGGTAGCAGTCAACTCCCTACACCCGGGAACAATCAAAACCGAAATTTTAAGAAACCTGTCTGCTCCAATGAAGTATGTTCAAGCTAAGTACTCCGTCATCCATGCTTCGAGCTTGATCATGTTTTTAATTTTCCCTATAGGTTCCTGCTAAAACCAGTGATTTGGACGTTTTTTAAGACCCCAAAGAGTGGAGCGCAAACGACTCTTTACGCAGCGTTGGATCCTGATTTGAAGGGTGTTTCGGGCATGTACTTTAGCGACTGCAAGCCCAAGGATGTGGCCTCCGCTGCCAAGGACGATAAAACTGCCAAGTTCTTGTGGGAGGAGAGTGAGAAGTGGACAGGTCTCAGAGAATAACTGAAACCAGTAATATGTTAAGCATTCAAGTTCTCTAATAAAAAAGTGCGTCAAAAATTTAGTCTTTCAACCCAAATGCATAAAATAAAATACATAAATTAAACGTGGCGCTCCAACGTAAACAAATGGTGTTTACATTTTTCTCTTCATGCGAAGCGTTCTCTTAAATTCAATGCGACCATGCCCCGGAACATACACATTGCGAAATATGAATACATGAGCTCATTCATTCTCGGGTGCTCGCAATGTAAGGTACTTATCATCGTGATTCAGCGCTTATTGGTTGTCGCGTGTCCGCCCAGTCAGTTGAACCTGAGATTTGTTCTAGGCTCACAGGTGATCTGTCAGAGATCACTTCAACATCGTAGACACTAAGATTCGACATTAATATATGTATATCTTAAATACACGATAATGAAATACTTACCATCTTTAAAAGGCATTAACAAACTCCTTATATTTAAAAAACAAACGCAGATGCAAATTCAAATGGCAGACACACAACATTAGAAAAAGGCATACTTGCAAATTAAAGGAAACATAGGCCACTCTGATATTAGCCAGATAACATTAGCGAAAAGGCATATTTGTACTATAAATTAAATTGGCATATCCCTCGCTGAGTTTTCCATATATTAGTCGCAATGTGTCATTTTCTCTTTACGTGTTTCGCTTTTGAGAGAGTGAGGCGCACTCTTTGCGATAGTCACATTCATTCGTAATAGGCTTTGCATTTTACATTTATAAACAGCTGCTCGGCCTAACTGCCCGGCATTCTACGCACCAACTCACAGCTGTCAACGCCACAAAAATATAAGAAATTGAATTTCGTCAGCAGTTCAAAATGTGCATTTTCATCGACTGTTTACTGAGCCCGGTCATTCTGGTGCCTGCGGTCATCGGTGTGGCTATCTACTTCTTGAAGTAAGTTTTCAGGGTGCGTAGCACATTCGTGGTTATGAAATTCTGGATGATTCAACACTCCAAGTGCCGCCTGCAGATAACAGCTAAGCAAATTGTTTTCATTTCAGGCAGTATATGCAGGGCGGAAAGTTCACGCAGCAGACAGATGAATCCGGCAAAGTGTTCATTGTCACCGGCGCCAACACGGGCATTGGCAAGGAGACAGCCCTGGAAATAGCCCGACGGGGAGGCATCGTGTATATGGCTTGCCGGGACATCGGCCGGTGCGAGAAGGCTCGCCTAGAAATCGTCAAGGAGACTGGTAACCAGCACGTTTACTCACGCCTTCTGGATCTGAGCTCCTTGGCCTCGGTTCGCGAGTTTGCCGCTGGGTAAGCACACCTTGGCATGGTCGTGGCCTCTACTGAATCCATTCTTAAATCAGCTTTAAAAAGGAGCAGGACAAGCTGCATGTCCTGATCAATAATGCGGGGGTGATGCGTTGCCCCAAGACTTTGACCAAGGATGGCTTCGAAATTCAGCTTGGAGTTAACCACATGGGACATTTCCTACTCACCCACTTGTTGCTGGACGTCCTGAAGGTAAACATCGTTTATATATCATCGCCGAGCCTAAGGGTTTACATATTATCACTCGCCTATCTAAGAAAACAGCTCCAAGTCGCATTGTGGTCGTTTCCAGCTTGGCCCACACCCGGGGTACCATCAACGTTGCCGATTTGAACAGTGAAAAGTCCTATGACGAGGGTCTCGCCTACAGTCAGAGCAAGTTGGCAAACGTTTTGTTCACTCGCGAACTGGCCGAGCGTCTGAAGGGCACCGGAGTCACCGTAAACTCACTGCATCCCGGCGTTGTGGACACGGAGCTGGTAAGGAACTGGGCCTTCTTTCAAACCAACCTAGCGAAGTAAGCCAAAGCACGTTTCCCAAATGTCAAAACTCCGGGGCTAACATATTCCAACCATCTAGGTACCTTATAAAACCAGCAATCTGGCCGCTCCTCAAAACCCCCAAGAGTGGAGCTCAGACATCGCTTTACGCAGCATTGGACCCTGCCCTGGATGAGGTCACTGGCCTATACTTTAGCGACTGCAAGCCCAAGGACGTAGCTCCTGCTGCCACGGACGAGAAGACTGGCAAGTTCCTGTGGGCGGAGAGCGAGAAATGGACTGGAGTGGGAAAATCTGAGTAGGGTTATAACAAGCAGTTTATTCAATGTAATACCAGCTGCTTTTGAAGAGTATATTAGTTAAATAAATACATGTGTGCCTAGCATTTCTGTTAAAGCGGCCTTCAGTTTCTATTAATTTCGATTAGTAAGTTATTTAGTTTCGCATTCAGTTCGCATTCAGGTCGGTCACACCTGCCGTGATGAACACCCTCGAGTGCAGCGCGTGGGTGGTGGGCTCCTTCTTCTCAGAAGCATTGGTAACAGTGTTCACATACGTGTACTGCATGAAGAAGCTAAGCACGACCTCTGTGCTTGGGGGTAGCTCGGCCGCAGGTGTGAACTGCAGCCGAATAAGCACCTTGTTGCCCCTGCGCCACACGATGAACTTCGGCTCCTCGGCGGGCTGCTGCACGAACTCGTCAAACTCCTTGGAATCGTCGCGTTGGCTGAGTGCAAACTCGCTCTCGAGCGGCACCACCTCCGCGTTGGACACATCGTTCACCTCGCGCTTCACCTCGCGCGTGGAATTCTGTCGCGACAAAGTGACGCCCCGCAAGAGGGGCGACGAAGTCATCGCCTCCTCCTTGATGCGAGTGGCCTCCGCGGTGAGGGCTGGATCCTCGGGCGGAGCTGTGGTCAGCAATCGAATGGTCATGTCGTACATGGTCGGGTTGGTTAGCTTCAGCAGAATGGCGTTCTCCTTTCCAGCCAGCAGCGGTTGCTCGCAGCGCACCATGACAACTTCCGGAACGTGGGAGCTGGCGAAGAGCTGAATGCGGTACTTGATCGAGGTAGGGTGATACTCCGGCTTGATCAGGTTGTGCTCGCACTGGCGGCAGCGCAACGAGCGCTTGATCCACAGCGAACGGCGCTGCGGGTACAGGCTGCTGACGGCCGTCGGCTGGTCAGCGGGTTGGCTGTGACGCTGAGCGATGGTGGTCACGTTGCGCAGGTTCAATGGCTCCGTGAATATGTCCGCCGGCAGCTCCTCCACCTCCGCCGAGGCCTCCGCTTGCGAGATCACCGGCTTCGCCTTGGGTACACACTTGTCGTTCCAGCCAATCTGGCGCCGGATCAGCGAGACTGTGAGCCCCGTGCGGTCGGTCAGGCTGGGGAACTTGTGCTGCTTGGGCGTCTTGCGGCGCATGAACTCCAGCTTCTCCTGCTTCTCCTGCAGCACCACGGCCTGGAAGTACTCCGCCAAGGCGTTGAAGCGCGCCTGGTACAGGCACTCGTTGTCCGGCCAGGTTCCCGTGGCCACGCCTTGGTCGGGGATCCCCACGTCGCGCGTGGTCCAGCGGCAAGAGAGGCACGAGAGGTAGTACATCTTCTTGGTGGTCGGCACTGCCGAGGGCTTAAGCGCAGCGGGTGCGGCAGCAGGCGCCTCCCCGCCCTCGCCGTCCTTGGGCTCCTTTGACTCCTCCGCTCTGCGCACCACCGGGACCGTGGTGGCCCTGGCGGCGAGAGTGTGCTGGCAGCAGGGGCAGTCGAAACAGTTGGCGCAGCAGTTCTTCTTGTGGCGCGCTTCCGTGGAGGGAATGTTCTCCAGGCAGTTGGAGCAGAAATGCGACTCGATTTCGTGGCAGACGCAGAAGCCGCATCGCAGCTTCGGGCAGTGGCGGCAGAAGAAGAGCTTGTTGATCGGGTTGAGAATGCCGCAGGAGCACGCGTACTTCACGGGACTCGGTTGCATGAAACTCATCTTGGCCACTGCGAGATTTCTCCCAGTTTTCTTTGCAATTTGCAGTTTTTCCACTTCCTCTTGCGAATGACGAGATATTTGAGATGGAACTTCGCTGGAGGTGGCCCAACTAGTTCGAAAACCACGGCTAGGTCTGGTAGCACTGCTCGACTTTCAAATGGCGCGCATTCAAATATTTGACACACTAAGCTATTTACATAACTATTTTACTTACTGTCATCCTTGACTATAAGTAGTTGGGTATGAGAGACCGTTTAATTAGATATTACAAATACTATGTTACAAGTGTATTGTGTATTAATAATTTAAAGCTGAAGCCTAGTGAATCTAATTTTATGTTTGCCAGCGTCAATAAAATAAGTGTGGTTTAAGAAGCGGAAGTGGCATAGCTCGGCTTGCACATTTTCTATTTAATTTGCTGGCATCATTCGTTTATTGTATAATAACTTATTCCTTGTTAACGACACCATAAACGGTTTTTAGATTGTATTGAAATTAGCACTGAACCGTCAAACGAATGAACACTTTATGGTCGACGCAATTTCGTATTAAAAGGTGTAAGCGTAGTCATCAAGAGCATTGCTGCCAACTGGCAATCTTGGGTGATATTTACTGCTCTGGCTTTGATAACCGAATGGATCCAGTTCAGGAGATGATAACATTTGAGTTTTCAGTACAATTTACTTAGAATGTGGGTCGCAGTGTTCTTGTTACCCACCTTTTGTGTCGCAATGGAAGTCTCCCAATTGAGATTGCAGAAACATCATGTAGTTGATTTAATTGTGTATTTGGTTATGCACTTAAACATATTAGAGTATTTAAATACAATTTGGCCGTATTTTGGTAGAATTTTGTAAAATATAGGTAACTGTATAAGGTACTTTTTGGTGTGGGAGCCACGCGACTAATACTACATCTAAGTCTATACATCCTCAGTCTGTATTCTCAGCCCCGGCGGAGGCCGCCGGCACCGTCTAGCCAAAGAAGTTGGGCACGAACAGCTTCTTGCGCTTGGTCTTCGTCTGCCGGACGCGAACAATCGGGGTGAACTTTACGTTCGAGGGCAGCGCCCCGCCTTCCGAGTTGGGGTCTTGGCGACGGGTGTTGGTGCCAGACGTGGAAACTGGAGCGATGTAGCCATCGTCCACATAGTAATAGCCGGGGCTCAGTTTCTTGAGGCGATTGTCGGTGAGGGGCTTTCCGTAGGTCAGGGCGTATGAGTCGCCATCGTAGCGATCCGTGTCGTATGCCTCGTAGCTATCCAGGTCGTAGTAGGTGGGCTTGGCACTGATCTGGGACACTTTGCAAATGACAATGCTAAGCAGCAGGCAGACATACGAGTACAAGTGCTAAAGAGCGGATTTCGCGATTAGCTAAATTCTATAGGCGATCCAAGGGTCAACGACTAATTACCTTAAGATCCATGGTGTGTGAGTGTTTCGGTTTAATCTGGATTTGATCTTATAGGTTCGTGTTGGCAGGGGAGTGCTATCCTTCGGTAGGTTGGCTGATTGATGTGATTGCTTTGACTGTCCGACGAGTTCTGTGTGATTTGCGGCGAAGAACGCTTCCTTTATATGCGCTCTGGTCGCCATATTCGCACCCAAATGTGAAAATTTACTTTCGGCCCGGAGCAAAGCTCCACGGCGTGACGCAAGTCCGGAGGAAACGCAACGCCAGCTGCGACATTTTCGACGCTCCGCCAACAGTCTATCGCTTGACGTGCTTGAACCGGGCGCATGCGCGACCGCCAGACTGTCCATTGGGACGTTTTTGTGTCTTGGTGGTTGTTGTTATGGACATTTGTCTTAGCTCTGTGTGATTCAGTGGCCGAAAGGCTCTAATTGCCGGGTGCACTGTTTCAGTTAGCATGGCGTGGGGCCAGTTTGATTCGGAAAAGTTTTTATTATGCGGAAAGATACGCGTCCCTAACATTCCCCAAACTTTGGGACTATTTTGGTTTGAGCCATTTTATTAATTACTTAATAATCTTAATGAGGAATTTTACTGGGAGCATTGACAGAGCGGATTTAATCAGGCGAGTAGCGAGGAGAGGCTTGCAAGGCGATCTGCCTCTGAGTAACATGCAATCACTTGTGTACCAGGCGCTGTGGTCGCCGGGTGGTAATTTTTGTGTGGTCACACGCTAAGTCGAGATTCAGACACTGGGAATGTCGGTGTAATGAAATTTTGACTTTTTATCATAAATAAGCACAGATACGCAAATAAAACGGCCGTCTAAAAATAGCTTATACCGAACCTTAAAAATATCTAACCGCAATGGTTCATGCCTTGGTTAATAAATACATCGTAAAAATGCGACCAGTTGACTCAGGAAGTGAGAAATTTTTCTAGAAAAACAGCCAAAGTCTGGCTAGCGGAATCAATAAAATAATTAGCAAATATGCGTGTACTAATCTGCGGTCCGCCCAATAAAATCGGCTTCCAAAAAAGGGGCAAGACCTCAGTTTGGGGCTTGCACTCGGTCGTGAATCAGACTGGAGAGGCAACACCTCTCTTGGAACCACTAGACATTTGTAACGCATCGGAAATGGCTCTGGGGAAAAAATCTAAGCCCAGACAATTCACACTCAATTATCCAAAAGTATTTCAAAAAGTTTCTGGCGTAAATATAAACCTGCTAATTATATAAATTTATACAATTATATAAATAAAATACGAGCAGCGGCGGCCACAGTGGTGGCAACAACAAATTGCAGTTGTTTTCCACAACTCCGCCTTTTCCACAGGGGTAAATATTTTTGTTAAATCCCTGCTTCGTCAACAACAACAGAAAGGTGCGAGATTTGCCGGAGATAAAGAAAGCACACACCATCCAGTTGAATTCAGATCGAATTACGTATACGCACGATTGGCCGCAATGCAGTTTTGTTCGCAAGGAGAGCACGTTTTTAAACAGCACGTTTTAGTCGCACCCACGCGCGTTTGGCAGTTGCTGGTTTTTGAGCGATGGTGCCAAATTTCATAAGCAAAGGCTAATTCCTGCAAGAAGTGCGACATCCATTTGTCAGTCTTATCATCTGCGATCGCTGAGCGGGCAGCGCGTATCACTGATCGATCATCTTATGGCTGGCCGCTTAGAAAATTTCCTTCAAGTTGATTTCTTTGTTAGCTCCATGTGCGAACGTAAACAGCTAAATTGGCGCCCTGCAATTTTTAATATTTACTGTGGCCCATTGAACGCTTATTAAATTGCCACTTTTACCAATTTTAGCCTGGTGTGACTTGGCAGTACACTGCGTTATGGAAATTTTTTGTCTACCACCTAGGGGATCAATGGATCCGTGTTTATGTGGACGTTTTGCCCCAAAGATGTACTGGTTCCAGCCTAATCGGATGACCTAAACCGAGAAGCAGGAGATGCCATTGGATGTCGGTACATCCAATGGGGAACGTTTTTGGTATTCAATTATTTGGATCAAACGATCAACCGGAACGGAGCAAACAATTGCCAGCCGTGCAAAATCTTGATCTCCCAACCATAAGGCCCAACCGTAACAGGCTGAAAAACAAGAGAGGCACTGGCAAGGTGCGTAAATATTTGTCTGGTAAACGGTTCGGCACATATTTGCATATGATAAAGCCAACAACCAGAATCGAATTTGCTACGGCTGACTGCCTTCAGTGGCACGACCGATCCGCTGAACCATTGATCCAATAAATCCCTCGGGAGAAGTTTTTTTGACCAGAGGCGTTGAGGGGGGCTGTGAATCCGCGGTGACCGGAAGAGGGAGGCCAGGTTGTAACTGGCCTCGCAACAAGCGCTTACAAATAAACAGATTTGCCAACTTCCTTGTTTACAAAAATAGTTTGATAAGTGACTCGAATGTGATAGCGTAAGCCCCCCATTAGCAGCTTAAATGTGTGAATATGCGCCCATTGAACGTGCCCAAAAGCACGCTTTTCCGCGAAGCCACGCAAAGGGTCATCACCAGAGCGATTTGAGTCGGAAAAGCGGGTATTTCTTTCATCTCGCCAAACAGCAGGACACGCTGCAGCGTCAAGTGCGTCACTGGCATTTTAACACTCAATTAATGCCAGATGTGCCGCCAGGGGGTGTCCGCTATTAGTTGCAATTAAATGCCCATTAGCGGGCATGAGCCGTCTAATGAACCGTCGACTGCGCCACGCACGCTGTATGTTTGGGGAACGTTTTTAAAACGTGTTTTTGGCAAACACGGGTCCGCATCACAAGACCCATCATCGTTTAATTCATCTCCATTGACTAGCCTATGATAACAAATAGTAAAACTAGGCGACTACTTCTTGAGCAGCAGATGGCCCTTGGGCTTCAGCTTGTCCTGCAGGATGCGCTGCTTCTCGGCCGCGGCTTCCGTTTTCAGGCGCTCGTGTCGCTGCTTGGCGAACTCCAGCTCTCCACTCAGCTCCACAATCTTCGAGGCGATTTCTTGTTGCTTCAGAATGCGCCTCTTCTGGTTGGCCTGGGTAAGCACAAATAAGTAAGCGTGAGGGTCTGGTGTTTTCGGGTACCGGGGATACCTACTCCCAGGGGCGTGGGCCGTCCGTCCAAGAAGCTGTAGTCGGGCAAGTTGGTGAGGGGGCCAAAGGAATTCGGGTTTTCCGGCAATCCTTTGCCTGCACGCCACTTTTGGTCAATGGATCGCACAGCGCTAAGACTCAAATTACGCTGCACTAGTTGGAGAAATACAGATTTCATGAATTAAATCACCTAGGGGTCGGTAACATTAACACTCACCTGCCACGGTTGCCGTAGCCGCGAAACAAATTTTTGTAAAAGGCAGCATATTTCGTTCAAAACCTAGGAAACCCAACAAAAATTAAGTCACATAACGCAAACAGCAGCGATAACATTCGATGGATCTAAATATCGATATATCGGCAAGAATTTAAAAATAAATCAAATAAATTAAGAAGTTGGTTTGCTACGTACAAAAGAAGTAAAATAATAAAAATATTATTTATTATATATTTTTAAGCCTTTAAGTAAACGATGCTTTTAAGAATTATCGATGCATCGAAACAAGTTTACAAAGCACCGATAGCCGATGTTATTGCAACCGATGTTTCCGCAGCTCAGTAGTGATAGTGGAGAAAATTAATTAACTAAACAATTTGCGGGAAATAGGTCAAGCCTAAATCAAATTATGTCAACCAAGACGAGTACAATAGAGCGCAGCGCCAATGGAGCGGCCAAGTCATCCAGCCTGCGTGAAATTTGCGCGCGCGCCATCACAAAGTCCGAGTGGGAGGACAAGGTGAGCAAAGTTCTGCAGCGAACACGCTGGAATCCGAGTCTCTCAATCCTTATCTTCGAATAACTTGCAGGAGGAGTTCCTGGACGTCATTTACTGGTCGCGCCAGGTTTTCGGAATCATCCTCGGTGTCATATGGGGCATTGTTCCCCTCAAGGGCTTTCTGGGCCTTGTTCTGTAAGTGGCCGTGCGCTTAAGGTTATAAATAGCCATCCCATGACCCCGTAATCCTTTGCAGCTTCGCCGGCATCAGCTGCGGCATCGTCTACCTGTACGCCATCAACTTCCAGAACGTGGACGAGGACGCGTACGGAGGCGTCTGGGAGCTGGTGAAGGAGGGCTTCATGACCTCGTTTGCCGGGTTCCTGGTGACGTGGATTATCTTCTACACCGGCCTTCACTACGACACCATAATGGCGGCGAAATCATCATAATACTCGCCCACAGCGCCGCCAGCAGCCGCACCCAAGCAATAACACCCAATTCCAGCTCCAGTTGCAGTTCCAGATCCCTACCAACCACCAACCACTTCTCCCTCCGCAATTCCCTTTCGAAGCCAAATAAGATAGCCTGTTTTGTCCTCCCCACTTGGTGTAGATTGTTAAATTTTTAGCTAATTACGGTCACGATGCATTTGTCCTGTACTGGTACTGTACACTGTACACTGTACCCTTGCCACGGCCGAGATCTTTCCGTGAAAGGTCCCAGTCGGCGGCCTAGTTGAGAACAAAGATTATATATTTGTGTATGTCTAGACTCTAAAGTACAGAATACGATGAAATAACTCGTTACTGCGTTTTATTATAGGGTATTGGTATTGGTATTGGTATTGGTCTACGGTTATAAGGTAGCTGGCAGGGCGCTAGTACTCCATGGCCACGGCCCCGGAGCCGTTGTGGGTCGACCCGTTCTGTCCCTGCCCCTGCCCCGCACCCGCTGCCGCTGCCGCAGCAGACTGCGAGTCCTGCTCGTGCTGGAACTTATCGGGCAGCTGGCCGCTCTGCAGGATCTGCGACAGGCGCTCCACCTCCGCCAGCGAACTGGCGCGCTTGATGGCCTCGCGGATGCGCTGCATGTCTTCTGGGTTGGCCAGGCGGCTGCCGCCATCCGCTCCCCGGCCCTTGCCGCCGTTCGCCTCGGCGGCCAAGGCCGCTGCGGCGCTCAGCTTTGACTTGCGGCTGACCTCCTTCAGCATCTCCTTGCCCTGCTTGGTGCGGAAGAACTCCTGGGCCGCCTGCCGGTCCTTCTGCTTGATCTTGCGGAAGTCGAGCAGGCGCAGCTGCGGAAACTTGTAGGCCATGTACTCGCGGTAGTTGGGCTTCGTGGACACCGGATTGATCAGCAGGCAAATGGTGTCCAGCCTGGCGAAGCTCGTCAGCGGCTCGAGGTCGCTCAGCTCCTGCAGGTTGTTGCCGGTCAGGATGATGGAGCTCAGGTTCGGCACCACCTCCTCCAGGCCCTCGCTGATGCGCAGGATGCGGTTGTTGTTCAGCAGCAGGCACTTGAGGCGCGGCAGGTGCGGCAAGTTGTCCAGCTTGCGCAGATCGTTGTCTGAGAGGTCGATGGTGTCAAACTGGTCCAGGGTGGCGCCCAAGTTCTCGATCTGTGGAATCTTGTATCCGCGCAGATCGAGTTCGCGCTCCCGGCACGGATTTATGTACTGCATTGACTGGTTGATCAACTCCGGCGTAAGCTTCACCATCCTGGCAGTGACTGTGAGTAGGCGTTCGACTGGAAACTTCTTTTTGCCCCCTGTTTCAGTTTTGTTCTGTAAAATGCGGAAAAACCGAAACAATACGGCGACGCGAGTTAGAGATGGGCAACAACACAATGTTTGGCCATGCCGGTATCGATATGGCCAGTGCTGGAAAACAGTTTTGCGGGGAAGTGCTGGACAACCAGCAAGCCAATTGGCGCTGCATTTATTAAAATGAAACACAGTTTAGGTTTGTCCATTTAATTTGAATTTCAATAGATTACAATGAAGTTTTTAATTGCTTAACTTTAATGAACACGTTAGATTTGTTGTATTTCGATTTTTGTCTCTGAACTTGAGCGGCCAATAAGGGGCCATCTATGGGCATCGGTTAACACTCAAAACTCGAATTGTGTAGTCGGTGGTGGATGGGTAGGTAAAACGCTTTTCGCAAAAATCCTGTGTTGTCGGTGCAAGCTACTTGATCATCAAAATTTAAGTTGCATTGTGACTACAGTAATTAATTCAGTATATATATATTATTTTGGTTTTACAATTTTATCTCGTTTAAATGCATTCGGTAATTTGTTGTCGGTAACGTTCTCGCCTAATTCCTAAGCGTAAATTGTTCTTTTTAGAAAATAATTAATAATCCGTCTCCGTTTTTCTTTGTAAATGCATTTGTTATTGGCGGCACATTGCGCTTTAGGGTTCGAAAACAGATTGTCGTTCCAATACTATAAGTACGTGTAGAGTTAAGTTAAGGAAAATAAAAACCAGAAAATTATAAACGATAAATACTTATATTTGGAAGCAGTTATAAAAAATATTGTATTTCATTTAGATTTTTGCTTTTTTTTTGTTTTAGGTTTAGGCCATTAAAATAGTTCTTATGTACGCAATCCATTTAGATAATATATATATAAGGTAGTATATTCATTGCGTTATCTTCGTTAGTTTCATTGAAATTGTTGTATAGCACGCGCTAAAAATAGATTTCTTTTAATTCTGTATATAATTGGCACTTAACTCATTTAAAATACATAAAAATATAAAATATAGTACACAAAACATCTATATAAATATGCATAGGTAAATTTGGATAAAAGTATAAGGGTATATCAATAAATAAATCACGTTCATTCTAAATTGCCAATTGAAAACAAAACACACGCGCCATTGCACATAAATTAATGGTTCAGTACGAATAAGTTGCAACCTCGTTCCCTTCTACCCATTGTTATCCATCGGTTTTCGCCTCTGTTCGCATCGCCGGTGCCACCATGACATTACCATGACAATTAGCATGCCCCTGCGATCGCTATCGTAAAACTGTGGCAGGTAGGTCGGAGGGCAGGGGTCGGTATATGGGAATGTTGAGCATATAACTAGAACACCTATAAATCAACGACATCCTCCTTGGTGTAGGGCGAGTCTCTAAACGTGCGTCGCGTTGCCATGCTGTGCTGCTTCGCTTCAACTAATGTCTCCTGTGGGTAAGCGGAGATTTGGCTCACATTATTTGGGGGCTTGTTTGGGGAAGAATATCAGTAAGCAACAAGCATTTACATATGTACGTATCTATACAGGAGTATGAACTGCAGACAGGCAGGATTATTAAACATGCTTTCACAACTTTAAAGATTAAACACTAAGCAACAAATGCGGATGTTAAACGCACAGGATGATGAGCACCAAAATCAACGCAGCAGCGAGGCCACCCAATTTTAAACGGATAATGATGCAGCCTCGGCCCCGGACTTCAAACCTCGAATAGCGTGGATATTTCCTTGCCAGCGATTCTTTTCACGCCGCCGCTGTCCGCACAGCTGCCTGACTTGGCGCTCAGTTGGCCGTTGCGCATGCTCAGAATTTCGTTGCTGATAAGACTCGCACAGGCCATCGCGTGCCGCTGCTCCTGGCGGCTGGAGGAGCTGCTGCTGCTGCTGCTGCTGCTGGTACTGTTGTGCTCCACACTAGTTTCGCCACTTACGACGCTATTTGTCGTGCTCACAGTTTGCACGCGGGTCTGGCTATGGTTGTTTAATACTGTCGTAGACGTGCTGCTGGTGGTCGATGAGGTGACCCCGTTTAAGGAGCTGGTGGAGGTGGTGGAGCTGCTGCTCGTGCGCGCATTTGCTGCATTCAAGAGGGTTCTGGGCATAACAGGCGGCTTGAGGGGAAGTTCTTTACAAGTAACAAGTAGTACAACATAACCAAAATATGAAAATAAATAAGATACAAAACAAAAGAGATCACATGAGCTTGCATTTTCTACTGCAAAATTTAAGTCTAAGTACTGGCAGGCATCTTCCAAAGCTACTCATGCACATGCACATTGTTGCACTTACCCAATCGGTTGAGACCGGCGGCTAACTCACGCACTGACTTCTTCTCCAGGGCAGCTCCTTAAGGTAAAGTATTAAATGCAAAGGATTAGGGGCGCGCATTTGTCTAGGGATTCACTTACCAGGTGTAATGCCAACAATACTACCACCTCCACCGCCGCCACCTGTTATGGCTATGCCTGGCGTGATGCCAACTATGGAGCCACCGCTGCTTGGGCCAAAAGCTACAATCTCGACCTCATCTACAGAAATGCGATTCAGTTTACCCCCTGCCATTGCTTTAACTTTTTGGTACTCGCCTTCCTCAAGCTTGTCCGGCGTTGTTTTGCTAGAATCGGAACTTCCGTTGCCGGTCACAAGTTCTCCGCTTGCTTTTGGCTCGCTTCCCACCACCGACCAAGGTCGCGGCTTTTGGAGCACAATGGGAGTGCGCATAATGCCATTGCCTGTCTTCACAATTACACTACCTTCGCCGGTGGCATGACTCTTGATTGAGTCACTGCTGGGCGATCGCATTTTGTCCTCACGGGCGGTCGCCTTAAGGAGGCTGGATACCGGCGGGCCCGCCTCATCCCCTCCGGCGGCAGCAGCCGCCCCAGGTCCTCCTTCGGTGCGCATCTTGACCAACGGCGATTTGCGACCCACCAGTGGAGAATACTTCTCCAGATTGTCAGTGGAGCGGGATCGGGTGGCCCAGGAGGCGCCTAGAAATGCAATCAGCGAGACGTTCTAGGACACAATGCAAGGTAATTACCACTTACTCTTGAGCAGAGGCGACTGACGTTCCAATTTGATTGGTCGCCGTTCCTCTAGAATTGGTGTCGTCTCCTCGGAGGTCATGTGTCCGTTTCCATCGCGGCTCATCGTTGGACTGTCCACGAACGACAGCGAGCTGCACTCCTCTGAGGTGGGGGACACCAGCGGCGTCAACGTGGTGGGCGTGACCGAGCCCGGCCTGAAGAAGTGTTCCAGCCCCTCGCCGATCTCCCGGCTGCCACCAACACACTCGGCACTGACCAGTGGCCGGGTGGGTGCACGCGTCTTGGCCCGCTTTGGGCGTCCCTTCACTAAGTGCTGCAGTTGAAAGGAAGCGCTGGGCAATTCGGTAATGGAGTCACAGCACTCGTCCACACCGCCCTCGTCCATGGCCGCGATGCTGTCGGTCATATTCGGTGCTCCCGCCACAGCGGCGGCGCCTCCGGCAGCTCGTGTGGACAGCTGGGAGTTGGAGCGGTGCGAAGAAGGCGACTCCAGGAGGTCCGGTATGTGGCCCAGGCTGAGATTCTCCACAACGGACTGGGGACGCACTTTCCTGGCAACGCTCCGCCGCTTGGTAGGCAGATGGGGAGTGGCCTGTCGGTGCATGAAAGTAACCGAGTGAGCAAAATTCTTGAATGGCCCATCTTTATCAATGATGAGAGCTTACATATCTTGTTTGGGAAATAATGAGGATTGTTTCAATTTGGGGGACAAAAAAAGAACTACAAATCTAAACAATTACAGATATAGAAAGTCTACAGAGTCGAGCGAGCTACATAGGGATAGGGAAATGCATAGTGGGATAGTTAGGGTGGTGACTCTTTGAAACAGCCGCGAGAAAATATTGGCAGTTGTTAATTATCCGACATTTTCAAACGCAGTGGTTCAGAGAGCAACGGAATGTTTGAGATAGAGCTTAGAACAAGACAAAAACTACTTACAAGGTTGAGATATTCCAATTTCTTTGTGTTTGTTTTGATTTTGAAATGCAATTTATGTAAATGAATTGGAGACAAGGTTTAATTACAGAATATGGAACCAGTTTAAGATATATATTGTACAATTAAGTTTGATCGTGTTTGTCATGTGGGTTGTTTGGTGGTGATGTCGATGAGCAGATCGGGGCAGGAAGACACAAGAAAAGTTATGAGCATGAGCATATGGTCTACACACTTTAGTAATTTATTTATGTTATTCAATATTTCTGTGGATGTATGATGTGGTGCAGGTGGGCTCTGTTTTATTTTCCTTTGTGACCACTACTTGATTTTAGTTTAGTTTATAAATGTAATGGCGAGGGAGTCTTTCTGTGGATTGGTGCTTGGTAACTTCACGGCACTTAGCACTCTTGCGATCACATATACTCTTAAGGACTATATGTTTTAGTTTTTGGCTGGTTTCGGAGGAGTCTATTGAATCCACTTGGGTAGCGACAAATTTTCAACACTTACAGTGGGCGATTCCAGGCCCAGCTTGGGCAATATTGAGCCGCGTCCACCTGGCCGTATGATCAAGCCATCCGCGTCCTGTGGAGGAGCC
Organism: Drosophila ironensis; assembly: GCA_021223825.1. Classification (NCBI taxonomy): domain Eukaryota; kingdom Metazoa; phylum Arthropoda; class Insecta; order Diptera; family Drosophilidae; genus Drosophila; species Drosophila ironensis. The sequence continues at coordinate 2,468,710 of JAJJHQ010008764.1, read as the reverse complement.
AAGAAAAAGCAGTGTTTACTTATCGTGTCTGGGTTCACTATAAATAGGTGAATTCGGCACCCTAGGAGGCTAAAAAATGTACTTTCAGTCGCAACCGCTAAATTGCCGCTGATAAGAAACAAAAGCAGAAACGATGGCGGTGCCGACGACCAAAACAATGGCCGTGGGCCGAAAGCGAAAGCAAACCCATAGGGCTTAGCACAATGACATCACATTTGTTTATAGGAAAAAGGCTTCCTATAGCCTGGTTTGTCAATTAAATATCAATTCTTTGGGGGAAACAGTGCAGCAAACAAGAATTCCATCAGATGTTTGGGATCAGATGTTTTGTCGGGTTGCTGTACATTCTTTAAAATTCTTTAAGATTTCAAGATAAGCACATATAGTATTTTAGGGATTTGCATCAGACTGTTTTCGTTATCAGACTGTTTTCATTATATACAAATATAGCAGTATACAGCCAACATGCCATCTAGAAGTTAGCCGTAAAATGTCATAGCATTCTCCATATTACAGATACATCGCAACGCCACTGATAAGAGTTACCCCTCGATTGGCCTTATCGAAACGCGCACCGAATACGGAACTTACATGACTGGAGCGACTGCGCACGATGTCCGGCGTCTGGGGTTCGTCCAGCAGCACCGACGGCGACTCAGCGATGCCTAGGCCGCGGCGAAAGCGGGTTAGTGCTTCCAGGACCTCATCCGTGGCCCTGTCCGAGATGGCGGCCGCCAGGGATTGCTCGATTTCGCTGAAAGAAGTTAAGCGAATTGTTCGACTGAGTTACATTCTTATATATGGACGGTAAACCCAGAAAATACTGAAAGGTGAGGTATCTACTTCTGCCTAGATGCATCCTCTGCGACAGGCGCGCACACTAACTCCTCCACCGGCTCCTCGGGACATTGCTTATAGGACGCTGTGCTGCCGTGCGAACCTTTGGTGTCCCTGTTACCGAAACAGCAGCACAAAGTGCGCATTAAACCCATCTCCTAGCGATGCTTTTTCCCGACAGCTGGAAGCAAACTGGAGGGCTGCCAGTGAGAGCAAGTCGGTAAGCCCAAATAAACTATCAGCGCCGCCCGTTGTCACAGTGCAATTGCATTCAGCTGTTTTCAAGTTTTCGGTGTGTTTTAATCTTATCTAGGCGTTGCCACTTGCGTTCCACCACAGTCACCGACGCTTATGTGTATCGAAGGGAGCCCGCAAGCGGCCAGAGCGTTCGCTCTACTGGTTTCAGTGGGTGCGGAAGGCCCGATGGAGAGCACTATTCGGGGACGCTAAGAATTCGTTTTCGTTCACGCGGCTGACGATATGCGAAATTCATGGCGAGTCGCGAAAACAAATATTTATATGAATTGCTAACTTGTAAGGTTAGGTCTCTCTATCGAGTAAACTTTATGTGTTCACTATCAATACTCGCCTAACACACATAATTTTGTATATGCACACTTGAAACTTCTAGTTTATCAAATTTAATGTGCAAATCTCAATGCTTTCAATGCCTCTCGTTTGAATCGCAATTTCGAAACAGTGACTGTAGACTCTATAATTAAAAACATACTCTAAATACTTTCCCAACAAATTACTTCTTAGTAAATGCAGTAAATGCACAAACAATTATCAATACCTATTTCGGGACTCATCCTACCTCTTAGCTGACTCATCTTTTGTTGGTCTTTCGCTCCAAATCTCATGTACGAGTATATAAAACCTCTTACTTTTCTCTGCCTTTTGTTTATTTATATCTCCCCGCAAACATCTCTCCAGCTATATTTGGTTGACACTCACCCTACTTTGTTCATGATCTCACTGCCGGCATTGTTGAGCAAACAGCTCTGCAGGAAGTCTTCGGGGACGACAAGGCGTTCGGCGAGGACTTTGCGCAGGTCCTGCACAACAATCTGATTGCCCAGGGTCTTGGGACACTGTTCGATTCCCGTGCGCATCATTGTCTCCAGGGTCTCTTCTAGATAGCTCTTGATCGTGTAGCCCAGCTCACTGGCAACCCGGGACAGCTTCATCTCGATTGGATGGGCGTCGCTGCGAACAGCTTCCTGCAGCTTGGGCATCAGCTGCTTGCAGTTCTCTGCATCGGTAATCAACCGTTGCACCGCCGATGCGGAATCACTGCCACCCTTGGCCAGCGAAATTGTGTCCTGCGTCTCCGCCACTAATTTGTCCACCAGCTGATGTGTGGAGGAGAGCATGAAGCCATGCTGCAGCCTAAAGCCTTGCCCGTTGGCTCGCTTGAGGCCGTTACAATTGCGCTGCAGCAGCTCCTGCATCTTTCGCATCACAGCATCGGTTTTGTCCGGATGGCTTTTTAAATGTGGAGCAATATCGAACACAGGAAAGGGAATGGTTCGCATGCTATGGTTGTGCTCCAGAGCATATACAATATCTGCATATCCTTGCAGCGTCACCGCATTCTTATCCATGTAAATGGTGCGAAGCCGATTGTTGATTTGCAGAGCTTTTGCCAGCAGCCGGGCGCCAACATCCCCCATGTAGTTGCCGCTGATGTCCAGTTTTTGCAGGCTCTGGTTGCTTCCCAGAGCATTGATGAAGTCATGCAAGTCGTGCTTCAGCTTGTTCTCCGACAGAACCAACTCGGACAACGGAAAGTCATCCTTCTGGATGAGGTTGACCAGTGCATCCATCACTGGTGGAATGTGTTTCGGCTTCATGCCCGTGAGGCTGCGGGTGAGGTGTAGTGTTCGGATGGATGGGTTCTTCGAAATGGCCGTCAAAACGGGCGCCAATTCTGCGTCCAAATCTGGGAAAAAATCTTGCGTTTAATCTAAGAAAAAGGAAAATCGTTTGCATTCTGTCACTCACTGTTGTCGCTGATGTCCAAGCTCTGAAGCACTCGCACGCCATGGATGCAGGATTCGAGAACGTGAGCACCTTGGGTGCCCAGCGTGTTGCTGCTGAGATCCAGATGAAGACCAGCCGTCGATTCATTACAGGCCAGGCCCAGCAGTAAATTCTTGAGGGCCTCCATTGGCAGCTTGCAGCCGGCGATGTTGAGGTGCTTCAGACTAAGGGTGCTGGTGAAGAACTGCTTGAACGAGGGCGGGATTTCCTTGCCCTTCTTGGTGCTGAACGAGTTGTGCGAGACATTTAGGTGGGCCAGGTGCGTGGCGCAGCCGCGCAAGAGAGCTCCGAACAGCTGAGAAGTTCACGAAAAACCTGGCTTCAGTAACTCTATTTATTTGGTTTATTTAGAGCAACTTACATTTTCCAGTGTTATGTCAGTCGAGGCCAGGTCCAAGTGCTCCAGCACATTGGGTTGCGCCAGGAAATTGTGCAGATTCTGTACGAAATAGATTGATATACTGTGCAAACAGGGTTTCGGAAATAACTGTGCAAACAACTTACGGTTATATCATCTTTCAGACTATTACCACTTAGGTCTAGATAAGTGAGCGAGTTGGAAATACTTTGATTGAGCGTCAGAGAATGGGACATCTGATTAACTCCCTTCGAGGTCAAGCCGCAGTGCGCCAAAGCCAGCTTGCACAGGCCCTTGGACACCTTCGCAATGGGCCCGGCCAAGTGTATGGCACCTAATTGGAAAGGAATCACGATTACTACAACCAAATCCAAAAACTCCGAGCGAGTAAATTAACCATGACTATGAGATGAAAGAAAAGCTTGAATTTTTATAGCCAATTCAAACATTTAGAACTGTAAGATCCAATCATTTGATTTCGCTTGCAAAGGGCAGAGTATTTAATGGCGATTGTGAAGACAATGGTTGGAAAAACCTTTTCGAATGAGTTAAAACATGCGTGGCAATTGTCAGTTGTCTGAAGGAGGGTATGCAATCTGGTCGCTAGTCCCGTTAAACCAATTTGGTGGTAAGACAATGGCCACACAAGTAGCTAAGTAAATTGCAAAACTTAGGTTAATTAACAACAAAGTTAACGGCAATGTAGCACAGTATAACACAACAACAATAAGGCATGACAAATATTTGTGTTTAAGGTCAGTTTGATGGCTGTGGTGCTATGGTGTCTTTCGGTGGCAGCAAACCTTGTACAATCTTTCCAAGTAGGGCGCACAATGAACTGGCTCCTACACAAATCACAAATCAAAATGGCAATCGACCAACGACAACCCAGAAAATGTTTGGGGGAGAGAAACGATAGCAAAGAGGTAGATAAAAATTGGATTAATTGGGTTACGCGAGGTGGGTGGTCTCGATTAAGTTGCGATTAAAGGCTTAGTGCAGCATTCGACTAGAGGGACAGTTGATTGACACCCGGGGGACTGTGGGTACGCACCTTTATCCTCAATTATATTGTGGCTCAGATCGATGGTGCGAATGGCGGGATTGCTATTCGTTATCACAGATATCGATAGCTTGTTCAGGAAATCCCATCTGCAAATGACTCATTTAATCAGTGTTGCGTATTTAATTCAGTCTCCGCTCACCTTAAGCCCAAGGCCTCCAAGTGCAGCTCTTCCAGCCACATCGAACGCTTAAGCACATGCAGGATGCGCTCCAGAGTCTCGTGAGACAGTCGCATGTGGGCGGCCTTCAGACCTCGGAAAAACGTGTTGTACTCTAGAGCTGAAACGATGGCCATCAGATCTCTGCGGAGATAAAAAAGGGACAAAAATATTATTTGGGCGTTTCGAGTAATTGCTAAAGACACTTTGGACTCACTTTGGTTCCAGATGGTCAAAGTCACGGAGGTTGAGGACTCGCGTATCGTGGGATAGATAGATGGTGTCCACATCCCAAGCCACTTCCTCGCGGTACGGCACGCCGTGGAAGTCGCACATGCAGGCATACTGGGCACTGAATCCACCGCAGGGACCCACATTGCGCGGATCGGAGGGCCGGAATTCCTCGGAGAAGATGGTTTCCCTCTCCGGAGGCTGTATATCGATCTGGAACCAGGAGGCGCGAGTTCAGTGACCTGATGAAAAAGCTTAGGCTGGCAGGCCTCAAGAGCCCGTCTTTATTGTGCTGCGCCCAAGTTTACCAACTTGAAAAACAATGCAAACTTTTCGGACTGCCAGTAACTCAACACTAAAGGCAACTTCCACCGACACCACTTCTGTTTAAACTTAATCTCGCACTTAACACTTTAGCTTAATGCGCATTTTGATGGGTATATTTCAGGGCGTCAAACCGATGACGCCCGAATCGCGTGCCCCAGGGCGATTATCTAAGCCGTGTATCCTGAATGGTTGTTGCTCGTGAATAAAACTGGCACATCAACAGTGGTTAAGGTTGTCTATTGTGAGATCTCATGCAATTTGCATAAATTTACCCAGCCAGCCAACATAATTTGCTACAAACTGGAGCCAAGAGCATTAGTAATGCATTTAATTAATAACCCAAACCGCTCGCAGTTGGTGACGTTTATGCACTTGCAGCTTAATTGGGTAGCAGCGGGAAAGGGGCGGCACAGTGAAACATTGAACCACATGGGTGAGATGCGGCATGCATATGTACATGCATACACGTCGCATGCTGACAACGGATACACATAAAGGTTCACTAACTAGTTAATTAAATATTAATTAAGGTCTGGAATGATTCAGTCCACGAAACGTTCATTGAAATTTAATGGGTTAAGGCAAGGGGTCATATTTTCGTTTATACTCTCAGAAATTCATCAGAAGTTTTTAGTTGATGTTCAAATTTTGATTTGTATATCAAATTTTGTAAGTAAAAGTTAGTTGGTGTGAGTCCAACTATACTATATCCTCCAAAAAGCCTAGTAAATTGTACAAAGAACTTAGTACATAAATATTGGGACATTGGCATTAAAACGCCAAGTAATCCCCAAACAAACATAGTGGTTTTTCCAATAGTCACCTTTCGGATGATGTATTTCAGAGGAACTGTTGGAAATATTTGCTTGATGGCAGAGGCCAGATCGGTTAGAATGACATCAGCGTTCTGCAGAATGAACACAAACAGAATCGAGATAATTACATATGGTTCATCATAACAATTTTTGAGCACTTGTCCGTACCGAACTGAAATTGCCCGCATCGCCGGTGGTGGCAAACGAGTATGGCCGATCGCTGGTGACAATGGAGAAATGTGTGGACTTCTTGCTCTCGACCCCGACAATGTCTAGATAGTGGAAATGGCATTCGATCTGTGGGCGAGAGGTCGTACAAATTTCAATGTTTAGAGCAGATACATACTCGTATGTACGCATTTGAAACTTACCTTGGTGGGCACTTTGGCACTGAGTAAATATACCCTCACGGGCGTAAATACCTGCGGAAGGGAAGAGGTGTGACGAAACATTAGAGTTGTACAAAATTTTGTAATTGGCCCAGACATGCGTGCCAACATGCACGGCAAAAACTGCCAATGTCGGCAGCGAGTCAGGCGCGTGTAATTGCGTTAACAAGGGACGCCAGCGTCGCCATGGACCCCTAACTCAATTTGACCAGCATTTGTCGGACGATACATCACATCTCCCAATGCAAAATCAAAGAACGCCCAGTAATTCGTTTAGATACTTAAATGCAAAATGGGGAAATCAGCAGACGCTGAAGGAGGATGGGTAGAGTTGCGCCCATTGATTTTCGTAACTTGACACTTCGTCTCTGGCACTTTGTCAAGCGCTTGCACAAGTCAATTTGCAAGTTAGTCGCGCATTCCAAGCGGCCTTACAAGTGGCGAGGCGAGGCCTGACCGGTATAAAATTAACAGGTCCTGACCCCAGAAGGCCCGGGCATCACACAATCGGGCGAAAGTCGTGGCACGCCGCCACTAAGTAGGCTATAAAATATCAATTACGTTGCTGGGCTAGTTGCTAACCTGGGGGCAGGTGTCCATCGATCTGCCTCTGGACGTTGAAGAGGTTTAACTAAATAAGCAGCTTATAAGACATGTCGGTACAAATTGCTTTCAGAGCTCCACTGGGTTTTAAGATCATGAAGTGCCTCGTTAGCGCACTAAGGATTTAAATTTCATAGGGATATTTAAGTTTAAATAGAACATGACTTTGTTTTACAGCTCTACGAATTCGATAAAATTTGGTAATTAGATTTCTCTGGTAAATTAAAAAAAGGAACCTCCAGCCAGCACCACAAATATTCATTAGTAGCAATCTTGGCGAACTGCCAGCCTCCAAGGAATTTGCGGCAATTACGCTGCAGGTTGCAATTTCCGAGTACAAATGGGACCACTGACTACCCGCAGACGGGGCAATTTGAATTTGTGCCACTGACAGGCGGCCCCCGAGTTGCATCCAAACAGCTTCTGAGGCAGAATCTTAGCCGATTCTGAAGTAGCCGAAAGCCAGGCCAATTACCCGCTGCCTGGGGGTTTCACTTACCAAAACACGATTCTCCGTCTTATCGCCTTTCGTCTCCAATTTGACCATATACTTGACGAGTATCTTGGTATGGCGGCCCAATATGGATTTGACGCTTTCTGCAAAGAGACAATCAAGAGAAGATTGTAAAAAAACATATCGACAATGAGGATCACTTGGGGTCGCAGCGGAAGTGCAATTAAATGTCAGTAGCAGTTTCGGTCGCAGTTAAATTAGTCACATCCGAGCTGACACAAGACGCTGCGCCGAACAATATATACGACTATGTACATATGTATCAACAAGAATGCACACCAAGGAAAAATATGCAAACAAATATGATCATTTATAGTTCTTGGAAATGATAAATTGACAATAGATAGATATTCATTAGCAAGGAACCAAATTAAATAGGAAAAGAAATCCTTATCTTTAACAATGAATACCAAAATTATTGTTTATCATGTTACGTGTTCAAATGGCGAAAAAAAACAAACACAGTGAGAATGCATTGTACTGATACTCGATTGAACGATATTAAATATACAGACACATTCGAGTATATACAACTTTGGGGCTTTGTTGGGCATGCCAAGCTCGAGGGTTATATCATTGCCTGCCAGTGAATCGATTTGATTTAAACATACTCAAACGAAACACGTAGGGGAGGCGCCCTCAACCCGCTGCGACAGCTACTTAGCATACTCCAAAACACGATGACGAATTATTCAGAGGCTGAGGAGCAGCAGAGCGAGGTGTCGGGGAGACTAGGGAGGGATGACATTATTATGTCATGCTACAGGCATGCCAGGAGGAATACACTCCCCAAACACCTCCAACGTAAAGCCGAGAATTATGACTCCCTGTCTGGGCACGCCAAGCACAAAGGAAGAAAAGGAGCAAAAGCTGGCAAGTGCCAAAGGGGAAATGGAATTGAAATGTCGAAAATTCAGACAGCGCGTACGACTTTCCACTCCCGCGTGTGGACGCTTTTCATACCCTTAATGCGAGCCATATGGCTATATACATAATAAAAAACATATAAATACAATATACTTACTTTAAACCAATTTATATTATTGGCAGAAAACAATAGCAAATCAAATTTTAAAAAAGAACTTTTAAATCTCTAGATTTTCATTAAGCGGGCCATAAAGAGAGCAGGGCAGTCTCGATCCTGACCACACCCAAGCCCAGCAAGTGGCCCCAAAGTGCAGGTGAAACAAAAGACCGTTTGTCTTTATGGGAAAGCAAGCTCATCAGACCCCAAAGCGTGGGGTGGTGACTATGATAATGAGGGCCAATTGCGCGGCGTTATGGCCAAAAAAGATTGTTAAGACATTTCGGCACGCACGCACTGGGATACAGACACGCAAATACAGTAGAAGTGAGTGATAAAAATCAAGCGAGCATAGTCAACAACAGCTCACTGATTCCCCCTTAATTAGAGCTCAAGCGCGGCGAAATGTGAACGAACTTGGGTAGTGAAAACACCAGACATAATGAATTTTAGTTTGTTTTTGACCCACTATGTCAATATCAAGCGGAACAAATTTCCAAAGCGATTTTCATTTCAAATCTGGACACAAGATGACAATTATTTAGTTTGAATAGCACACATAAAAATCGAAAAATAATGGGGGCAAAGATGCATGCTTTTGTATAACTTTTTATATCCGTTGGCTGCTTTGCATTGCAGCCAAATATTATTGACCTGTCTACACCGGAAATTGGAGGTTCCGTCGTGCGACCGTCTATTTCTGTCCCGGCTACATTTCCGCCAAAAGGAAATTTCGCTTTAATTGCATTTTGCGGTTATTTCGCTCGATGGCTACAATGTGCACGAAGATTCCGATTTTGAATTAAAGAAGTGCCGCTGGCCGTACAACGGGTCAAGGAACTTGAAACGCTATTTCATTGGGCGAAAATATTCATTTTCCCGTAACAGTGCTACTCGTATTTTCCTTCTCCTAGTTAGCTGGGGGTTCAAAGAACTGATTCTCGAAAAGTTTGTCAAAAAAGTTTCCGCTCGGTTGGAACCTGCAGGCGGCAGCATTGACAACAATCTAAGCTGGCATAAAAGCCAACGAGTGTGACCCAATTCAGCGCTTTTTCCACTTTTGTATTTCGTTTTGCAGCTGCAAAGCTCAGCACAATGCCAGAGATTACACGAGTTCAGAATACTCCAGCTACACACAAGTACGCCGGAGTGGGCGAACGATTGAATTTGACCGTGTATTTGTGCATGTGTCATCCGTCTGCTGCGCCTTTTCGCTTAACACCCGGCCGGCCATCAGAACCGGGTTTATATCGAGTTCATGGTTCCACTTTGTAGTTTCTTGGTTTATGGTTAAGTGTAAACTGTGGCCACCGCAGGTTACACATGAATAGATATCTAAGTAAATATAAAGACTGTCGAAACTAGGCGAAAATAACTATGCCAGATAGAATGGACAGAAGAGCCTAGAGTTTCGCAACATTTGGCCGAGAAGGTTGAACAGGGAGCAGTTTGAATGACAGTGGTATTGAGAAAGGTCTACGGATACATGTGCAGCATTCATGCAGCATTCATTGCTCCTCTGTCGGAATCTATAGCCGTTCAACTTTTTATAGAAACCGCATTTTATATACGAGTATAAATATTGATATGTGTCACCTTACTAAATAGGCTACTAAATAGTTATAATAGAGTTTAATGGTTAGCATGGATTATGGAAGATACGCTTTATTTAAGAACTACAGACCAGCATATTAATAGACAATTTTGACAACCGCCGGACAATGGAGATGGAGAAAGAAACCGGAACAAGCCATTGACTGGAGACTGGTGGTGAGCAACGACCGTTCCATGCTGCACCATTGTACTGAAAATACCAAATTGGGCAGCTCAGTCTGGAGGGAATTCGAGTAGGTACGACAATGACTTTCGGCTAACGGCAAACGCTTAAAACTTGCGCAAAGCCAAAAAAGTCAAAGACAACAATGGCAAGGCCTCTGCCTCTGCGGATCGCCTCGGAATCGACATCGGCAGTGGGTTCGACGTCACAGCTGGCTGCGAGCCAAAGCCAAGCGCCGCACAAAAGAAAGTTAAGCGAGGGTTTTATTTTCGTTTTTCTCTGCAAAGTTGCGATTACTTTACGTTATGTTAATTACATTTGCACACTGGGCCAGGCGGCGAAAACAAGGAGGCGGCGACGAGGCCGGTGTAAGTTTTTTGACAACGCCGCCAAGATAGCTGAATGCAATCGGTAACTTTTGCCTTTTGTAAGCTCGCAACAAACATGAAAATCCCGAAATTAGAGTCAACTTTGATGAAAATGTTTAGCTCCCGTGCAACCGAGCAACCCAATGCATATTCCAGCACATGCATATTCCGAAATTGAGTCATTCGCTGTTGATCTAATTGTTTAAAGCGGGCGCTTTTGAATCTCAGGGGGCGTAGGCCAGCTTAATTCGCTTGACCCCAAAACCAAAACGGAATTCATTGTGCGAAAAATTCGTTCGGCTTTGTGCGGAGCAATAGAAAGCGAGGTTCAGGTTCGGCTCCACTTCGAACGCTTTTCGCTCTCTCTCTCGCTCTGGCTAGAAGGATGCACCCCTCTCGCTTCGCCAAAAAAGAAGTGGGCCAAAAGCATCAGGCCAGCAGCAGAAGCAGAAGCAGAAGCAGCAACGGCGGCCACATCCAGCCAGGTCAGGGATGCGAGCCGCGCCATTAACGTCGCCTGTTGGGTGACACAATTTCCCCAGCACCGCAGATGCACAGAGCGAGGGGGATACAATCTTGCACTTCGTGTGTGCGAATGGAGAAAGAGACGGGGCATAGCGCCGGAGAGGGACGGAGAGAGACGGGAAGGTGTTCGCTTTTGGCAGCTGGAAAATGGAGCACATGAGCTTGTTTCGGCTTTTGTGAATTCTGCGTGCGTTGGCTCGTTAGGTCGGTCGTCGATTCTTTCGTCTTTATGATTACTTTTTTAATGTGTTTTTGAGATGTTGTCAAACTAGTTCGCCAACAACTTTCCTCTGGCTCCCCGAGATGTCTCGTGTCTCAGGCTCAGGTGAGCAAATATGCTGCACTAATGAGCAGAGAGGATAGCTGAATTGGGGCAACTGAAATGGAGAGTGAGGCGTGGGAGGAAGCCCCAATTATGGGTCGGGTCAACCCCGAGCCGGCTGGAAGTGCTACTAGCCGGGGATTAAATATGCGCTCTAATTACGGGCAATTTGCCACTTAGCTGCATGCCAAATGCTCACAATTTAATGGCTGGCATAAATAATCGAGCGGACATTGATAGGAGGGAGCATGTAAATACATCGAGTGAGTATGTGTATCTGCAGCTCTAAGTGGGTCACTCGGGGGTCATCGGCGACGTCGGCATCAGTATCGACTTTCGCGAAGCCCCTAAATGGGCCTCAGCTTTTGTTTCGACGCTGCTCGCCTTCCGCACCTTATGCAGTGTGTAAAATAAAATGCAAATCGTTTGGTATTTTGCAAGCAGGCTGGGAATTTTCTCACACCCATCACCTCCAAACTAGCGAGCTGGCAATCAAGTTTATTGCGTCCAATTTGCCGCGAAGACTGATGGGAAGGTCAACGGATTTTAACCCGCATTTCCGTTTCGCAACTAACGGGTCATTCGAGCGAACCATAAGTGTTGGCTCCATGGAAGGACATCGCATGAGTTCAACCAAAAGCCAGCTCATTTTTATACCTTCAATTGTGGTATATGCACAGTCTGATTGATGCTTTTTGAGAGGCTTGAGGTAGCCATATCTCAAGGTTTAGTAATCCTCAGTAAAGTACGAGTATTTCCGTGTATGGAAAACATCAATACAATTTGTGTATTTTCCTTATTGCACACTCACATAGTTGGCTTATAGCGTAGCCGATTGTAACCCCACCACAAACATAAGGCCCCGGGGATTTTACAACACTCGCACAGAATTGTCTTCTCGGTGTGTAAATGTTAGGCGGCGCAAGATAAGCCTTTGAAGAAGGCAGGCCAAGTAAATAAACAATGAATGGGAAGACAACAATATCAACAAGTCCAGAGAACAACTATGCAAAACCATCGATAAACTTTCAACAAGTCAATTTCTGTTGGGCAAGGTGCCGTGCAGGCGTTGCCCTGGGAAGTGTGAATTGGTGTGAGTAATCCTACCAGACTGAAAAATCCCCTATAAACAGAATCGAGTTTCCAAATGAATAGGGCAGAGCATTCGTCATTATCCCGAGCAGTACTCGTAACCTACTGATTTTAGTGAAAGCGCAATGGAAATCTGAGCTAAATGACATTGTGTTCTTATTCCAGTAGCTTATCGTATACAACGGCTTGATTTAAGTTTCGCTGGAAATACTTGTGCTCAGGAACTTTGCAAGCGCTTGGCCACAGGGTGACGCATGCTGTAAACAAATGCAGCTTTGGCCCCGCCTTAGCACGGCACCCCACCCGTGGCAGGGGACCTCTATTGCTCACCTTCGTCGCGCTTCTGCTTGACCACGTCGCGTATCTGCAGCTCCATAATGCGCCGCAGGTACCGATCGATGTGAGTCATCATCTCGACCGTGTACATCTTAGCCATTTGCGGGCTAACGGTTCGCCAGCAGCAGAAGCAACAATTAAACTTATCTGGCCGCGCGCTGATGATGATATACGAGTGTGTACGCTTATGAGGCACAAGATGGACGACGGACGGCGCGGTCTTAACGGATTCGCGGGTTAGTCCCCAATTAGCCTTGGTAGCGAGCCGCCTCTTTCAAATGCAGGCCAGGCACCGATCGCGGCCGAGTCAGCACTGAGACTTGATAACGACGATCGCCTTATCAGCCACAGCGAGCCTATCAGCCGAGGGAGTTCGCGCACTGAGCTTTACAGGGTGATACACAATGCCTGCTGAACATTGCGAAGTAATACATTCTGTGCACGTTCGAAGGTTGGAACATTAAAGCATTACGATTTCTCGGTTAGGCCAGAACATTCGGTTATTGCTTTCCTATTTCGGCAGTAATGATCGTGGCCAGCAATAAACATTAAAATCAACAATTAATCCAATTAATTGAAAAAAGGGAATATTTGAGAAACGGAGGGGAATATCCCTTACCTATTAATTTATCCCGATTGTTTGGGGACAGGTTAAAAATAACGCAATTAAACAGCAGCCAGCGTTTTCGCTCGTAATGATTTATTGAGACACTCGCTAAGGACAGGTGCCAGGCCCAGCAGTGGTGTTAAAGTTAGGCAAACAATAGGCATAGAACCGTGTCGAAATAGAATAAATCACAGAGGCGATTGCGCCCCTTTTATAATTATATAATGCCCAATTGGGTTTCGGGTGCAGCGGCCACCGCCTCCAAAGTAGAGTGAAGTTTATTTTGGAACTGGAACCGGAGCGCAGCAACATCAACAGCAACCATATCGTAAATAAAATTGTCAATACCCGATTCGGGGCAGACGCAGCTGCTTCGAAATTAAAACATTTGATGCAACATAGTTCTCTGCGTTGCCACTTAATCAGAATACGTTAATTGGCAGAGGAGCATCCCACTGAATGTAGCATCCCGCCGAGGGACTTGATGGATAGCTGGGACAGCGTAAAGGATGAAAGGAAGTCTACACAAACACGCCAGCGAGCGGGCAAACAATCGACAAAGACGCGTTGACGTCTTTACACCTGGAAATCAAGGAGTCGGCGACTTTGAGCAGCAACTGGGGGTGGACTTTTTGCTGTCACTGCACTCAAATGAAATTACTCCACATGGCGACAACTGAGGGATAAATTGCTCTCGACAGGCGCAGTGCTTCGAGGTCGGGAAATTAAGAGGGTGCAGATTTAAAAATTCCAAGGAAGACATGGTTTCAAAAGTTTATTTTAACTTAAATTTGTAACCATGGGGCTTGTTTAGGTTACTGACTAAGAATATTGGGGCAATGGATGTGTTTGTTTACTGTGCCTCCATTGAATGCTATCAGTATAGGCGGCTTTGTACGACACCCGATGTGCAAAGCCTGCTGACGTTTTGTTATTTATTTTTAGTTATTATCAACATTTTTCAAATCGCGTACATCCGATGAGTGTGTCATAATGTCGGTTAATAAGCAAGAAACTATACTTAATGTTTTCTTCGGTGTTTCGGTGCCACCAGCGAAGTTTGAGTGCCATGAGTGCCAATAAAAATGGGATGTTACAAATGTTCTTGCATTGTCTGGTATAGAATACCAGTGACTGGAAAGGCAGCGCTTGCAAGAAGTGAGTGAGGTGAGTGGGTTGTATTGCTTCAGCGGGTGGGTGGAAAGTGTCGCTGTGGCATGCGTGGCCCTATGTGGGTGCTGATTTTGGGCCCAAAGACTTTTTCCCGTGTCCAACACACCCTGGCTCTCTTTTGTGGCACGGGTACAAACACCCCAAAGGGGGTGCATCTGCATCTGCATTTGTTTTGGTCCTGACTCAAAACAAAGAACTGCTGCCTCCGGCCTCGGGGAGGGGGCCGAGAGAGAGGGCCGTGTCAAGGGGGTGGCTGAATATTACTCACCGTTGAGGTCCTTGGTTAATTGCGAACGCGTCGACATTTTGTCGGGCTGTCGAAATGCACTTCTCGCAGATTTGTGGCGCCCGTCGCGGTCGTTGTGTTGATGTTGATGTTACTGTGGATGTTGGTGGCTCGGGCTGTGCTTGGGCTTGCTGGGCTGGCGAAAGTGGCAGCGGCGTACGAGCAAATCGAGCAAAAATGAAGTCAAACAGGAATGACCAGGAAAGGGCCGGCCAGCAGCGAATTTGGCTCATAAGAGGCGGCGGAGCTTCGCCTCGGACCCGCTTGTTGTTGTTGTTGCTGTTGCCTTGGCTGGCGGTGGTTGTTGCTGCAGCTGAAGCTCCTGACACGCCTTTCCTCGCGAACTGGATTTTTCAGGCGGCCCAGACGAGCAGCGAAGACAGCCGAAGGGACATCATGCTGATTGGAGGCACTCAAGCTGGAGGATTGGGCTGCTGCTGCTGTCGATTTGGAGGCATTCGGCATTATTGGCAGGCACACGCACAATTCCGCAGTTTCGTCTCGCTTTTCACGCGCTGAACACAGTTTTCCCCGAGTTTTCCACCCTCGTGTCGCGGGGTCGGGAAAACTCGCACTCCTGCCAAAGACACCGCCGCACAGACACTTAATTTTTTCCTCAACTCTTTTGCCCTTTTGCTCGGCCAATTGTTTCTATTCAAGCGGCATTTCCCCCGATTTTCACTCTCCTCGGCAGCGCTGCACTCCCGTCTCGGCCCTTTCGGCGACCTATTCCTGCGATGCGAGCGAGAAAAGCGCAAATTTTCCGGCGAAAAGAGCTCGACGCGGATTTCGGTTGGAAATTGACAAAAATCGCGATTGCAGGTGCAGCTGCGCGTGCAGAATTCACAACGCCGGCGGATTGCGACCACCTTGCCTGCGCTGGCTCTTGTTTACACCAAGTATCAAAAAACCAACCAGTCGCGCCTCCGCAAAAACGACCGTCTATCACAAAAAATTAAAATTAAAATTAAATCCAACAACACAGGCTAGAGGTGGTGAAGCATCGATAGACTCGCATCGAATCGGAGTCGGAGTGGGGATGGAACCAACGACGTAGCCGCCAGTCGAAATGCCATCGATTGCCGATAAGCGTGAAAGTTCCGGAGAACGGCAAAATGGGCGAAATAAGAAGCATTTAAAACATACGAAAATTGCCTAATTGGTCTAAATGGGAGCATTTTGGCCCTTTTGTTTGGCTTTTCTTAAATTTTAATTATACAAAGTGGCAGATATAAATCCGAGTTCATAGGGTCCACGACCCATTGTCAGCCTGTAATGTATCCTATTGAAATCTATAGCTCTAAAACATTTTTTAGCAACCAAAATCACAATGATCTTTATCCAAATTTTATTAAGGAAAACGTCAGAGCACATTTAAAATTTATTGTCACATATGGTACCAAAAGGTATTTAAAATATTTACCTAAAAAGCCGATTTAATCAGAAAACAGAAGATAAATACCTAGGTCGACAAAACGGTCGGTCAAGTGGTCCTTTTGTTGGAAGCGTACTACTCTGCATATAAATTGTGGCATATAAGGACATCGCGATAGACCGGACAAGCAAAATACTGCAGAAAATACCAGACACGCAGTAGCAGTAAGTTCGTGCTCCGCTTTGCAGCACTGCCGCCTGCCAAAAACAATTTCAATCGCACGTACGTCTTTAAACCGCCAAAATGGCCAACGTGCGCTGTTTGCAGAAACTAATCCGCCTGCGAACGCTGCTGCCGCCCCTTAGTAAGTAATGCGACACCTCAGTCGCGCCTGTTAATTGACTTCGGCCCGCCATGGGCTGTTATTACGAAATAACGGCGCCGCCGCGAACAGCTGTTCGATCGTTCTTGTGTGTGTTTATCGGTGAGAGGGGGGTGGGGCTAAGAGGGATTTCGCCGAGTGCTAGAGCGGGAGGCACCGGGCAAGTGAGTGTTGAAATTTCAACAGCAAATGCCGGTGAGAAAATTCTGAAGTTTTTGAAGTTTGCCCCCAAAATTGTGTGCATGTGTGGAGAGCCGAATGAAATTGAATAAAATGCTGCAGCTGGAACTGGACTCAGAGCTGGAGCAGACGATGGCAGAAACGAAGGCGCAAGCGAAGGCCGCGGCGGAGGCGGAGGCGGAGGCGGAGGAAGCAGAAAACGGAAAAGAAACAGAAGCAGAAACGGAAACGGAAACGTACACGGTGGTCAGGGCCATGGAGGCGCGCAATCTGCTGAAGCTGGTGAAGCAGCTGCTGCTGGAGAAGTCCTACGAAGGAGTGCGCACGCTGTTCGAGGGCCCCGGCGAGGCGGAGAGGAGCGTCCCCTTACTGCCGTCGATCGCCATGGAGTTATACCACGACGTGTGCTCCGTAAACATCAGCTGCGCTGTGCACGAGCAGGAGCCGGAGCTGTTCGACTGCGCCGACGAGCTGCTCAAGCTGCTGGCCAAGCACGCGCCGCGGCTGGAGCTGATGCTGGAGCTGATGGAGCGCGTGGAGGAGTGCGACAGTCTGGTGGTGTTTGGCGCCCTGCTGCGGGCCATGCAGGTGCTGCTGCAGCGGCACGGCCGCGAGAAGCCGCAGGCGGTGGAGTGGTGCCTGCAGAGCATCTTCACTCGGCTCAAGGAGCTGCCGCTGCCGGACTACCTGACCGAGGGCTACGACAAGGCCCAGGCGCGCCTGCTGGAGCAGCAGAAGCAAGTGGAGGACCTGCTGGGCCACTACATCACGGTCGGACTCTTCCGCCAGCCGCTGTTCGCCGAGGCCCTGGCGCAGGACGTCCGACCGCCCGAGCAGATCTTCAGGGACTGCGGCCTCAACCGGCGCAACGTGTACACCTGTTTCTCCATCCAGCTTCTGGGCCGCCCGCTGGCCCTGCTGCAAATGGAGCTGATGAACAGCAAGGAGGATGCGACGCGCACCTACGCGCGCCAGGTGACCGAGGGACTCACGCACGACGCCAGCCAAAGCCTGGGCGATCCCTACTACCTGCTCACCCTGGTGGAGCAGCGGGCCCGCTGGCAGCGGAAGCTGGACGCCGCCCGGGGGGTCTACGAGATGAGCAGCCGCAACGTGTTTCTCATTGAGGAGAAGCTGCCGCTGCAAGCCGTGGCCATGTACTACTACTCCCTGTTCGTGGGCAATCAGCTGCCCGACACCGCCCCGCGAGTATACGCCCCCCAGTTCCTGTTCGAGTCGGGGGTCTACCTCACGGATGTGCTGCTGAAGCAGCAAGAGCCCTGCCTGCAGCACTGTGGCCTGCGCCTCATCCAGCACATTCTTTCCTCTCTGGGGGAGCCTGTGCCTTGCTCCTCCCTCCAGCTGGACGTGCACAAGCGCTTCTGCGATGTATTGTGCAGGATCGTTGGGTACTCGCCGCAGGTGACTGTGCGACGGCTGGGCCTGCCCGTGCTCCACCAATACGTGGTGGCCTTCGATGACCAGGGAAAGTACCTGATTCTGAAGAACCTGCTGGAGACACTGCAGCACGATGGAGTGCGGGGCTATCTGGCCGGGATGTACAAAAATATGGTGAATGATGCCCTCAATGCCAAATATGCGCCACTGCCCGATGTTTACAGCGGTGTGCTGTTCCGCGAAATGGTGCTCCTGTGCGTCTGCGTGCTGCCTCATGACGTTAAATCGGACCTGCTTTTGCATACGGATCGCCTGATCAACGGACTGAATATCGTGCGCTTCTTTGCGCTTAGGGATAAGGGGAACCTCACTGGGTTCTGGGACTTTTTGCCCGAGATAAAGATACGCTTGCTGGAGCCGCTCGGCACAGCCCTGGATTTTTCCCTGGCCCACTATAGGGCGTACAAGCAGCGCGTGGAGAACGGACAGAGTGCCTCGGACGACGCTCTTATGCAGCGCCAGCTGAACATGCTGACCGTCAACATAGCCAATAGCGGGGTGGCTGGCGGCGACGGTGACGGAAACAGCCACCTGACGGACATCGGGCGCAAGGAGAAGGTCGAGGTGCTGACCAGCTCGATCACCAACCTCGAGTCCCTGCTCTCCCTCTACCTGCGCGCCAACGAGTGCATCGAGATATCCACCCAAAAGCGTCGCCTGCTCTTGGCGGCCTAGTTCCCTTAGACTTTGTCCATATTGAAAACGATATGATAGCGTAACTAAATCTGTAAACAGAACCGAAAATGATCTGTGTGACTTTGCAGAGGGGGTCTTTTTCTGGGGGCGATAATTGGCCGGCTAATTGCGCCAGTTGTGGGGTGCTAATTACGAATAGATGGCGCAGATGCTGTTTTTGCATTGTGGAGGAATGGGAACCACACATACGTTTATACTTAACCTCGGGTGACTTATGCGCATTCAGACGGACTTCGGATTCAAAGTTACCCTTCTTTGCAGGTGCTCAGAGTCCCAGATTGGCTTCCGTACAACCCAGACAGCCGCACACCCTTCTGCTGGCCAGGAGCTATGCCGATGAAGAGAAGACCACAAACCTAGACGTCTTCAGGGCACGGGAGGAGCAGCGGGAGCGGGAGCGGGATGCGGCTGATGAGGCGGCGGCCAAAGCGTCACAAAAGGAGGCGACAGGGGGCGGAGGAGCTGGACTGGGGTCGGGGACCAGTTTCGAACAAGATGAGGCCAAACAGGCCAAGGGCGATGCCATAAGAACGAAGATCCTTGACGCCGCCCTACAGCATGTGCCGCAGCACGGATGGACCCGGCAGGCCATTATCCAGGGGGCCGAGGAGAGTGGCTACCCTAGTGTGGTTCACGGCATGTTCCCCGAGGGCGGTTTCGCCCTCGTCTCCCACTTCAATGGCAAGTGCAACGCGGAGCTGGTCAAAAGTCTGCAGCAAAAGACAGACGATGGCAAGAAGGAGGTGGGAAATCCGCTCGACTTTCTTGTGCAGGCGGTGCGCCAGCGTATGGAGATGGTGGTGCCCTACAAGGCGCATTGGCCTCAGGCGATGGCCCTGCTTGCTCAGCCCCAAAACGCGCCCACCGCCCTGGCCCAGGTGCTTACGCTGGTGGACGACATCTGCTACTACTCCGGGGACCGTTCAGTGGACGTAAGTTAGGATCGATTCGATCGGCGACATCGAAATTGTTATGAATCCCCTTTTTTAGTTTGGCTGGTACACAAGACGGGTGGGTTTGGCCACTATCATGAAGATGACTGAGCTGTACATGCTGCAGGATAGCTCGGCGGAGCACGCCCAGACGTGGGATTTCCTTAAGAACCGCATGGACGAGGCTGTGCAGCTGCAGATGATGCTTGGCCAGTCGGAGGGCATGACGAATACGTTTCAGCGTTCCTTCAACTCAGCTTTCATAACGGTGAGAACTTACTGATGCACGTAGTCTGTAATGATCTTGCACAGCTCCGGTTTTTTCCCCAGGCGCGCAATATTCTCGGCCTTGGCTATAACCGGAACTAGCCCGAATCCTTAAGTCACGAGTACCGGAAGAAGTCCAAAGATGAATGGTTTTGGGAGGGCGGTGACGCCTTCTTCACCAACTACACCTATGTTTACGTGCATAGTACTGCACATGGTCGTACTATTTTGATTTTTTGGTTTTGATGGGGGTTTTTAATAAAAGGTAACTTACTATTTTTGAGGAGCACGCTGTTTTATTTTCAAGACCCTCACACTGCAATGCAGCAGAAAAGTTTTAGTTTGCACTTGCTTGTTTGTTAACTTTATTAACGTATTGGAGCTTCATGAAAGTGTTATTTTGTCCAACCCACAGCCCAACGGAGCTAAAAAGGCAATTATTCATGCTGAAATTTGCGTCAACTTAATGAATAACGCGACCTAACAATGTTAAAACGAAATCTATTGTCCATTTTATGACTGGAATGAATGTCTCTTTTTGACTCACCGGTGGATCTAGAATTATTGCAAAAAGTCTACCAAAACGGCTGTTACGTTCACAGTTTTAGGTTTTAC
This sequence comes from Drosophila ironensis, assembly GCA_021223825.1. Classification (NCBI taxonomy): domain Eukaryota; kingdom Metazoa; phylum Arthropoda; class Insecta; order Diptera; family Drosophilidae; genus Drosophila; species Drosophila ironensis. The sequence continues at coordinate 2,447,952 of JAJJHQ010008764.1, read as the reverse complement.
TCATTGAACACATTAACCCGCAATCATTTCATAAAATTTGTAGATGATTGCATAAGGATTATCCAGAGGCCAACTGAAGACTATTGCCACTAATCTTCAAGTTTCCTACCATTGATTTCGTGGCCATGGCCTTCGGTTGGCTTCCTGGATATACCCTAAGATCTAATCGATGACTGACGGCGTTTACTGGATCTTCTGCTGCTGCTGCGCTTGGCGCTCGACCGGTGGGGAGCCACATCGCTACCGAACATATCATTGAATTCCCCCGACATAAACGACTTTTCGGTGTGCACCGATGAGGCGTCGTCCATTTTTTTGATAATTTCCTTCTCCTCCTTACTGAAGTAGTGGCGCACCCGACTCTTTTCTATTTTTCCCCCCGGGGTTAATCGGTATGCGTCCTGATGGCGGGACATCCATGTGGCGCTGTTGCTGGCGTCAAATGGCTCAAAAAAGAGCCTCGGCATTTCGACGGCCAAGTAATGACGGTTTTCCGTCTTCGATTTTTTTTCTTTTTTTTCATTCATTGTAAATGGTTGCATAGATAGCGATTCTCTTTTGACGGTATAGTAATGTTTCTTAGGGATATTTATGTCGTTATAAGGAATTGCTTCGCTCTTCAAATTGGTCTCCTCGGCAGTTTCTTCTGGTGCCGCAGTTACCTCCGAATAGAGATCAGAGATGCTCCGCAACCACGAAGACATATCATTCGTCCTTTTTCGATTGAGCAAGTCTTGGTAGTCCTGCTCAACAATACTTTTGAGAAGCTGCCCAGTGGAGATTAGATCATCGCTGCCGAAGACACCCTTTAACAATCGAATCAGTTCGTCATTCTCACCCAGCAAGCCAAGAATATCCCCGGAATCGTTACCGTTTCCAAACCACTTGAACTTTTTGTTCAGCAGCCTTAGGCGCATGATGTAATCCTGTATCATTAATAAAAGCTTGCTCAGACTCTCCGGGGCCATGGGATCTGCGATGTAGCCTCTGTTATTGAAGAAAGTTTGGTTGCTGATGAATAGATCCACTTGCGTGCCACAAAGTGGCACTTTGTAACTGCGACGACTCCGAGATATTTTCAAGACTTTCGAATAGTTGGCGTGCAGAAGCTGGATCACCGCATAATGCGTCGTTTCCGGCGTCCGTTTCATCTTCCTACCCAGGTCGAAAATTATCTCACGATTCACATCTAGCCAGCGAGGGTGTCCAGCTTCGCAGGGAATCGGCTCCGGCTTCTGAACCCTGCCTCGCACCCAGGAATAATTGGGCATAAACCCCGGCGCCGAGAAGCTTCCGAGGGGACAACAGCTTGAGATGGTGCGCACCGGACAGTGGGGGCAGCTGTACGGTATTCGAGGACACGGAGTCCGGCAGAGGCGACAACAATGGATGCACATTTGTGGTCTTTGCTAAGACTATCAATTTCGAAATTTTAAAGGTTGTAGTGACCAAAAAGGTCAGTTTCCGGAAGAGCCAAAACGTTACGATGCCTACACCTCCGCGGGTGGGGGAGTTCCTGTTGAAATGGCAAAACAAATCCAATGTAACGTTGAGCTTGGCGGAGTTTCGGGCTCAGAACCAATGACGGAAACGGCATAGCCAGAGTGAGTTCAATCTGCGCGGGTCACTAGAGTATACAGTCCAGATATTTCGACATTGAAGGTTTTAGGTTCGCTATAATAAAGCAACAATTTAATCAAAGTATACCAAACAAATTTGAACTCTTAAATTTTTATTTCCAAGCAGAGCTGTTCTAGCTGCTTTTCAGCTTTGTCGGGAATGGGTTTCGATTGCTGGTCAACCGTTTTATACGTATAAGATGGTATTGCACATAAACAATTGATCGGGGCTTCGTCGGCCTTCAACTTCAGCTTTATTGCAGGGGTTCTAAGTAGGGTTCCTCATCGCAGGATAAATCTTCCACTTTGCTGAAATGAGAAGGCTTGCATAGGCTCTTACAACTTTAAATTTTATTCTAACCTGTGAAGATTGTCAGACGATTCCAACTTGGCGTCTAACACCGCCTGCAGTTGATGCAGTCGCTGTGGTATTTCATCTGTGGCGAGGATCATGGCACCCAGCCGCTCTTTGAGCCGCGAAAAGGTGGGTCTGTGGGAGGGGACGGAACACCAGCAGCTTTCCATAAGAGCGAACCTGAATGTCAAGCGGGAACATAGAACCATATGTAAAGACCCGATAAAAATGCCACACAGTCACTCACATCTCATCGGTACAACCCTCGGGACGTTTCATGCGGTGACCCTGCCGAAGCAACTGCAGCAGATCACCTGGCGAAATCGAAGGGTACGGCATTCCGCCGAGTGTCGTAATTTCGTAGAGCAGCACGCCAAAGGACCAGCTAAAACCGGGGAGGAACATGGTAATTCAATAATTGTGTCTGAAATATACACATGCACTCACACATCACTCTGGCTGGTGTATACTTGATGGGTGAGCGATTCCAGGGCAAGCCACTTTATGGGAAGCTTTCCACTGCCGCCAGACTTGCGATACACATTCTCGTGGTAGACATCACGACTCAGTCTGGAAAAAGGGTTGTGAAATTAGTGTTTGAAGTTCATAACAATAAAGAATATTCACCCAAAATCGGCTATTTTAATGCTGCGGTCCAGGGAGATAAGCACATTTCGCGCAGCCAGGTCACGATGTACCACTTTGTTTTGGGCCAAAAATTCCTTAAAATAATGGATAACTTTTATAAACCTTATATTACATTTTTCCTAATTCTGTAGAATTCGTACCATTCCCACTGCTACCTGTTGTGCGATATCCAGCAAATCCGCATAATTCAATGGTATTCGTGTCACACTCTTTTTGCTATCCGTCGAATCCAAAGTGCTAAAATACTCCTTGTTCTCAAAGGTACGGTTGTTGTTTGATGGATCCTGGATGGATTCTACACATGGAAGTTGATGGCCATGGAGATTTTCTATGTCCTCCAACCCATAGCCCTTATTATCCGCCGCATTGGTGATTCGAGTGAGTGTGTAGGTCTCGACCCGGCTGCCGATATAGGTCTGATCAGCTTCGCATTCCTCTTCTACGGTTGACAGCATGGACCCATTAATGTCCTCGATGCGCTCATTTATGAACCTTCTGCATTGGGGTCGGGAACGGCGTTTTTCCATGTTCACCTCCATATTTTGCTTAAGCCCGATTGCACTACGCTCTTGACGGAATTTCCACTCCTCACTAAATCTCGGTTGGTTGTGATTAACTAATTACATATGGTTTCAATGAGATAAAGTTAGGGGGATTTACGCACCGTAAAAAGTTTTGAAGGCTGCCCAGACTGCAGTATTCAATAATAAGCATCATCCGGTTGCTGTAACGTGTCGAGTACCCCACAATGCCCACAATGTTTGGATGCTTGCCCACGGCTTTAAGCATTTGGATCTCGCACTTAAAGGCATACACATCCTCTTCGTTGGGTTCGTCTACAAAGAAAAAACAATTATTCTGAGCTCTTCAAAAGGGGGGTTTGTTATTACCCTTCAACAGTTTTACGGCCACCTGTCGGTTTTTGTACACCCCCCTTCGCACCAAGCCAAAGGCTCCTTCTCCCAAAACATCCTGCAAGAGCACTGATCTCGGCTCCACCTCCAGCTCGTCTATGTTGTCCATGCTTTCGTCGGCTGACAGGGTGACCAAGAGGCCACTGCTATCCATAAGCGAGATGTGAAATTCGCTGCTCTGGTTACCCGCAGCTTTAGCCTCCTTACCCTCCATTTCCAGAGCCTGGCAGTCCTGTCGATTGCGACGGCAGAAGGTCAGGGAGCAGAGCATCAATATGCAACAAATGGGCACAATGATGAAGATGATCAGCTTGACAAGGTTACTCCCTACGGATTTCACGAGCTATTCGGTTTTATCCTATTTAAACTAGCCTTCAACGTTACGTACCACTTAACCAGGCATCCCGAGGAGCTTTGGTAAGAGTTAAATGAGTGGCAGTTTGGCCACCTCTCGTTTGGGCTACCAAGTGCACCTCTAAGTGGGAACCACGCACCGACATTTTGGGTACAAAGAAGTGGCTTCTGGTCTTGTCCAAAGTGATGTTTAGCTTTTGGCCACCCACAAACAAGTCATAGATGAGTAGTGTGTAATTGTCAGGCAGGTGAATTGGACGCAACCAACTGATATTTAAAGCCAGCGTGTCCGGCATATATTGATCCTGAAGCACACTAAAGTTCTCCGGCTTATAGGGGGCTAGATGAAATGGTCACAAGCGATAGCTTTAAAATACCAGAAGATTATAGCTTACGGCAAAGAGTGTAGTTGAACGGGTACCAGTCCAAGCAGTCTGGAACCTCCACAGTCAGCCACTCCACCTCGCTTTCTAGTCTGTTCAGGATGTTTACTGTCCTCACGCCGACCAAATAGTTTTTTCCAAATTCTAGGTTGTCTAAGGTGTGCCGGTATAAATTCTCCAACTGGATAAGGCAAAGAGTTATTTCAAAACCTGGTATTTTGTGCGCTACTCACATTTCGGAACTCTACGACTCTGGGCTCATCCATGTTGACGCTGTTTGTTGAATAGGATATCATATCGAAGTAGCAGTTGCGTTCTGAAATGCAAATGTTTAGTAATTAAAAAAGAGCATGGTGTGCAAATAATTAGGGCTCTACCCGCCGATGGTTGCCACTCGATCTCAGCAGCTACTCGATGCAGATGATCCTGTTGAGCCACAAATCGGTTGAGACTCACTGCGCCCATCTTGCTGGGCTGGTAGCCACGCTGAAGGGTGGAAAATGGTTGCTCCTTGGTGATAATGGAGTAGCTGCCATCCCCATGCACAGCCAGAGCGGTGACGTTATGGCTGTAATTGGCCCTCAATCGGGGCAGAACTAAAAAGTTGTTGTCTGACTGCAACATAGCTGATTACAAGATACTCTTGGAATACTCCAACCTTGCTTTTGATCTCACCAGGTAAAGGTTGGTCTCATCGATATTCCCTCTGGCAGCATTCACCTTGATAATATAGGTGCTCTTCGGACCTGACTCGTTTCCTTTGCTGTGTTGCACCCAGTCAATGCGGAACACTAATTCCGACTCCGTGTGACACTGCATCTGAAGCTGGAAGTTTTCCTGAACTTTCCGAAGAGGGGCAGGGGCAGTACCATTCAAACTGCATCCGTCAAAGCATCTACGAAAATCCTGCAATATAAATATTTACGGGTCACACAATACAAAACATATACTTTGCGAAATACATACAATAGTAGAAAGTCTTATATGTAAGTAAATATTCGATTTTAAGTTCATTTATTCATACTATACTTTATTAATTGAAAAGTTCCTTCATAAAAAGTAAAATTGTTAACATGTTCGAATTTTGATCAATATAATCGTTTCCGGTATATAATATAATATTTTTTGTATAAGTGTCTTTGATAAGCACTTATACAACACAGAAAGAAAACTGGATTGACGGGGTTGGTTGGATCGGTTCTCGACACTGATGGATTTGTATTTATGGGTACCTTATACCGTCAAAAATTTTTTCTCTTGACTGTTAATTCGAATTGCATGACTTCCTACTACCATAGTTTTAAGTTTTAAAGGTTTTATCTTTGTACAAATAGTATATAAGGTTTGTGAAAATGTCTCTCTGACCCCGAACAGTAAATATATGCTCAGGTATTCTCGATCAGCATCAACAGCCGAGTCGATCTTGTCATGTCCGTCTGTACTGTCACGCCCCTTCGTATTTTTCAATAACTACAGTATTTAACTGTATCTCCGAGTCCGTTTAACATATGTATGTATATGCGAAAGGTTTTATAAAAATCGGGCAATAAACACTGAAGATACGACGAAGGGCGGGTAAACCCGTGTGCCAATTCCCAAATACGCCTTTTTCACCAATTTCTAGGTGAAATATACTTTCAATATTTATTTAAAATTAAAAACAGCTTGATATTAAAAATAGGTATCCCGTTGTCGCTACATAGCGATTACAGCCTTTCTAATTGTTAAGTACTTGGGGATGGATTTGAAAACTGCTAACACCGATTATTTTTTATAGAGTAGTAAGTTAATGCCTGCGTATTATATGTGGATTAACAAGTCGACTTACATATTCAATACGAGTTGCGGGAAAAAAGTAAATGACGTGGAAAAAGCTAAAAATACTACACCTAGTCATATGTATGTATGTATTTTATTTACCTTGTTTCCTATTTCCAGGCAGTTCTGGGTACAGGCGGTCACATTGAGCAGTGCCTCGTCCTCGGAAATTTGGGTCATAAGCATAAGTTCACCCTGGTTGCTGCCCACAAAGAACCAGAAGAGGAATGCGTAACGTGCATAAAAAATCAACATTTTCTTTACTTCGTCTCAAAAATTAAAATGTATGCGTGCACTACGGTTTCCTATTTTCATTTGTTTCTGTTCGCTCAGTGTTTCTCTAGTTTATTGCACTTTACCAATCGCAAATGGCATACTAGGGGGCTACTATATTTATATTAGACAATATACGATTTCTGGTATTGGCCAAATATGGATAATAAACGAGTTCACTTGACAAGATCAATGACAACCGCCGTCCTCCGATTATCTGACCAAACTGAGGCCCAAAATGCGACGGAGGAAGGCATCAAGAAAGGGAATGATGAAAAACGGTGGACAGGCTGAATACCTTTTTCGCTATTTTGTTTTGTTTTTTCATTTCTTTGGCGACTCTGCCGCTCGGTTCTATGCATTGGACTGGAGGTAATTTGAAATGCAAAGTCGGATCGTCACTTCGTCATCAAAGCGCCATGGGGGCATAGCAGATTTATTTAACAATCCCCTAACCTAACCTACATTCATATATATAAAAAATATTTCAGCAACTCATTTTTAGGCTGTCTATCGAACTTCGGCGGAACGTATAATTTTTCAATTGGTGTGCAGTCTCGAATTTGCTGAATGATTTTTGATTTTTGCCGCCACATTTCGATTGTTGAACACGGACTCATGCATAGTGTTGTAAAACATGAGTGAGAAATGTGTCGTTAAAATTCAAATTTTTTTGTCACTTCGTTGTAGGTTGAGTTTGCTGTACACATATTATGCAAAAAAAAAACCAACGATTGAACAATTCAAATTAAATTGGATTGTAATAACATAAATTGAACAATTCAAATTATATTGGATTGTAATAACATAAATGTGCCTTGTAAAAACCAAAAGCTAGTTACCGCACACTAGTGCAAATGACCTCAGCTGCTACTGATTGAGTTTATATTGCCTTTGAGCTCGCATTGCCAGTGCCTGATTCATTTATTGCATCGTAGAATGCCCGTATGTGGTTCTCGAGCACTGCTCTCTGGTTTTTTTCACTGCGCTCACCGGTTCAGTTAAGTTTCGCACGCTTACGTCGTCGGATATGCTCCCAAAATGCTATAACGAACCATTACGTGTGTAAACAATTGCTCAGCGTGCGACCCCTTAAACAATAAATGAATACATATGTATGTATAAACGACGGCTCCTAAATATTACAGCTTTGGAGGTAAAATATGAATCACAGCTGTATTCAAAATATGAGAGTGAAGCTTGTTTATTGTTAATTCTCACAATATGGGCAAATGAAAATGCATATTGAAGAAAGTGTGAGCTCAATCAAACATTTGAAATGCCGGCTATTGGCCATGATAAGAACAACGATTATTGCGTCCAGACGTATATTTAAAGGTTGCTATTATCATGATTATCTGAATTTTTTAACACCCCAAGCAAATAACGTTAACTTTTTGACTGTTACCGATAGGTAGGGCCAATCGGCAATACTGATAAGAATAAGAAAGTCTAGCAAACAAGTGGGCATTTTTCAGTCGATCGAGGACCGTGCTTAGGTTCACTTCTTTCAAATTTCAACCGCAAATATCAAACCAAGATGAAAATCGAATGGGCTCCCAGAAATGTTCCCATTGAACGACGGCGGCAGACTTTTGCCATGGCTTTCTTCATTCTTTCCTTCATGCTGCTTTCCCTTGGATCCTACGTTTTAGTAGCTGCATTGCTGGTAATTAAATAAAGTAAATGATTTATGGTTTAACGCCGATTTTTTATTTCTCTTTACATAGATCTACGGAAATCTCTTCTGGCGCACCGTGATGATAATTTACTTGGTTTACGTTGTTGTGGATCACAGAAGAACCCACTCGATTATGGACGGCAACGGGTAACCTATAAAAATTCCTATTAAAAACTAAAACTTGAACCTAACAACCCAACTTAAGATGGAAGATTTTTCGCCATAATTGGCTATTCCGGCATTACCGCGATTACTTTCCCGTACAGCTGGTAAAAACGGCAGAGCTTCCACCAAACCGAAACTACATTTTGGCCAGCTTTCCTCACGGCATTCTGGGGTAAGCTTGTTGAACGATAGCCAATCTTATCTAGAGTCGCCGCAAGTGACGAAATCTTTGTATACACGCATATTTAAATGTTGATATTACCTATAGAACAGGCATTTCAATAAACATGGGTCTTGACATCTCTAAGTGGCTTGAACTGTTTCCGCAAGTCAGGCCCAAGGTAGCCACATTGGACCAGAATTTTTTGACCCCTATTGTCAGGGGTCTGTTGCGTTCCTGGGGCTTGGTTTCGGTCTCCAAGGAAGCGCTGGTCTACCTGCTTACTAAATCCAACGATCCCAAGCACAAGGATAATCGCGACGGTTTCACTTCCAACGCGGTAGCCATTCTAGTGGGTGGTGCACAGGAAGCACTGGACTCCCACCCTGGCCAATACATCCTTACCTTGAAAAACCGCAAGGGATTCGTCAAAATGGCCATTCGAACGGGGTAATAAGTGAATATTACTATAATGAAACATTATAAATTTTGGCTTAAACACAGTGCATCGATTGTGCCCACATTCTCTTTCGGCGAAGTTGACATCCTGGACCAGGTGGCTAATCCGCCGAACTCTACGGTTCGTCGCTTTCAGGATTTCGTGAAGCGATTGACCGGGGTATCCCCTCTGGTGCCAGTGGGTCGCGGAATCTTCAACTACACACTTGGCTTCCTGCCCAATCGCTGTCGGATCGTTCAAGTTGGTGAGTTTCACAGGCTCCTTAGAATGTGAAATGTTGGCTATGTAACTATTTTGACCTACTTTTAGTTGGTTCCCCCATCGATGTGGTGAAGAACGCTCAGCCGGATCCCGAGTATGTGGATAAAATTCATAAGCAGGTCATCAATGCACTGGAAAATATGTTTACGCAGTACAAGGATCAATACATTCCAAATGCCAAGAACAGCAAGCTAATAATTCACTAGTCCACACTTTTAATATTGTTATTGTAATAAAATGTGATCAAAATGCTTTATATGCATAAATTAAAAATAAAAAACTAAAACTTTGTGCAAATTTATGTTACAGGCAGAAGAATATGTCTCCGACCCCATAAAGTATCGCCAAATATTCTTGATCAACATCAACAGCCGTGTTGATATAGCCATGATCGTCTGTCCGTCCGTCCGTCCGTCTGTAATACAGACATAGAAGACGTAGATATTTTCAAATGCGACGGCGGAAAGGGAAGTGGCAAAAAAACGCGAATCATATTATCTGCGTAATAGTTAAACGGACCTAATGCAAACATGGCTATGTCGGGCGGACATGGCTATATCGACTCGGCTGTTGATTGTGATCAAGAATATATATACTCTATGGGGTATAGAGTATATATAAAGTTAATATACCAATTTTACCTCAAAGTAAATGGTATAAAAACCTTTGCTTTGAACAACAAAAAGAAACGTGCAAATATTTAAATATAATGAAATCGGTCGACAGGAATTTTAAGTTATCTCACATCGCCAACAGCTAAGCAATATATATCGATAGGCTATTTGCAGTGCTGGTCAATGTGAACAAATTAATTAAGTTTAAAACTTATTATTTGAATATATAAATGTTTGGCAATTTTCTCTTCAATATTCTTTCTTAGCCATATGCAATATCGTTAAAAACTATTTGTCTTTATTTTCTAATTCGAGAGCTATTGCATGACATAGTACCAACATCTTAAAATGCGAGAATCAAATAGTATTTTATTACCAGTGTCGTATAATTTCCTTACTTAAAACGCATAAAATGCAAAATGCATTATATGCAAGATTCGTTAGTCCTTGCTTGGGAAACCAGTTACATTAACTGTATCGGAATTGAAACAGCTTAAGACGTCAGAATCAATTATTTCATTATAATGGGATGTAGGTATTGTGAGTCAAACTGGCTTATTGCCTTATCGCAGTTATATATGATTCAAATATAATAAAAAAATGAATTGATTCAGTGTGCTCTTAAATTCAAAAAGGGTTATAATTTTAAAGAAGATAGCCCCCATTTGGATTAGCCGCATACCCTTGCACCCAACATAGTGATTGACGATCGGCAAACTTTATCGGTTTAATCGCAGAATTCCAATCGCCCCCATACAAAGAGCCAACGCAGTAGCCGGGTGGGTGAGTGGTTTGCCACTAATGCGGGCGCTCGCCAACAGAAACAACTTCGATAAGGATAAGTTTAAGTGTAATGCACGGCAAATTGACCGTCGGCGATTCTCGTATCATTCAGTCGTGGGCGAACCGTCGCATGAACAGCCGGTGGAATATTGAACCCTAAACCCAATTGGTCTGACTAGAACTCAACATGAAAATCGAATGGGCACCCCTTCGGGTTCCTCTGGATCGCCGCTTGCAGGTCGCAGTCACGGCGTTCTTTACCTCTATGTTGCTGGTTCTCCTGTCCATTTCCTTCTTACTTGTTGCAGGATCACTGGTAAGCAATTTTGGTATTAATTAATTTATGTATATCGCCCAAGAAATATTTATTTGTCGTGTAGATCTATGGAGGTGTCTTGCTGCGCAGCCTCATGGTAGTCTACTTGGCCTATGTGTTTGTGCATCATAAGAAAACGCAGTCAGTCGTTGACGACAATGGGTAAGCGCCGGTCTCAAGCGAGTTTCTCAAACTTTCAAATCTACTCATTACCCATTTAGCTGGATGATAACTCGGACTAATCGCTTGCATCGTTACTATCGCGAGTACTTTCCCGTGGAACTGGTGAAGACCGTCGATCTGCCTGCAAACCGAAACTACATCTTGGCCAGCTTTCCCCATGGAATTCTCGGGTTAGATTGCCGTCGGATAGACCAATCTAATCGTTTTATTATAAATAGACTTTGATTTTGCAGCACTGGCATAGGCATTAACATGGGCGTCGAGATCTCCAAGTGGCTGGAGCTGTTTCCACAGGTACGACCTAAACTGGGCACCCTGGATCAACACTTCCATGTGCCGTTCATGCGTGAGGTCCTGCGCTGCTGGGGACTAGTGTCGGTGTCAAAGGAGGCTCTTACCCGCATGCTCAGCAAATCGAATGATCCCCGGCACCCTGACAACCGCGATGGTTTCACCTCCAATGCGGTGGCCATTCTAGTGGGTGGTGCCCAGGAGGCCATGGACTCACACCCCGGCCAGTATATCTTGACCGTGAAAAACCGCAAGGGTTTTGTCAAAATGGCCATTCGAACGGGGTAAGTATGGAAATGCCCACGCCGAGTCGATGGTAATGTTCTTTCAAACGCAGTTCGTCCATTGTCCCTTCGTTTTCCTTCGGCGAGGTGGACATTTTCGATCAAGTGGCCAATCCCCCAGAGTCTCTGCTGCGGCGGTTCCAGAATATTGTAAAAAAAATCACAGGTGTTTCCCCACTGATTCCAGTGGGCCGCGGCTTCTTTAACTACACCTTCGGCTTTTTGCCATTCCGGCGACGCATCGTGCAAGTTGGTAAGAATCTTCAGGCTTTGTTTGGAAGTTCTGACTAATTTTTGATTTCTTAGTGGGTTCTCCGATTGATGTGGTTCAAAGCGACCATCCCGACTCGGAATATGTGGATAAAGTGCATGGCCAGGTCATTGACGCCTTACAAAAGTTGTTCGATCTGCACAAGGACCAGTACCTACAAAACTCCAAACAAGCTAAGCTGATTTTTCAGTAGCTAAAAGGCTGACAATTAATTATGCTTAGGAACTAAAAATGAACTGCTATTTGTCAAAACGTGATAATACAAAAAATGCCTAAAACTTTGTGTTCATTCCTATGCATTGCTACTTGTCCACTTCAGTGGGTAAGCTACAGTACACTTTGTTTTGCATAAGTATCTTTCACGCTGGACTCGAATGAAAACCGATTTAAGTATTTTGGAGCACATGGTAAATAGTCGGTTAAAGTGCGTTTTACGTATGCATATAATGTAACAATTAGCGAATGAATCAGCAGTTGTACGGCGAAGATAGGAACGCCATAAATACAAAAAAAAAAAAAAAACAAGAAACAAGAAANAAAAAAGGAACGCCAAAAAAAAAAAAAAAAAAAAAAAAACAAGAAACAAGAAACTCGATGTTGTGAACCCCTTATCTAGCAGCCGAATAGGGGCGATTTCGGCTGTTGCGAAGTGTTACCCCAAACACATTGTTCTAAAGGTCAGAAATTATCGCTGATATCGTTGATTGTTCCCCGGCATGCCCGAAAAAACACTGTAATCTTCACGGCGCTCTGGACGCTGATTTTGAGGCACAGTTATGATTTAGCACTAGCTTTACAGCCAATCCACCTTATCCACTTCTTATCGAACTGATTTGATTTTAATTTGAGCATATAAATAAGTAGAGTTCGGATTCATGATCTGTGCCTCATAAGATCATGACGTAATACTATGAATTTATTAGTTCTTATCAGTGCCAAGCGGCTCTCATTCACCCAGCTCATCCAAAGAGACGACCAGCCTATTTGATAGGGATACGTTCAACCATTGCCCCTGGCAATACATGCCTTGTCGCCTCCGCGTTACAGCTCAGTTGCTGAAAAGTCGTCGAACGAGACGCCGGTTTCTGATCAAGATAGAAGGCGGAATACACAAAGTCAAACAAGATGAAAATTGAATGGGCGCCCCTCAATGTGCCGCTGGCTCGACGTCTTCAGACATTGTCCACGGCTTTCTTCACCTACACAATATTCTTTATCCCAATTTTATCCTCGCTCACAGTTATTCTATTGCTGGTAATTATTATTTTCAGGCTCATAAACAAGTGATATTCTCGACGAATACAATGACAAAATTTCTAGTTCGTGCTGGAGATTCTTTTTCGCTCTTCTAATGCAACATGTTAATCAATTAATCTCGAGTGATACCTTCGTGGTTAGAATTTAATAGTGCTTTATATTAATAACATCGCTAATAACCACAATGGTCTATGCACTCTCCTTTCAAGGAGAGGTCAACCGGATAAACCTAACCTTTTTACTAACGTAACATTAATTTGTGTCTCTCCACTCAGTTATACGGAGGTATTGGCATACGCAGCATGACAGTTATCTATTTGGTTTACATATACAAAGATTACAAGAAAAACTATGGTATTATGGAGGGAAATGGGTAAGGCCATACAATTTTGTAGTTTTATAGTATAAGAAGCATTTCATTGTAAATTCCTTTGTGCAGATGGTTGCTTTACCGCCGCCATAGACGATATCGCGATTATTTTCCCGTGGAGCTTGTAAAAACCGCCGATCTGCCACCCAACAAAAACTACATCTTGTCATGCTTTCCCCACGGCCTTCTAGGGTGAGTGGTTTAAAATATAATCATATAAATAATTAATAATCAAAACACGCTTTCGTAGAACGGGGATTTGTGTGAACATGTGCATGGACATTAGCAAGTGGTTGCAACTGTTTCCACAAGTTCGGCCTAAGGTTGCCACCTTGGACCATCACTTCAAGACACCATTTCTTCGGGAAATTATCCGCTGGTGGGGCATGGTATCCGTTTCCAAGGAATCGTTGGTCTATCTGCTAAGCAAATCGAATGATCCGAACCACAAGGATAACAGAGATGGCTTCACCTCGAATGCGGTCGCTATTTTGGTGGGTGGAGCCCAGGAGGCGATGGACTCGCATCCTGGTCGGTACATTTTAACCCTGAAAAACCGAAAGGGCTTCGTGAAAATGGCAATTCGCACGGGGTGCGTAATGATTTTGACCAATGTTATGTATAGTTATGTATAGGAAGCCTTTATCTAAATTCTGGTTCCATGCAGGTCAGCGATTGTGCCTACATTTTCATTTGGTGAAGTAGACATTTTTGATCAGGTTGACAATCCGCCGGAGTCTTTGCTTCGTCGGTTTCAGGATATTATCAAGAAACTGACTGGCATTTCGCCCCTGATTCCTGTAGGTCGTGGCATCTTTAACTATAGCTTCGGAATCCTGCCATATCGCCGGCGCATTGTTCAAGTTGGTGAGTTCCATTTACTTAACGTTTCCCGTTTTTCTCTTCAATACTATTTTAAAACTGTTTCAGTCGGTTCCCCGATACATGTGGTCAAGAGCGATCAACCTGATGCCGATTACGTCGACCAAATACACGGACAGGTGATGGAGGCGCTGGAGAAAATCTTTGAACAGCACAAGGAGAAATACATACCAAACTCTCAACAGAACAAGCTGATCATTCAGTGAATTGGAAAATCGGCTCGTATTAATTGTGATTTTACCCAAAACTTAGGACAATATTTTCAAACGCAGGAGCCCGATGTTGTTTCAACGAAAGCGCATGTTTTGTTTTTTTTTATTAATTACCCATTATATTTTTTACCTTGTATTTACTTATATATATACAAAAAGAACAAGGAGCTGGATTTTTGAATTTTGAAAAAACCTAACTTAATTTCGCATTTTGTGCCACGACGATCATTCTTAATCTCGGTTCGGTTTTAACAACTATAAAGATTTTGTGCTACGCTGGGAAAGAATTCAACGCTGAGTTCCTTTTAAAGGTACATTTAATTAATTTAGCAACAAATTCATTTTAATAGATATTTTATTACCTTCCTTGCGATTTTTTGCTTCGGATTTGTGCTTTCTTTTAAACACTAAAGCATCAGCAGTATTAGATGGGAGATTTGGGGAAATATTTAAATTTAATGAGAGATTACTAGTTACTTGTAGTTGGCTTCATTATTCCATGATAGATTTTAGATTTATCTACAAATATTCAAATATTTGAAAAGTATTCGTCTAAATATATTCTTTTAGAAAGGAACACTTGGCATAACTTGGGTTCTCCATTGTTTGGTATATTTGGTATTTTATCTGCTTTTTGGGGCTGCATCTCATTAAATGTTGTTACTGTGGATTGTGTAGCAACCGTACTCCATAGAAAGGTTTACGTGCATGTACATACATATTTCGCGATTGTTTTACACCTGCAAGCTGGTTTAATACAAGCATATTTTCAAAGTTGACTGCAGAAGCAGTTAGTGTTTTATAGGTTCTAATAAAGGTATTGGGTGGAACTTACGTACCCAAAGCTCTCTGATAAATTTATCTAACTCCTACGACTGGGGCTATACAAAATATTTAACTCGCTTAAATGTATAGTTATGGCTTCCACGGAGCCTGGATGAATTTCCTACGAGCTGCATGTGCCTGATAAGAACCATTCCAAAAATTATGTATTGTATATCTTTGTTATTTTGGGTTTATTTGTGTTGCTATATCTCTACTCGATTTATCGTTTAAGGTACTAGCTAGGCTGCCGATTGTGGTTCGAGGAAAGCGCATTTGTCGTTTACCTAAATTTTGTTTGATTTGGATTTTTGGTTTGCTTTCTGTTTTTAAATCAATCCCTGAGTGCATTTTACTTTGCGTATTGCCTAGTAGCTAAATCAACTGCTGGTGTTGGCTGTGGCTGTGTTTTGGCTCATAAATTACTTGTGGTGACTCGAGTCGACTCGAACCCGAGTGCCGCTCTGTTGTCTGATTACCTCCTGCAAGTGCCATAATTGATTCGACTAATTATTTTACCTAGTTTAATTACAAATATATACGAATAGCAGTGGCGTGCTATTGGCTTTGATTCTGGGTCACTTTGTTGAGCGCAAACGGTGCATGGAAGAGAAAGGGGACGTGTCTCGAGTTGGATTGGAAAAATCTCCTGCGCCTAATCGTATTCATATCAAAGTTCAACATTTAACAATCAATAATCAGTATTCTGTAATGGGCAACCAGTATTGGTTACTCGTTAATCGTTAGGGTCTTTATTGGTGTTTCGATTGCTGGGAGGGGCCTTACGGTGAGCTCTAGTAAGTATGTATCTACAAAAGGTTATGCAAGGTCTACTCTGAGCCGAAAATACATATATGTAGGCATGGTCGCCATCGCCAGCGCAAGCGGCTCTGCTTGCTGTTCTCCTTGAATTTAATTTATTAGATTGTATATTTAGTATATAGAGTTATGTATAAATACAATTGAATTATAGTACGTATGTGTGTATATATATCGGGGGATCAAACTGCATACGTTTTATCTCTAGTATTAATACATTAATAATACAATTTGTAATTGCAAAGATAACTAACAATATGTATACTCGTACATATGCATGTATATATATTTATGTATATTTCCTTTCCGAAATCAAGACCCTTTTATCAATTAAATATTTATAATAGTTTTGTATATCGGTATATGCAGGTTCTTCTATAATCAAATTTCATTTTGTTCAGCATCGCTAACAATTTTGGTTTTCTTTTAGTTTTTTTTTATTTTATTTTTGTTATTTATTTGTTTTGTTTTATATTTTATCCCGAGAACGAGTCTTTCACACACCCTCTCCGTCTCCTACCAATTTAAAGCAACGACTATATTTAGAAATTTAATAAGGTTTCGCTTGGTTTGCTTTGCCGCGGCCAATCAACATCTGATTGGCAACTAATTAACTAACTTTCATGCAGTTCATAAGAATGAGGTTTTGCCTTTATTTTGGATTTATCGTTTAGCTAATTGGTTTGAAGGGATCGGGCGACTCTGCCACTCCCGTAAAAGTATGCTATACAATGTTCAACAAAACTTGCGGCAAGTCAATCGATAAACGACACATCGAAAGTTACTATGCGCAAGTAAACAAATGTTACTCTCAGTAAAACAAAATACGGTCTATAAAATCTATAAAAACTTCACAAGTGTGTAACTATATATATATATAATATAAGTATATATTCTATGGTGGCTCCTCGCTGTCTCTAGACAGCAACAATGGCCGCCATCTACGAGGCAGTCGGCACGTGATAGAAGTAATGCAGGCCATTGGTCTGTGAAATAAAGAATTGATAGGTGAAAACTCGTTTCAATTGTTTTAGCTGGCAGACAGTTGTTGCAACCTACCGCCATGTCGTATTCGGTGATGTAGGCGGGAATTTCCAGCTGATCCTTTGTGATGGCCGAGTACAGGTGCTCCACACCCGGCAGCGAATGCACTTTGGCCTTGATGGCTGGCGCCATGAACGTGGTGAACCACCAGGTCATCATTTTGGTCCAGAACGTGGGGTGCACTATGTAGAAGGCCTTCAGGTTCTTCTTGTATCTGCAGCATTACGATCAGCTTAGTAAGCAGGTTCTGTGATCACGCAAGACAAACTTACTTGTAGGGCAGCACGCCATACACCTCACGCAACCAGTGCAGCGACGGATAGTTGTTTGTGGATGTCAGTGTGTGGAAGTACGAGATGACATAGTCTCCTTTAACGATGGGATCCAGTAGCTTAATCAGATACAGCAAGGCCTATGGGGGACATGATATTGGTTAGCACACGGCCGAGCCGAACAACCGGGGTCTGACTCACCTTCTCGAGGTCAATGTTTTGGGCGGGAAACCACTTGCCGCAGAACACAATCACAGGTCGGCCCAGGCGGTCAACGCCACTCTGGTAAAGGCAGCCGATGCCCGAAACCTCCGTCAAGTCCTCAACTTGGGCGCGACGCAAGAGGCGTTCGTACCTGTAATTGTACGAAATCGAGGATGTTGTAAATAAATCTAGAATAGGTAATTGCACTTAAAATCAAGCAAGATTTGGAACGAACACGGAGAAAACACATTGTAATCGGAATTGATACCTATTATTGTTTATTGATAGTATCTTCTTCCAAATTATATTGGCTGCAACCTACGACTTCATGTGCGTTGTTTATACATGTTTGTCCGCTGATTGTGATTTCACGATCGTTTATCAAGTGCGGACACGCAATTCCCGGCCATATAAATAAAGCAGTTGCTATAGAATAACTCGCCTTGACCGACTGATTAAAATTCGTTTAGCAAAAGCTGTTTATCCGGCGGGTCAATTATAAATTTGAAAGGCGTGCTAGTCTCATGTTTTTGTTTTTTTATACTCGGTTCTAAAAAAAAACAAGGGTATATTGGATTCGTGCGAATGTATCTGTCCGTAGAAACGCCTGGATTTTGGAGACTTTAATATATAGAGAAAAACTAATTGCACATTTTAATTCGGGGGATACCAGCGAACCACAAGTTTATTTTCAAAATCGGATACCTCCCCTCGCACCCTCGCAAGCCGCGAAATTCTACGACACCCACAATTTTAGCTCTATAGGCACTAATTTTGGATAGTACATTGGTAGGGCCATTATATATCTGTGTTGCGAAAATCAGCCGGTTACGCCCACTGTTGTGTGCGAAAATGACAAAAATGAGTTGCGTTGAATGAAAAAATGACAAGTTCCTCCATTGAAACACTTCTCATACAAACACACATCTACAAAATAAATTACGAAAATTTGTTGCTCCCAAAGAGGTAGGTATTATATTGTGTCAAAAACCAGGTGAAACTTAGAACCGGGTATTTATAGTCGAGACACTCGACTATAATCGTTTTTACTTGTTTTGTTTTGGTTATGATGGTGTGCTAAACCCAAGTCAAATGTGTGCCCGATAAGTTATTATAACTAGAATGGGAGATAAAAGGACAAAGTAAGCTGAAATTGGACCTATGTTTTAGCTTTTTACTTGCTTATGGTGTGCTAAACTCAAGGCAAATGTTTGCCAGATAAAATTAGAATGGTGGTAAGCAAGAATTGGGTCAATACAATAAAACGGGTAACATAGTGTGGCCTATTCGGGCAGAAGCAAAAACATGAATCGTTTATGAAATTTGATATGTCTATACAAGTGTTCTCTTTAAATGTGCCCTGCTAAAATATGATTAACAAGTTTCGACGACAGTAGCCGCAGTTTAGCGTTCATTGAGCAGCTAATTGAACACCTCAGGCCCGGCTAGTCCCGGACCAAATTGAAGCTGCCGTGAGAGGTGGATGTGTTGTGATGTCTTGCCGCCACGTGCCGCATTAAACTCCAGGCAGTAGCCACCGATAAGCCGTTTAAGACTGCAGAGAGTGGCAAACAAGGCAAACATAAATCTCGATAAACAACTAAATATGACGCATTGTGACGCAGCCCCTTAGCCAACTGAGGCGCAATCTCAAGCCCGGTGTTTGCCAAGCTAAAGATATAGAAATAGATACTGCTGCGGATGTGGTGCAGGCAGCGGAGAGTACCTATCATTTGCGCCCCCCGAATCTGATTATCATGCAAAAAATACAATGAATTCTAAAGCGCAATGCTAATCCATAGAATAAATCTCACACTTTAACAAGTGAGCGGCACAGAAAAGTAATAACATTATTATTAGATCACATTTCCTGCCATCGCCGCGCTTTGCATTGCATGTTACAATACTTTTCACTGGCATGTTCTGAGGAAAAACAAGGCCAAAGGGCCAGTGTGCTATTTTTAAAGTCGCCGATGCACCAGCGGGCCGAGAAGGGTGAAGACGAAGACTAGTGCTGGGGATGTCATGGACAAACCCAGGCTGAGGGCGGGCCAAAGGGATGCATTGTTATCGAGCAGGGAGCGATACTTTATGAATTTAAATGGAGATTAAAACCTAAGAAGGGCCAATTTTGAGGTCAGCCCGCAAATTTGGGAATATTCAATTGAGTAGTGACGGGTCCGACCACCCGCCGCCAACCACTGACGTCATTAACCATGGCTGGGGCCAATTGTTTGCTGCGGAAGGAAGGAAGGAAGGGGGCTTGATTGGGATGGTGGGCTGTGGATGGCCTGCCGGCCTCCGTGACTGACACACTTCGACACTTTTCTTATCCCCGCACCCCCGCTGCCCACCCTTCGGGCGACCCTTGGCCCATACCTTTCCTCCGGCGTTTCCATGAGCTCATCGGGCAGCACGTCGTTCATGTCGCCGGTGGTCTCCTGCAGGCTGCTCGATCCCAAGTCAATCGACGTCATTCCCTCGAGCATTGTAGTAGTTTATGCTGCTTCTATTTGTGACTGTTAAATTTGTCCTGACCAGGTGGGTGGCTCTGCTCCTTGTCCTTTGCTCTACTTCGTCCTTTGGCTTCGACGTTAGCCTTTCGCTTACAATCACCGTTTATCGATTTTGAGTCAAAATAGATATATTTTGGCGTTACAGCTTTTTACAGCTCTGGCGGCGAATTTCGATTTGCTTGCAATCCGATTTCGTATTCAATTGACGCAGGCGGTTTGCCTTTCGCTTATTTAGTGTGTTTTGGTTACGTCGTTTCTCCGATTCGCCAAATTATAAATAGATCTGGGTGTTTCTTAGTTTTGCGTTTCTAAAGAGGTGTACGTATGTACGTAGGGACGTGAACAGGGCAGCTGTGGGGTGGCCAGACTTTTGCGTTGAACGGAAGCCGCGCGTGAAAATGCAAAAATAGTTTTTTGCTTCTGTTTCAGTTAATCACTGTGGTTTTTATGGATTTATCTCCGACTTGTACCGCTGGGTGGGATGCAAGAGTCACTCTTCACTGGTCACTGTTTACGGTTTGCGTTCGTTCGCCGCGAGTTGCGCCTCTCGAATGAGCGAACTGTCGGGGCGCTGCGCTGCTCTTGAATGTTTTTCGCCGCCCCCTCGGCGTCAGCCCCCACAGCAGCACCAACGAGAGAGCTCGCTAAGGAAAGCGAGAAAAGCTCTCAGTCTCGCGTTCTCAGGCGACGATGCTCTCATACACTCTAAATAAATAAGGACCCCGTGGATACAAATTTGTAACTATATTATGCCTGCATATAATACTTTTCCCGCAATCTATGATATCACTATTTAGTTAGTACATTAGTATTTTAAAATTTATTAAATATATAAAATAACAGTTTATACTAGCACTATCGTGAATTGTATTAGCATTGCAGCTGAGCTGTCCTTCTCAACTGGCCGCGTCAAACTATACAATTTGTTTTGCCACCTCAAGCCATTTTGCACCCATGTAAATGCCAATTATTCAATATAATTTTGACTCTTATTAAATTTTTTAATTCTTGAAAACAAGAAAACATTGTTAGCTAACAAACGGTATTTAGCTCCACTGAGCCCATGATCATTCGATTCAGAATCCTAATTGGATTTGTCAAGTAAGTGGTCGTTAAAAGAGTTTTAAGCTTGTGATACTTTTTCCGTAACCTCAGCCTTGAAATCAATGCAAATCCGAATTTTCTGATTCACAATGCCTCTTTTGTTACACTTTTTATTTCTAAAAAAATGTTTACCTAAATTAAAATAAACTTAAATTTGGTTTAAAGCTTTTTAAAATATACAATTCGTAGCGAAGCCGCAAAGTGCAATTAACTTTTTTGCGTGTACCGAGTCTTACTCTCCCATTCCCATTTATACTCCCACGTCCACCGTGCGCTTCCACTCTTTGAGTTTGCGCCCTTTTGACTGTTCCAATGACATCAGTTACAACAGCAAAAAGAGGCGCAAGCAGTGCAAAGACGGTAACGGTAATAACAGTCACCCAAGGACACGCCGACCGCTTTATTTGCCCTAATGTCAGGCTGCTAAAACAAAACTGTCCGAAAAGTGAAATCCGTTCAAATGTTTGCTTTGTCAGTATGGAGCCTAAATGCGCAAAAAGCGAGCACACGAATGCTATTTCGGCTCTCCCAAACAACCCACCCACCCGCAAACGTTTCCCTAAAAATAAAACAAATAGTATGGCACTTACGCACGCATGCAATGTGCAACATTTCCATCAAAGCTGCCGCACATGCCCGTAAACAATAACAACGCAGCTGAGTCATGTACAAATGGGTGACCTCAGATTGATTGCTATTGAATAACGAAGAAGAAGCGCCACATTGGGGTGCATTCCCCCCGCACACATTCAAAAAATAATAATAACCTGTCCAGGAAGCCGCGCTTACTCAGTTACCCCCCGTAACTGTCCCCCCTGGGGACAATCGGTTGAATAAATTAAGTTACTTTCGAGATGTAACATTTAAATGTGTACAAAATGTGTGAACTGGGCATTTGTGCGGTTTCATTCATTGAACTGCAACGGTTCGATATTCTGATTATACTCGAACAGGGCGATCCGGTTACCTGCTGATTTTCGATCGAAGCTGTCATTTTAATTATTTTAATTACGAGAATCGCCAACATTTGGCGAGATGCACAATCGCTGTGACATTTATCGTGTTGACGAAGCTTTATTTCGGCAATCGGTTTGATTTGCAAGGGTTTAATTGGGATTTGAATGGGTGTTTTATTTCGACTCCGATGCCTGGTAGTGTCATACCCCCACGCGATTATCTACGCTTTATCTGCCTCACTTTTGTCACACACATTATCTCTGCTATATGAGGCAAAGTAAATATTCATAAATATTAGGGGTTTGTTTTAGTTTGTCCCACGTAAACTGGGATGTTTACCTCGATTTAATGCAATATTGGCTCACGGAGCCATTTCAGCAGCATTCTCTAAATTTGATTGGAGCACAAGACCATCTAGGGTCTTTAAGGGTCGCTAGCGGCTCGTAAAACGCAATCAACTCCTATTTTAGACCTGCCTCCGGAAAAGCGATTGGCCAGACACGTAATTATTCTTGCCCCGGGCGCCCAATTTGGGGACATCATGCAAACAATGACGCCACAACACTTCGCATTCATACGTCACCGTTCAAAGCATCACAGAACAGCCCGTACAAACACTTGCAGGCCCAATTAGCATTGTACAGGACGATGGGCAATTGAATTTTTTCCTAAGACTTAGCCCAAGTATTGCGTGCTAAGGGTCCTTAAAATTTCATCAAGCGGCGAACTTCCATACGTACATGGCGTAGGGATGGAGCATTTGACGACGTTTAGGATATTTCCGTAGATAGGGCATGGTATGCGGTTTGTATGGCGTCTATTTTGAATAGGGTGACAGTGTTACGACTCTACGGGTTCCCCAATTGGGTATAATACGAGTAGGTAGCCGAGAGGCTGAACTAACAGAAGCACAACACTAGATATAGCGGATTTTTAATCTTCTAACTAATCTTTATATTAGTTGTTAATGCAAGTTATGATAATGAAGACATTTTATGTTTTTCATTCGGTTTCTAGTCTCTAATATCGAAATTGTAATCCTGCAACCGGGAGTTAACGCTTCTCCAGTAAATTGATTTTAATTATAAACACAATGTGGCCAACATCACTTACCTCTCTTGATGTTCGATCCCCTCGACTCCTTCGGAAATTACATTTTCGTAAACCCCAGTACGTGGACGATCGCTAAGCAGGTGTTGCCGGTCCAGGTCGCGCTGCATAGGAATTAAGTTATATCAATCAATAAGGGGAAGCTCAAATGCTTATGAGAATGTGCCACTGACCTGCATTTGGGCCTGTAATCCGCTGCTGTACGAGTTCAGGCTGAGACCGTTCATGTCCCGAGCTCCATACTCCAGATCCGAGCTATTGCCCTCCATGTCATGCGGACTCACGTCAGAATCGTCGTCGGCTGAAAAAGGGCAACGAATAAGTAGAGCTATTCCCAAATGTAGAGCAATCCAGTCTTGTATGGATTTTGGTGTTTACATGAGAATTCAAACGAATTGTTTATCATGCTCCCGATGTGCACTTTGATGGATTCTTTTTTCTGTGCTCGAACTTCTGCGCTCCGAAATGTGAGTCGAACTGAACGACAAGCTCTTCCCAAATGAGACGGCAACGCGCGCGGCAAAACGCACGAGCGTCGAGTACAAACTGGATGCTGTCTACGTCCCTCGCCCAGTTCACCGCCAACAGCTCCGCACCTCTCATCTCTCGCGAAATATGTATCAGCTGATAACTCAAAAGCCGACTACCGTGAGTTAGTTAACAAAAAAAAGGAACTTGGCCAGGCCAAATACTCACACACAGGCAGACGCAGCAGCCAAATGAGTGACACTCGTCGTGATAAGCGGTCGACGGTTAAATTAACTAACTTTTGTTGATAAACTAACGTAATGGGACTGCGAGATTGTTTTCCTGCTGCGCCAAAGCCTGCATCTCTAATCAAAAACAAGGATTGACCGATCAACAACAAAGCCAGTTTACTACACCTTGGCGGGGGATTAAATACAAATTAATTTATAAAGCAACTATTAATGTTACCTGATGGGGAACTGTTTAAGTTATTTGGGGGTGTATGGTATTCAGGGGAATGGATATTTCTATAAGCAGAACAAGCTCGTTTCTGACCCTATGAGAAGCACATATTCTTGATTAGCATCAACAGCCACACCGATGTCTGTCTACTCTTCTCAGTTTGGAGACTATACAAAACTTGCGTTACAAAGATAACATATTTGTTGAAGATACTTGGGCTTTCTTCAATTTCGGCTACGGTGCGTATGCGTAATTTATTTAAATTTCAACGGCATAAATACTAAAACAAGTAAGAACGATTATTCTCGAGTTTCTCGACTATAAATACCCGTTTCTCAGTTTCACCTGGTTTTTGACACATTATAATACCATTGAAATTTTGGGTCCAATAAATTTTCGTAATTTGGTGTTTGGAGTGTTGTGTGTGTAAGAGAAGTGCGCGCCATGTTTTTATGGAGAAGCTTGAGGGCGCAACTAATTTTTGTCCTTTTTGCGAACAAAAGTGGACGTAACCGGCTGATTTTCGCAACACAGATAGAGAATGGCCCTACCAATGTACCATCCAAATTTAGTGAAATAGAAATAAAATTGTAGATGTCACAGAATTTGGCGGTTTGCGGGGTTGCGGGGAAGGTAGCCGATTTTTAAAAAAAACTTGTACTGAACTGGTATCACACAATTCTAAATATGCAATTAAATGTTATCTGTCAAAAATCTAGGCGTTCATTCGAACAGACACACGGACGGACGAATATGTCTGATCGAATCGGCTGTATATACTCTTTATGTGGTCGGAAATGTTATTTTTAAGAACCGGGTATAAAAATACGATACTGTCAGTAAGCGTGCAACTATTGGTCTGATTTCCAGAATGGAATTTCTGTTATCAATTTTTGCTAATATATCAAAATAGATATATTGTCGGGTTTTTGAATTACTTTTAACGATTTTAATTTAATTTGGTATTGATATTTACATTTTGTTCAAAGACAATAGTTAGCAGACCACTGTGTATTGTATATAGTCTTTCGACACGATGTTACATGCATAATTAACTTTGTTGGCCAAAAAGTATGCATCGGAAACATGATATTTTCGAATTTTAAGCATATTCTATTGACACCACTGAATAAGGGACACAATTCGTAGTTCTCCAAAGAATATCCGTGTCCACAAATGTAAGAAGGGAACTGTGTTTTTGGCAATCAACTCAAAATTGAAACTAACCTACTTCGCATGTCCAAATTAACGCGGGAAATCGAAAAGTCGCGACCAACCGAATGCAAATACTGGCAAGTGACGCGCACCCAAACGACTTTGCAACGCAACTGAAGCCCTAGAAACGAGACTTGTCAGGCAACCAGGTTGACAAGCGAAATTCGCATATATTCGGTTTCTTTGTTTTTCGGTTTCATTGAAGCACTCTAATCTTATCGACAACAAGCAAGCCAGTGCTATATCGCCCATATGGATTCATTGCCACGATAAGATACGAGTAGATACCTTATCATCGACAGTCGATTGATAAGCGGGCGGCGATGAGTAAACAATGACGAAACTCATTACCGCTTAAGACACACGGAAAAAAACAGTGTTTAACTTCATGGATATTGCGAAATCCCATCGTATTAATGCATATATATACATCGAGTATATCACGCAGGGACCTACTCACCTTGGTGACGCATGTGGACACTGTGCTGGGGATTGCGAATGATGCGAATCTGGCGATCGGGATCCGGATGTTGCGGCTCCCCAAACTCGCCGCCAATGTCCTTGGGCAACTGCCACAGTGCACTGCGCTCCTCCAGCTGGTCCCTGGGGAAGTACAGGGGAGCTAGGACTTCGTAGGTGCCCCTCTCGCTACTTGCCACGCACAATATCACAACCTGCAGTGTGCACTTGTCCAGATAGCGACGAATGGTACCTGCGGAGGATAAGGATGAGTAGTCCGGACATATTGCAATCGGCAGGGCCAATACTTACGCAGGGCAATGTGGGCGGCTACATCCGCTGGAAAGCTTTTTTGGTGGGCACTGATGTTGCACAATGCGATCGTGTGCAGATTCAGTTCCTTCGCCTTGCACAGGACATTTCTGTGGAATGCACCAAGGAATTGTATTTTATTAGTTCACGCCCTTTAATAGCTTAATAAAGCGAACATAAACACACTTTAAACGATTAGTAGATACGATAAATCACAAGTGACAAGCCGTGAGTTATTGTTTGTTTTATATTACCCATGTTAGGCACACAAGTACAATACACACAAGTATTTACACTGGTAACGATGAGGTTTAAAACATTATGATAACTCAATTGTAATACACATAAGCATGTTTAAAAGATACCAAAGGGGATCAAAAGATATAAAGCTTTAGGTAGCGAAAACAAGTACGAAAACAAAATTAGGCAACACCTTGTCAAAATACGCACCTGTAGCAACAGTGCAGAGTGTTCTCAGCGGCCGTCTTGAACTTTTCCCGGTACACAGGTGCCACAGTGTGCAGCACGTACTTTGCTGGCAGATTGTATCCACGCGTGATGCGCACATCTCCAGTGCGGCACTCTAAATTCAAGAAAGAAGAGTTTTTTCTAAGCCGATTGATGGGACGGACGCCACCGATGCAATACTCACCCTTCACTGTACTGCTCAGCTCCTCGCGCAGGTTGTTTCCAGCCACGGCGAAGATGCGCTCCGATATGCTATTGCTTTCAGTCAGAGTCTCATCGCTGGTGTTTGTGATGGCATCCACCTCCAATGTGGTCATGTCTCCGTCCCTAAAATGTAAAAATAATTATTTAAGGAGAATGATGTAATTACCTAACATCTTAATGTTATTGATAAAGTTAAAATTCTCTAAAATAAAAGCAGGGAGAAACTCAACTCACGTGTCTCAACGATAAATATCATATTTGCAAGCACATTTAAAACATTTAAACTGTAGTCGAGATTTCTCGACAACGAGATACCATGTACCTCTTTTCTTTATTAACAATTTCTTTGTATTTATTTTTATTTTTGTCTAATAATTTACATACATGCACTTCTGTATGTATTGTGCATACATACACCCACTTCTGTATGCAAACGAATTGAAGTCAAAAATCCAAGAAGACTATTATCTGCGTAATTGCTAAACGAACATACTGCAAAAAGAAATAGGTCTCTAGCTTTAATTTTGTGCAAGTTATGGGCTAATGTGTCGAAGAAAATTCAATTTTATGCAAATTACGAAGGCGGAAAGAGGCGTGGCTAAAATTTCAAATAAACTTGATCTGCCTGCAACAATAACACACCAAAAGCAAATTACACGTCTATCTCTTACCATCTCCGAGAACGAGGTGTTCATACATACAGACAGACAGACGGACAGACGGACGGACGGACAGACGGACAGACGGACATGGCTATATCGACTCGGCTGTTGACGCTGATCAAGAATATATATACTTTATGGGGTCGGAGATGTCTCCTTCTGCCTGTTCCATACATTTGCACAAAGTTAATATACCATTTGTACCTTAAGGTACGTGGTATAAAAACCCGTCTCTAAGATCTGCATTCCCTTATGAACGAATTAAAGGACTATCGCAAGGATATGTCTAGATCGACTTGGCTGCTGATAGTGATCAAACATACATATACTTTCTAGATTGGGGACAGCTTTCTTGTCCCTGTTACCAACATAAGTATATTCTTTCTTAACTAATTGTTAATGCAATAAATTTCTAGTGCTGGCACATCAATATTCCCAATTATTGACCACCTCGATTGCTCATTGATGGCGTAAGGTTCTCACCAAATTACGAAGCGATTGTTCACATCTTTGGACAGAGGAAACGGACTGCGATTGTGCCGGGGACCGCCCAGGGTCGAGTAGTCCGTGATCGGCAGCCGTGTGTCTGTTTTCTGTGAGCCACCCCAGGTGGCTAGGTTGTCCAGTTTGATGAGCTGAAAAGAACACAATTAATACGGAACTTTTGAATCGCAAAGAGGTATTTTCTCTACTCACACATGAGTTGGAGCTGGATTCGAATGCTTTAAAGTCCACATTTGAGTTGGTATCGAGTCGCATTGCTCTACGGAGATAGAAGAGAAAAGCCAAATTAGTTGTAAGCCTCAAGTACTTGACTCATGCGGGTTTCTGTCTTTAACTGGCTAAATTTGGTTAGCCCGCAAACATAACCTGTTCTTCGCCAGGCCCATGTAGGTCGACCGAATGTTTACAATGAAGTCAACTCTCTTTGTCTGCCTTTGGCTGGTTTCAGCCTGTTTCAGTGTATACGTTTACTCAGTTATCACCGACAGTCGAGAACTTCGCAAGGGAATCACAACTGTAGCCCGCCGTTCCAACAACATCCCGCACTCGGAGTGTAGTTAATGGAATCCATAAATATTTGCATTCTAATTGTCATCTTCAGATGTCATCACGTAGACGGAAGATCTTAATTCGCGGGTAAACAGAAAAGTCTGAAAGGGAGCCACAGTTGATATCCCACCCCATTGTAGGGTGTGTGAGTGCGAACTGCGGCTGTTCTAGAACTCATCGAGGGATACAAAGGGCAGTGTGTAAACTGGTACATCGGACCGCCTCCTCCTCATTCAATCGCGGCATGTGCGTCACGAGTCGAGTGAAAGGTGGAGTAACAGCATCAGCAGCAACACATTTTCTGAGCAAAAAATCAGCCCCGTGTAAACTGCAGCTGCGCGCTTAATTGCCATATCACCTTGTCCATGCTCACGCCCACTCGCAAGCCCCAAGCGCCCTTTAACCTTTTCAGGTGCAAGCAAAATCTTGAACAGAGGCGAGTGCCAAGATGATATGTACAAGCATACATAGCAGAGGTATAGAGGGAGGAGCCGATCACCTTGTGAGCTCATGTGGAATGATTCTGGGCTATCAGGCTATGCAAAACTTTCCATTGGTTCCAGTGTGTGTGCCGCCACTTGAACAAACATTGGGGATTTGAAGGGAATGAGTGTGCAGTGTCTGATAGAGGTTTTAATCAGAGTAAGAGAGTAAAAACTGATCTCTCGCGTTTAAGTGTTCCGGAAATGCAATAATTCAAGCAAATTTTTGGCATGCCATATTGGAAATAAAGAATTGCCAAGCAAGATAAACCACAAGTTAGAGCTAAAATTGTGTACGCCACAGAACTTTCGTGGTTCGCAGGGGGTGCAGGGTACAAACTGGTATTACACACTTGTGAATATCCAAATATTTTTTCTTTATCCATTATAGTCTCCAAGAGCTGGAGGCTCATACGGGCGGACAGACATGGCTAGATCGACTCGGTTATTGATATTGATTAATGATCAAGAATACATATATGTACGAGTATATGCTTTATGGGGTCGTAAAAGCTTTCATCCTTGTTCTTGTTCGGAACAGGGTATAGAAAGGTGCTAATTTTGAGTCTTAAAAATAGGGAATTTTCCTTTTATAGGGAGTATTCAAATGTTTTTAATGACCCCCCAAGATAAAGTCGAGAAAGAGGAAGGGCGGCTGCTTTACGTGATCGGCCTGAGATAAGCTTTGTTCGCCGATGGCACCCTGTATACAAGTCCGACTGGTCTAACCAGCAATCAATTTGACAAATAACTTACAGCTTGTTTACCTACAGCTGCAGTTTTGTAGGTTTGCTAACAAAACGCCAAATGACGTCTTCGCTGAGTCGGACTTTTGATTAGACTCGCAGGCAGCTCGCTCACTCCCACTTGGCCTGCTCATTTCACGATTTGCGTAAGGCAAATACACAAAAACGTATGCCTCTTATACACTGCGAAAAAGGAAACATTGATTAGGAAGCAGGTTTGGCTAGCTTTACGCTCAGTCAAATGAAAATAGTTTGCTAAAGTACCAATTGGTTTAAAATGGTGATACACTAGAAATGCCTAACCCAAATACACTAATCGAAGCCTGCAAACTGAAAAGTGCACTTCCGATTAGCACCGAGATGTGTGGGATTCCGGCTGTCTAATGGGCACTGTGCAGCTGTGGCAGTCAAGTGGCACGCCGGGTTTAGGCCGATAAGGGGTTTTGCAGTTATTTCTCGGCTTGCATTTGGCATGAGCAATCACGGCTGGCCTGGCACATGTGCCTCCGCCCACGGCCCACCGTTGTCTTGCCGGGGTTGGCGTGCCCGAGTCAATTACATTATTTCAACTGTGCTGCCTGACATGATTTCTGTCCTCTCCCGCGGCGCTATGGCTGGGTCGTAGCGGATATTGAAAAAAAGGCGCAGGAGGCAGGCAACGCAAACACTGATTCGGCTCAAATTGGTTATATAGTACTATACGAGTCACCGATGAAGGCAGTTTGTTTTGAAAACCTGTGAAGAATCGGGAGTGCGACTTAAAATGTACGAGTATGTGCATAGGTAAAAATGTTGGGCGCTGTGACTACACTGGGAAACATGCAAATTTCAATTCCCCAAATGGGAAACATGCATAACATACTCGCACTGCCATGACCAGCAGAAAGCAGAGTGCTTCTATAAGTCATTTCTGAAAGTGTTTCCGGGGCGATCCATCCACAAGCATTCGGGCCCATACATGTATATAGATATGAACCTTGTTATGGGCCTCTCGGCGCGGTTGCCTGCGAGCCAGCCCTCTTATATCGAGCAGAAATGTTGCCTACAACTTTGTTTACGCTACACGCTCAATCCGCCAAACTGTTGCATAATAAATGCGAAATTGTCGCCCACATGCCAAGGCCTTGCCACCGAGCTGGGCATGTTCCCAAAAAAAATAAAAACAACAAAAACAAAATAAATACAAAAGTAACAAAATGGGAAAACAAAAAAACTCGACTTTTGTTGGCGTCGTGGGGCATGTAAAACTACAGGAGGAGCACCCGGCCAGTAAGTAGCATTGGTGCAGGAGCAGGAGCAGGAGCAGTGCCACCAAATCCTACACGGCTGCGCTTGGCACGAATCGAAACGGAAAACAGCGAGGAACACACGAGAGTGTACTCGTAAAGGCGGGCACGTTGAATATTCGAGTATTACGACGAGGCTACGACGTGTGTATGCAGGTTGCTGGCATTGTCCTTTGCCTTTTGATCTCTGGCCCCGAGAATACAGCGCCAAGTTCCATAAACACAAAGCCAGCGGCAGTGCCAGCCGCGATTTGTATATCTTTGGGATTCAGCGTCAAGTCAAGTCACCAGTGGCCAAATATTTGTTGTTTATATTTGTTTCGGATGCGTCATGTTCGAGGCTCGGCCTCGAATGCCGGCCATGTTTGGCTTTGTAACGTTCTTAGTGAAAAGCATTAGTCGAGCTCATTTCAGTTCGCTTCGAAACAAAACAACAATGCCAACGAACCCCTGACGTCACCGCCTCATCCGAAGCTAGTTTTCCGGCCATTGTCAGCGATAAATGCAGCCATTTCCCGAGCAACATTATCTCCCACTAAATTGTGTCAAATTGTCGCACTCCCCCAACACGGACACCCTGGCTCCCATTTGCAGCGGCTCCCATTTGAGCGCCAGAGTCAACCCACCGCGGGCGGGCATAGGTAGGAATTCTATGGCCCGAACTGACCCCAGCAATTGCAATATTGAAATGGCCCTGCTGGAGCATTAAATGAATGGTCGAATGCTTGCCGGGGCATGTTTGCCATAATCGTTCCATTGAGTTATTGTGCCCGCCGTGCCTGGCCAGCTCCAATGGCCCCAATAAGCTCCGGCCGAGTGCCCGCACAATAACTCCAATGCTATGCCAAATGGTCGGGGAAATTACATTTCTATTAGGGAAACTCCACGCACATGTGTACGCACATTGTGCTGCGGCCTATTAATATCGCTCAGGTGCACAGTGGGCCGCGTGTATCGGCCCGAAAGATGGATTAGGTCGCTGTGAATGGAATTTGTTGGGGTCCTAGAACCAATTTGAATAATATAGCCAGCTTACCGACTTGCCAGCGCAGTGAATATTGAAGGAGCCCTTTGAAGCGCAACACACCAAGTGCCCCGCTTGCCGTTTCGCTGTGCAAACTAACAAGCAATTACTTGGCCCATTGTGAGTGCTCGTTGCTGTCTCGAAGCAATTTCAATATCGCTTGATAATTGAGCTGCAGCCATTGGCGGGGGCCGGGGTGGTGGGGCCGCACTCGGACATGGCACTGGCAATTAACCGGGCGCCTCGCGGGGACCCAGTCAAGCACTCCTGCCTTGGCCTGAAACCCACGCAGCTGGCCAGCGGAGCGAGGCACTCGGATTGATAGCTGCCGCCTGGGAACGGTGGTAGTGGGAAACTGCAGTCATATTTGATATTCAGCACACAGGAACCCGAGGAAATCCGCAGGCCGGGGGCGGGAGTCGGAAAGCCAAGGCAGGTTTCGGTTGTGTTCTCAATTCGGTTATGGGCTTTTTCTTCAGCGCCCCCCTCGTCGGTTGTTTAAGTATCTGCGTATAAATTCCTAATGCATCCGTAGCCGATGTTGCAGCACGTACAAAACAAAGGAAGCTACAAAACAGCGGAGGGGCAGGGGCTCCTTAAGGCGCTTTGAGGAAAAGTGCTGTCGGTGGATAAACCTGTCACTAAATGAACTTTGCGCCACCCACATCAGAAACTTGGAACAGCCAGTTCGCTATTAAGTCGGAATCATGAATAATTACTCGCTGCACAGAGAGAAATTGTTGCAGAAGTGATGTGTCTCCTTTTCGGTTATTGCTAGTTTTCAGATGAAATTCAACTGATACTCGTCCACTGCAAGAAATTGGTGCGACAAACCGGGCTGTTCACATTCTAGAGCAGCGAAGGGCACAGAATTTCAACTTGGGAGTCGGCAAGTCAATTCCCTTGTTTCGAGACATTCACATGTTTTTGTTTTTGGGAGCACTGGGAGCCGAAAGAGCCAAGGGCTGTCCATGGCTGTTCTAGAGGTATTTGTTTAAGACTTAACACTACTTTGTCGGGGAAAACACATTATCGGTTTCGCCCCCTTGGACAATTAATTAACATTGAGGGGAATAGTGGCTAATAATTCGCAGAATGGATGCGTTTTTTTGTGTGTAGCTCCCGCCTTTGTAGCCCCCGCCTTTGGTCCCCTCTGCAAGCTGAGAAGTGGAAGTTGCACAAGCTCGGCTCTTGAAGGTTATTCCACTTTTTTATTTTGTTGGCCAGCGTATTCAAAAAGCGTGAGTGTGTGCGCGTGTCTCTGCGTAATTGCTTGTGTGTGTTTGTGTGTGTGTGTGGATGGCGTATTTATATTCACTCCCCCGCTGACAAGGAACGCTTTCTGCTTGCCCCAAATACGAGTAAAATCAAAATACTGGCTATTGTATAACCCGGAATACAGGTAGCTGCCGCCTGGCCCCGATTTCAAAAATGCACATACCCCGCTTTTTCGAAATGAAAACACACAAGAAGCCAGGCAGGCAGAGGGGCAGACACATTGTACAAGGGGCCATCACCCGCGGGTGTTGGTGGCAGGTGAGGCAGTGCCCGTAGAGGGGGCGGTGGGGAAGTGGGGAGTGGGAGATAAGAGGAAAACGCGGTAGTTGCTCAATGGCAGTTGGGTTGGGGGCGGGATTCAGACGTGCCTGTGTGTATGGGGTATGCGAGTTTCTATTCTCAAGCGCTTGTGTGTGTGTGCGAGGGAGCGTGTGTACAGGCACGTGCGGTGGTGTGTGTGTGTGTATTTGCAATCCAAAGTTTACGGGCTTTACGCACTCGCTTCGTCAATCAATGAATCAAACTCGAACTCCGCTCGCTACTTTCAAGTGGCTCGTATCACTCGGGCCCGCTTTGTTGGCTCGTTCTCCGCTTTGTGCGCTCGAAACTTCACTTTGTGCACTGTGGGTGTGTTTGGGTCCGTGTGTTTTGTATGTTGCAAGCTTCTGTGGCTCTGACTCGACTCGGCTCGGCTCGTCTCGCTTTTGGCCACCGTTCATCTACAATCCGCGTTCGACACTGGAGCAGGCGAAAGCTTTCGGCCCAGCTTTAATCTTTGAAAAACTTGCCACCAATGTGGTCGACGTTTCAATGCCAAAAACGAGCTAATTTTTTCCAAAAAACCATCTACAAACTCTTGCCAACAATCGAGTATGTATTACATATCTTACCACTAAAAATTCTAACATAACAGACAAAAAAACCTACATTAAAGTTTTTATTTGACTTAAGCAAGTACCGTTAAGCAAGTACTGAAATACTTTAAACAATCAAGTAAATGGTACAGAGAAGGGATGATATCAAGCCTTAAATATTTTACTTCACTCTTTCTTTTATTATTAGCTGATGTGCTTCTTGGTATTTTTTTACCTAATTTAACCGAAAACTCAAAAAAGCTTGCATTCCCTGACTGAGAATTTACCTTGACGGTAGTACCAAAATATTTTAAACAATCAAGTAAGTGGTTCAAAAGAAGGATATCAAGCCTTGATTATTTTATTTTATTCTTTCTTTTATTTTGTAGCCTATGTTCCCAATAGATTTTCAAACCATAGTTAAGCTATTAAGACGTAGGTGCTTCATGGTATTTTTCACCGGTATTTAACCGACAACTCAAAAAGCTTACGTACCCTGACCGAAGTTAGCTAACCTAAGACTCAAAAGTTGAAAAAGCTTTATCGCAATGGCGCGTAACTCGAATATTTAAAACCACATCTGCGCTCGCTCTGCTAGCTTCCACGGACTTTTGCGACAATTAAATTGTATGCTCGAGCCATGCTATCTGGCTGACTTTGGGCAAACCGCTTGGGGCGACTGAATATACTTGTTATCTATTTTCGGCTTGCTTAGCATCTGGCCAGGCACGCGAAAAAGTCTTTGGGCCATTAACAAGCCAATCAAATGCATAAATCACCAATTCACAAGATGCCAGCTACAAAGTATCTGCGGCACCGCAATCCACTCACCTGCGGCCAGCGAACGGCTGTTTGTCATACGAGTATAGCCAACCCATCAACGACTTCATGGACCCTGTCCCGGTCCTGGTCGCACTCCCCGTCCAAGCCACAGTCCGGGTCATATAACATCATGCACACTCGACGCTAGAGGTTGCAATTGCCACAACCGAAACAGCAAAGACAAGAGTTGAGAAAAAATTATACAAACACCCAAAAACAAATACGAATTAAATTGTAAAAAAAAGTGAAACCAGCAGCAGAGAAGCGAAAGCCAACTGGATATGGAGCTGAGGCTAAAGCTGAAGATGAAGATGAAGATGAAGTTGTAGCCCCAGCTGAAGTCGAGGTTGAGGCTGTTTTATGATTTTTATGTCCACATTGAGAGTCGCAGGCGAAAATGCATTTCGGCAGCAAACGCAGAGTCCACCGAGACGGAGTCCGAGTCCGCCGTCGACTCCTCTTCTCTCATAATCGGATGGCAGATGTTAGCCATAAAATTGGAAAGGAGGAAACAGTTGGCTGGCCGGCCCCTCCATTGGAATGGCCAACTGGTTATAGATGGCAATGTAGTCAAGTCGGTCGCAGGCCCAGCCAGCGAACTTCTACCCGCAAGCAAGAAAAACACAATGACAGATTTATATTTTTGGTTTTTGTATTTTTTTGTATTTTTCGACGGTTTTATACTTTTTAGGTATTTTTGTTGGTTTTTATTGAAATTCCTTAGATCGCAAGAAGCGCACAGAAGTAATATGTATGGTAATTGTTGTATATGGTATAGATATAGATACATTATTATTATCATTTATATATAATGTAATATGTAAGTAATATTTATATTGTTTGTGTCTGCGTGTCTGCGTGTGTGATGTGTGTGGCGTGTGTGGTGTGTGTGTTTTGTGTATATGTGTATGTAATGTGTGAGCGTGTTGGTATAATAATTAGATATACGTTATTAAGTATATATTATATACAAATCTCAATGGATTGTTGATTGATTTGCTTGAGTTTACAATTATATCTGGTATCTGTATCTTTTGTATCTTTAACGGTATATGTAAATGTATAAATGTAGGATTATATGCTAGAGATATTTCAAAAATTGTCCACTCACTACAGGCTTATCCAACTAACATACAGCTAAATCATACATATATGTATATTTATATATATGCGTGTGTGTATATCTATATATTTTATTGTTTTGTATTGTTTGTAAAACACAATCCGCATAGCCCATGCATTTGCTATGGGGACCCAAATAAAAAAATAAACCTTTTTCCTCGCTGTTGCTTGCAAAACCAGCGAATTCTGACAGACTTCACCTACATTCTCATCCATTTCATTTAGTCAAGTAATGTGTTTTTTTTTTAATTGTTTTTCTTAATTTTTGGCTTAGATTTTGATTCAGTTTAGTTGCGGTTAGTTTCAGTTTCAGGTTTTCTCGTTTTAAAGATTGCACTAAGTAAAATGTCTTGCGGACGGCTCGCGCGACCCGTCGAGGTCCGGCCAGCGCAAACAGCCCGCAAATTGGAATACATTGGCTTCGGACCTTGTCGAATAAACATATAGATAATCGGGATATATATACACATACATACAGCGTACATCGTACATTATGTCACAATGTTTAAACTATAGTTAATACATAAATTCAAAACACAAGTTCAAGGCTAACATTATACAAAAGGTTGTGTGTGGGTTGTTGGATTGGTGGTAAGTGATTCTCAAAGTTCTCAAAGAATGCACACGGAGAGGAAACATTGTATCTTCAGTATCATCATCGTCATCATTCCAGTTTTCGCTATCATTATCATCGTCAGCGTCGTCATCATCAAACCTAGCGTGGACCACATATGTCTTTCATTTGTTGTATGTTAGATACATAAATATATTTATGTGTTGTATATACTATTGTATAAATATATGCTCGATATATATTATATGTAGGTAGTTTTAGTCATTTGTTGGATTTTGTTGTAACTGCAAAAACAAGACCTATGCATAAAGTAACCCTTATTGATTTTCGATTTGTTTGTAGCATTTTTGATTTGTTACATTTATACCCTTGTTTTATATGTTGGTTATCAGTTATTCATTCATAAATTATCACCCAGCGGAATTCATCCTTCTATTCATTCAATGAATTTATCAATCAATCATGTTGCTGCTTTGCACACAGAAAATATTCTACAAAATATGACAGCTCTGTCTCAGTTAATCATTTGTTTTCTTTTTAGATTGTTTGGTATATATTTAGCTTTTGTGAATCGAATTTCATTGAGCAACTTTAGATGCAGACAACTTTGTCGCGTTCGTCCCCTAACATCTACTAACATACTTTTAAATTTGACTACTATTTACATATAATCGTTAATTTATCGTTTTAGCCTGCAATTACTCGTAGTTGGCTGCTGATCGGAATTTCTCAATTGCGGAGCGGAGCACTCCGCCCTCGACTGCTGCTCTTGGCACACAAAAAGGTCAATTCATAATTAACAGGCTATAACAGCATATATGTTACATTCATACATTCAAGCGGTTTTTGTTTGTGTTTCGAGTGTGTTTGCGTTTGTTTATTTAAAAAATTCAATGTGGGCAAGTGGGAGGGGTGATTTAGGTTGCCAAATCCAGAATCAAGTCACTACTTTGGTTTGTTTTTTTGTTTTTTTGATTTTTTTTATGGGGAAAGGCGGGTGGGATTGATAAAGAATTTATTACAAAAAAATTTTGATTAAAGTTGGAAAAGATGAAAACGAATTGTGACCGAGCTAACAAAATCAATTTCGTTACGTTACATAATTTTTTTCCTTTTTTGATTTTTTTTTTCTCTTTAAAGATCTTACAAATTAAAATTTAGTCCTTGTCGTGGCAACGCATCCGCACAAATAACGTTGTGGTCCGTGCTGTGCGAAGGGAGAGTACAAAGGTAGATAGACAGGAGGGCCGCTGCGCACTCCCTGAATGGTGGGTTTCTTCATTTGTTTAGCTAGCTTTTCATCGATCTTGTTCTCGGGCGACCCTTCAAAATATTCCAGCGACTTAGGAGCGGCACAGTAAGGTCATTCGTTGCTTATTGGTTAAAGTGGGAGACCGTGTGCTTGCTAGAGTCTCTTGGGGAACCTACAGCCGCTGGTCGCATTGAATATCGGATCAATCGTATATATATATATACATATATATATAGAAAATGAACAGAAAAGTTGAGCTCTGGTCATACAGATAACGAAAAGGAGAAGCAAACCGAATGTTTGAATGAATCAACAGTAATCGAAAGGTAGCCAGGTCAAGGAAATCGATCTTGACCCTCCACTTGTCCCGTTTTCTCATCCCAGATAACCTGATGCTTCTGT
This sequence comes from Drosophila ironensis, assembly GCA_021223825.1. Lineage (NCBI taxonomy): Eukaryota > Metazoa > Arthropoda > Insecta > Diptera > Drosophilidae > Drosophila > Drosophila ironensis. The sequence goes on along the minus strand of JAJJHQ010008764.1, from coordinate 2,409,405 downwards.
TATGGCTCTGGCGGTTGCTGCTGCTGTTGTTGCGGGTGTGGATACTGTTGCTCCCGCTGTTGCTCGGTCGGTCACATTCAGGTAGGAGTCCTCACCCAGAAGCAATACACTGGGCGCAGAGCCATCGTGGGGATAGAAGTAGGCGAACTGACCGCTGTATGTGCCAGCCGCCGCCCGGCCGCCTTCCTCCTGCAGGTTGTAGTAGACGGGCAGTCCGTTGATTTGCTGAGGTGTCAGCACCAAACTGCCCGTGACTCCGCCTCCTCCTCCTCCTACGATGCTTCCTCCTGCTTCTACTTCTTCCCCCGATTTGGCCGCTCCCTGCTCCCGATCGATTCGGCTGCTTCTTCCGCTCTTAATTGTCATTGTCCTTGTCATGGTTGTAGCATTTCTTGCTGGTTCGCTGGTTGCTAAATCGCTCGCTATTCCGCCTCGAGTCTGTGTCTTCTTCTTTCCGGAACTGCTACCGACGTTGGCGTAGCCGTTTCCGGATCTTATCATCTTTTTCTGGACTTGGGTTTCGTGTGCTGATTCTGATTTTGATTCTGATTCTGATGCTAATTTAAACGTAGATGACGTAGATGGTAATGGAAGTGTTGATGGCGATGGTGATGATGGGTAGTATTGTGGTGGTGCTATCGGTGCTGTTTCTAGTGGTGGTTCAGTTTCAGCCAAGAGCAGTGGTCTCCACGCATTCTCTGACCACTGCGGCTGATGCTGGAACTGCTGCGGCTGTTGCTGCTCCAATCACGTGCTCAGCCAGGTGGAGTTGCACGTGCAAATGGTGCTGGGAATCACAGGTGCATAGTAGACGCCGTTGGCGTAGATGAGTCCCGGCGGACCTGCCTGTATCTGAATGGTCTGCGGAGCAGCCGTCGAAGTCTGATCTGCGCTGCTTGTGCAGCAAACGGCAGCAGGAGCAGCCTGTTGCACGTATATTGTCTGTGCCTGAGCCGTCGGTGCCTGCGAGACCAAAGTCAGAGTGGTCGGCTGAGGCTGTTGCTGTTGTTGCTGCTGCTGTTGCGTCTGTGTTTGTTGTTGCGCCTGCTGCGCTGGGTCCAGGAACTGATGCTGACGTTGTTGCTGGTGTTGCTGCTGCTGTTGTTGTTGCTGCTGTTGCTGTTGCTGCTGTTGATACTGTTCCTGTTGCTGCTTCTCCTGCTTATTGAAGAGCACCTGGGCGGCCAGCGACTGGATTAAGTGGAGCGTCTGACGCCGTTCGTGGCCCATTAGACACACCGTCGACATCTCCACCACCTCGCGTAAATGCATCAGGTACTGATACTGCAGCGGTTCCTCATCGACGCCCCAGAAATGGTTACGCAAGTAGGCCTCCAGCTTGGTGGTCTGCGTATTGACGTCCGGGAAATCGATGAAGAAACGCGAGCACATGTAGCGCTCCAAGGTCTTGATGAGCTGCGAGTCGACGGCCTTATAGTTGCGCACCAATAGATTGCAGTACTTGAGCAGGCCGCCGCCTCGTATCTCCTCCGGCTGACGCGTTGAGATCAATTTCTTTTGCAAGTGGTAGAGAGCCTCCTGGAAGTCTCCGTACACCGACTCGCCGACCACCGTCGGATAGAAGTTCTCCGAGATGGGCAGCGCGGCGCAGTCGTAGAAGAGCAGCAGCGAATCGAGAACAATCTGGAACGAGTCCACAGAGAACTCAAACTGTCGCCGCATCGTGTCCACGAACTTTAGCTCCACGTTCTTGTGGCCGGGCGAGTTGCCCAGCGAGATGAGCGACCAGCGGTCGCCGTCATTGTTGTTGTTCACCTTGACCATCTTGCCAACGTAGGCCTCCTTGAGGGAGCACGTGTAGATGCGCCGCTTGCATACGCCTTCGGGCATCAGGTCGAGCAGTGTGTTCAGCACGGCCACCTTAACACGATCAAAGACCCTCGGGGAACTGAGCTCGATGGCGAAAATCAGGTCGAGGTCGTTGTACGGCTGATCCTCACTGGCTAAAACATGACTAGCTGCCCCGCCATTAAGACGGATGTCCTTAACTAACACCCCGGCGCCGCCGGCGTTGACCTCCGCCTCTAGTTTGCGCCGCACCAGGTTGACCAGATCCTTCAGCGTAACCTCCAATGTGGGGAAGTTGCCGCGTCCGTGGATGGCCACCTTCTCGTCCATCACGTTGTGCAGCTTGCTGACCTGCTCGAACGAGAGCACGGCCAGTCTCTGCGTCCCTCCCGTGTCGACGCTCTCCAGCGAACCGTGGTCCGAGGTGGAGGCTATCGAGGATCCGGAGCTCGGCGACGGCGGCGGCGTCTCGGTGCCGCCGTCCGAGTGAAACCCATCGTCGATCTGGTAAACGTCCATTCTGTTGCTGCGCTGTTGATGATACAACGGTTCGGCTCCGTCTAGGGTCCCGCACTGCAATCAAACAAAGAAGAAGAGAAAGGCTCCGGTTAGTGGGATAAAATGAAAAGACCTCGCGCTATCCACACTACCAAGTATCCGTGGATCCTGATTTCTGATCCAATCAGATCAGATTGCTTTTCGCTGTTTGCTGTTTATTGTTTGCTGTTTGCTATTCGTTGTTTTGGCAGTTGTTTTGCTATTCGGTGTGGATGTAGTTGCTTTGGGTCTACGCTACCATCCTCCTTGATTTTTATGATGGTTTGTGCTATGTGGTGGCTGCTCCTTTCAAAGTCTCCCAAACTGAATTTTGTATTAGGAATTTTGGGTGGAGGTGGAAATGCTAGGTCAAACGAATGAAATCTGGCTAAAAAGCAACTGTCTGACTACATATCGAAGGGCACGTTGTGTCAATAAGCGAAAGGCCAACTTTCAATTGTCATTTACTAAATTTCAAACAAAAAGTGCCAGAACATGTGCACTGAACACCCTATTCCCGTGTTCGGATGCCGTTTTTTCATCAACAAACTGTTGTCATTGTTATTTATTTATTTATTTTTGGCATTTTATCGAACCAATGCCAAACGCCGCCCGGGGCTTCTTTTAATTAATTAATTTGCTTTAAAATTGCTAAATTCGTCTGTCGCTGAGCCCGTTGTTCCCCGTGTTTGTGTGTGTGTGTGTGTGTGTGTGTGTGTGTGTGTGAGCAGCCTACGCGCTAAAAATTAAATTCTCTGGGCTATTTATTGCCTATTTTATTCCATTTTATTCTCGTTTCGTGTGAGCGGTTTTTGTTATATTATTATTCTTATTTTTATTATTGTATGTTGCCGCTGTCGCGACCACAGCTTTTGGCATCGCACCCAATTGAATCGCATCAGATCGGATCCAAATGCTTCGGTACGAATATTGTTCCGCGTTGTTCTTATCGTGGCGACTTTTCTTTCACTTTCCCGTTTTCCCACCAAGTTCCTTCTGCTTCTGCTTCTATTCTTACTATTCGTATTCCTATTCCGAGTCCCATTCCCAAATTTTTCGCCTTCCGTTTTGTGCTACTGTTATACTCGTACACGGGCCACGGGGCTATTATATCGTTAAGCTCTATCTCTTGTATAAGTTTTATCTGCCCGCCAGTGTGCGCCCGCTGGGTGAGTTTTGGGTTTTATCATTTTGTTTGTGCGGTCGCTCGGCTCGGTTGGTCACAGAAACAAAAACAGAAGAAAAAAATTGAATTTTCTGGCATAACTGGCCGGCGACCACACAAAATATATACTACTTATAGTATATGCCGCGCGGGCGCAACAATTTATAAGAGATAGAGCCGAACGGCGATTAGGAAACTAGAGAGCTGGAGGTGGGGCGCTGCGCCGGTTGCCGTAATACAATTCAAATGGATTCTTGGGCATGATTCACCCAGCCAAGCAAACGGGAGGGACCCAGCAACTCAGTTGACCCCGGGAATATGCCGGCGACCTGCCGATTTGCACAAGTCAGCCGGTCGGCGGTGAGTACGTCGTCGCATGCAAATCGCCCGAGGGCCCTCCTAAAGCACACCACCTACCTAATTGTATTCACACGCTAACGGAAAATGCAAAGATCTCTGGGCAGAGTTGCGATCTTGGCAATATCGAATAGAGATCTCCAAAGCTGCCTGGAGACATCATTTCGCCAAATTGTACTCGGCCAATCACAAGAAACATGAGTGAGTCCGCTTATCACGTATAAATTCTCTTCCAGACCCGAACTACGAGCACTTAGGGCAATTTCACAATTGTTGAGACAACACTTTGGCCCAACACCAAAGAAGAAATAAAGTGAAGCAATATAGCATCATTTCCTTTCACTTTTTGCATTTATTTAAGTACTTTGCCTCGGGGGGCCCAGCCCAAGAAGCATCTGAGGGAAATAGGCGTCGAGCTCACCAAATACGGCAGAATACCCGGGTATCTACAACACGAGTATACTCGTATTGCCATTCGTGCCGCGATTGTGAATACGAGCGCATTAATTTGTGCTTGGTTTTCGTGTGAATTGGGTAATATGTACGAGTACATCTAAATTTTCTCTGCACTCTGCTTTGCATCTTGGGAACTGCCGCGTGGCTGGGTTCACACTTTTATCTGCGGCAACATGCAAGACAGAGCAAAGGAGGGCTGCTGCTTGGTGATTGTTACACGCACACATACCACACACCCAGTCGGTCGTTCTCGGTTCCAGCTAACGTGGCGATGCTTTTGTTTCAGCCTCTTTCCTGGTGGACAATTAGATGTTTATTAATTGCCATTGACGTCGGCACAAGTTGCGGCTGTCACAGCAATAGCCGTGTGTACGTTTGCGGGTATTTACGAGCATTTTAATCGGTTCGGTTAAGCTGCATTTTGATGAGGCAGCGCCCTTGAAGAACCGCTGCGAGGACGGGGACAACTTTCCTGGCGGGTTGCATAGGTTAATGCTGGTTTCGTAACTCTTCGAAAGGCGGGCGGGGGGCGGCCCTTTCGGGATGGAGTTATCACCTCGACGCTTGTGAGCAACAGCAGCTTATACAAAGTGTGAAACCGAGTCAATTTGATAATTTCTCTGTTAATTACTTTCTATAGTTGGCTGTATATGGCATGGCTTTAATTTCACAACACTACGACTTTTGGCGGCAGATAAGCTACGAGTGTGGCTGTAACTTCCACCAAATGCTAGCTAGCTGCTCAATATCATCGGCTCTATCGGCGTTTCAAAGTGAACTTCATTAGGCTTTATCATTGTCGTATCTGAGCTTCGGCTGCAATGGCAACACTGCACCTGCTGGGGCCAACATGCAAACAGGTGCACGAGTGTGTGCGTGTGAGTGTGCGTGTGCGCGTGTGCGACTGTGTGCGTTGGCCTAGACTGGTCTCAAATAAAAGTGAAAATCGTTGTTTTCGTTCGCCTCTCGCTGCGTCTCTCTTTCGTGGCAAAGGAAAGCAGCAGCAACAGACCAACAATGGCAGAAAGTCTCTTACAGAAAATAATGAAAAATCAAAGCTTAAAAAGTGGCCTAACCACGAATCCGCACTCGACACCGCTGCAGCGATGGACAAAATGTTGGCAAAACACACGAGTAAGTAACCTAAGTTCCCCTGTTCCCCCACGGCTCTGCCAATCAATTTTCCCTTACGAGTACACGCAAATCCTAATTAAATGTTCTTCGACCGACTAGATTTCGACAAATCGAGTAGCAGAGTTGCCATTACACTTTGGTTAATCTGTGCGAGATACTTATCATACTTATTTTTGCGTTCAACGTACCGACAGAAAGTGCAAAGCAAGTGGGCTAAAACAAATATGGATTCCGTGTGGATTTTGTTTTAGCACCGCATCCCCAGCCACGACGCGAGGGGTGGACCGACCGGAAGGGGTGGCGTTGGGCCGGGTGCCCAATTGGCGCCTACGAAACGCGACTACGCGACGGCTACTTTGCGAGGCGAGGCGAGGCGAGGCGATTCGAGGCGATACGATGCGACTCGTTTCGTTTTTGTTTTCGGCCCAGGCTGCGTTCGTGTGTTTTGTTGCAAATATCTTATAGGTACTATATTTTATATTGTTGAATTTGATTTTCTTCGCTGGTGCTTGCTTATTCACGCGGACACAACACTGGCACACTGGCACACAATCACTCGATATTTTGCTTGCTGCTTCGAATCTTCACCGCTTTGGGTTCGATTTTATTTATTGAACTAGTATCTTCGCCGTGGCGCACACAAGAGAGCTGCGAGTGAAGTGCATCCGTCGGGTTGCGCGTTCGGAAACCAAATGAAAACCGCCTGCTGGCTCTGCTCGCTTTGCGGCGGATGCGGCTGCCGGCAGCGGCGGCGGCGGCGGCAACGGTTGAGGTTGCGGCGCTTAGAATATTCGCGAGCGAATAAAAGCTCTCCCGCGCCAGCTGACGTCATAGCGCTTTTCGGCTGCCTGACTCTCCGACTCGACTTGCGGCGCTTGAGTGGAATTCCACTCAAGTTTGAGTCACTTTCTGGCTTGGGCTTTTTTAGAAGGGCAACCGCACAGATACTATTTCGTTCACAGATACAGCCATCGTTGGGTTAGTCGGTCGGATCGAACTATGCGCTCTCCCTCTCCCCCTTCCTCTGCACTGCATGCGGTGCGGGTGCGGGTGCGGGTGCGCGCTCAGCTGATAAACCGATCAAGAATATTAATAAAAAACACTGAAAATTGAAAGAAGCTAAAAACCTGCCTGTCGCTAGGCAGATACAATTGCATTCTTACGGCTAAACTGATTTCAAGGCGCAAGCATACTTGTACCAACTTTGTTATTGCCCACTTCTGTAGCAATTTCCATTTATCCCAAAAACGACCAGCCTCAAAGAATCGAAAATAACCAAAACAGAAATAAATCAAACTAATATTTCAAGATTGGAAAACAGAGAGCCCCTGATAAGGCGACATTGTCGTAAAGAATTGTACTATGGCAGTTGGGCAGACGCAGACGACGACGACGACGACGACGACAGAACCAAAAATAAATACAAATTATGTGAATAATTACTTAGGACCGGTGACCCAAAAGCATAGCAACAATAATCTGTGGTGGCTATATGTGGGGTATGCGGTATCTGATATACATTCGAACGTACGAGTACGAGTATACTCGTTTCAAGCAATTCCCTTGCGGATGCGCTGCGACCAGTGTTGGGATAAACAAAGCGAAAAATTCGATGCTATAATGTATACAGCACAGTTAATTATAATTTAGCTTCATTAGCTTTACCGTTATTTTGCGGTATAGTCTCGCGAGTAGAATATCTACCTGTCCGGGGCTCTCCGCCGCCGGTTCAATGTTATAATTTAAAAAAGTTTTAACGAAACAACATTTTGCAACGCATTTTGAAAGGTTGTTTTGATTGCTTGATTAATGCTCATTCGCTCGTGATGGACGCCTAAAAAGTCGACACGGCAGCAAAGCAATACCATTGAGGCAAGCGTTAATGTATCTTGCAGATACGAAACCATCTTGCACTGCAGCCAGCAGTAACGGCAGCGGCAGCAACAGCAGCCCAGGCGGTGGTAATACACACGAGAAATATAATATAAAACTGTGGTGCTGAGGTCGAAGTCAGGCCGAGCTTGTTGCCATTATTAATGCTATTGTTGTTGCTGTTCGTTGTCTGTTGGTTGTTAGCTGTTAGCTCTTTGCTGTTAGCTGTATCTAAAGCTGATGATGTCTTGGCTCGACGCGGCTCGGTTGTTTGGCAAGACGCAGACTCATTCAGACTCATTCAGGGCGACCCTGACCCAATAAGCCGTGTCCATTGCGAATGTATCTGTATCTCACGCCAAGCACTCTGCATTGGCCACGGCGAGTTCCGCCATACAAAAGGTTTTGGCCGCAATGCCGAAACGAAAGTGTGATAGCCACATTCTAGCCACCACCACCACCACCTTAACAATCCGCCGCCGCCTCACCCACCACAACCACCCCACCCCCAGCAAATCACGAATGCAAATCACAACTAATTGTTATGCCGAGCACCGCACCAGGCAACCAATATCTAAAATCCCAGGTCCCAAACCCCAAAACCGGTCCGACCGACATTTCAGCCCGATACGCATACGCACTCAGGCCCGATACGATTCGATCCAACAAAATCAGCTTAGTTGATGGCCAGACGGAGGGATATGCGGCCGAAATCAGAAATCGGAAATCGGATTCAGATTCACTGGCGTTTTTGGCATAGCTTCACATACTTAGCCTCCCAACCAGACTGAAAATGAAAGTGCCAAGCATAGAATTGGGCAGCCAAATGGGCTACATGCAGCAATTGTGCGAGTACTTTGAATTTCGCCGAGTTACCAGCCGGTAGATGATTCGTAGAACTCTCATTTATTGGGGAACGAATTAAAAATATACTCGTAATTTAACAGCAAGTATCTCATATTGAGGAGCTTTTTAGTAGAGTTCAGATATAATCGTTGGATGTGAAGGAGAGTACCTTTCTTATAAGGTGCTGAATTTAATGTTTGTATCCCGTAATCAATTGGCTTTAGACTAGATGTGTAGATCAGCGATGAGCAGCCCTTGTCTCTTTCGGCTCCCAGTACCCCAAGAATCAAGAACATGTGAATGTCTCGAAACAAGAGACTCGACATGCCGGCTCCCAAGTTGAAAATCTGTGCCCTTCGCTGATGTAGATAGATCATCGTCCATTTTTAAGTGCCATCTTTGGAAGCAACAAATTAAATATTTTCACGGATTGATGGTAGTAAAATAATAGACTGTTGCAGGGGTTGCCAGTCAATTGCAACGAAAATTGCCGATCGGAAGTGCAGAAAGCCCTTGGCCCTATGTGTGCATGACAAAGCGGAAATTGAATCTTTTCACTGGCATTTTTTGTTATCTTGGCCGCCGTTCAATCTGGGTCCACTTTCAGTGTTTGGCCGCTTCTTGACTTTCGGTTTTGTTTTCCCGGCTGGGCGGCTGTACTCTACTTTGATCGGATTGGACTTGGGTTTAATTTTCCTCTCGCCTTTCTGTGTCAAATCGGCGAAATCAAGGCAAAACGTGACACAGAAGTGGAGAGGAGTGAGAGTCAGTTTGGTTTGATTTAGATTTGATTGGACAACAGGCGGCACCTGGATAATTTAATTCATTGGTGGGCTTGTGTTTTGTCTTATTTGTTTCATTTTGCTGGCGGTGTTACGACTTTCCAGCGGTGATTGCGATTATGCAATCGGCATAGGCGTTCATTTGCGACTCGTGCTGAACGACTAATAAAATAAACGAGCGCCGCAAAAAATACAGAACAAAATAATTTAGCACAAAGGTAAATTGCAATACGAATGAGCGTGCAGAGATTAAACAAATTTAGATTAAGCAATTTAATTAAAAATCATTAAAAAAAACGGAACAAAAATAGAAAGTTGCCGTCCGAACGTGGCTGGCTGGGAAAATGGGCAAACGATTTAGTTAATAGATAGGAAATTAAGGGTCGCCGTTCTAAATATATAATACATATCCGCTTCAGGCGAATTCTACTTTACCACTCGCATAGATTCTGATCAAACATAAAAACAGTCTCATACAAAAAAATCTGTATTTTATTTTGCTTGGCTTATGGCATTTGTGCAAATATTATTCCCATCAAAAAATATTATGCAAATTTTGCGATGTGTTTTTATAAGACTTTTATAAGGAATTCATTTGCCTTTACCGGTCGATTGGGAGATTAAATGTGGCAATATTTACTCGCAGAATAAACATTTCAAATAAACCAAATGGAATAGAAATATCTAATTGTCTTGCTTATTCTTGCATATTCACAGTTCAGATTGACAACACTGTGTAAACGCGTAACTCCAATAACTTGACAAAACCCGGAATTTAAATGTTTTTATTTGTTTATAGTGGCTAACTATATAGCGGCTTTTATTGTTAGCTTTGTATATAATCTAATTTCAAATTAGCAATTAAAGCCAACAAATAAACAAACTTTCAATTGGTTGGGTTTTAATTGTTTTCCTTCGTTTCTTTTTGTTTTTTTTTTGTGTTTTTCTTAACAATTCTTTGTTATTTTGTGCCAGTATATTGTACTCGTATATCGTTAGGTATCAAAGGGTATACTAAGGTATACTTAATTTGTACAAATATATATCGTTGAATTGGTCCTAAAATTAGTATGCCAGTTCAAGCTAGAGATTTCTTATTCACAGAAAAACCCTTAGAAAAGTCGACTTGTGCCGAAAACCATCAAAATCGGTATTCAGAAATACTGTCATACTTCGTTTTTGAAGCTTTGATATAACTTTTAGAAAGTATGTGAAGTAAGGCCGCTTTTGAGATGGTACGAAATATGCAATACACCGTTTATTAAAATAAAAGTTTTGAAAAGTATTACACGGGTATTTATAGTCGGAACCTCCACTGCTTCTGATGACTTCGAAATTGCAAAGTGATGTTTCGCCTAGTTTTCATATCATTTTGACGGGCTTTATGTGTTGTCTAGACTCTAGAGTCTAGAGCGCCGCTGATGTTGTTGTTACTGTCGTTCGCTGTCGTAGTTGTGGCAGCTCATTGTTTTCTAGCGTGACTTTTCAGAATCATGCAACTTATAATTACAGCAATGTGACGATGAGTATCTGAGTATCCATGGGATACATACAGCCAAACAAACAAACTCAGTTAGGCAAATTGTAATGAAGTTTCGGCATGCGGATTTAGCGGAGCAGTCGGAGGGGCGCCAGCGAGGTGTGTGCGCTTTTTTCCTACTTGTACCTGTCTGTCGACGTGCCTTCCATCTATCAGTTAATGGCAATTTGACTCGGAATCAATTAAAAGCGTTTACAACGAACCCCTGAGATACTTTCGGTGTGTGCGGCGGGCAGACCTTGAAGCGTGGGCTTTGCCCCGCCACGACTCCGCCGTCAGCGTCGCACATCTCCTTTCCCTTAGCTATGTTAGTTTGAAAGGCAGATCGCCGACGACGGCAAACGCAAAATTCATCGAAATTTCATTGTAATTAAAATTGATAAATGACTGCGCGCCACTAAAACTGTTTTGTAGACACTATCAATTGCTTCCTGCGACTCGCATATCAAGTTAATATGCGAATTCGAGGCCGAGTGGAGCCGAGCAAAATAACCATGGGAGATGCACTTTAATTCACCAAAAGCCATTGTTTGCACTGAACTAATTAATCTTTTGAAGAACTTCGCCAGCCATTAATCGAAAGTCGCAAATGCAGACTTTGGATCATTTGGATGCCACACACTAAACAAAAACAAATTAATTTAAGACCTCTGTTAGAATGTGTTTGCGTCGACAAAAGCACTGCTTGCTCATTTACTTCCGCTAGTGACACTACAGAAACAGTACCCCCAGCAAAATATTTCCGCTGGCATAATGATAAGTGCGGATCGAAATGGCAACACTAACTAGAACACGCCAGGTAAGCTAGAAAGCGAAAATTTCAGCTGAACAATCTGCATGCACGAGTATACGAGTATAGGTATACTGTACTTATAGTACCCCGCCTAGGGCCAAAACAGTTGTATCTACAGGCGGCGATTGTGCCAGATTCCGGAGTGGATTAACTCGGCGGTTTAGCTCTGCGGACCACGCAGATTAATATGCCTTTGTTCTGTTTGTTGCTTCACCCACTCTTCTGGCACGCGCACACACAGATTGCGAAGATGCCACCAAGCCGCCAAGCCACCAAGCCGCCATCCCACAAATTCCAAATCGAATAGGTTTTGGAATCAAAAAGCATTGCGAATATGCACCGACCGTGTGGGCTGGCTGGGATTGATGTTGGGCTGGCCTGGGCTGGGATCGCGGCTACTAACTGGAGGATGAGTAATATCCACTGGGATTTGCCTGGCCCAGATCGAGATGCTGAATCACAGCTAATGGGGCGCAAACAAAGCAATTAACTCATCCAGCTGCTGCTGCCAGCTGGTTCTGCTCTGGCCTGGCCCGACCGAGCCGAGATGGCTGAACGAACAAGTCCTAAAGCTGATTTATTTAGCCCCCGCTAAGTGTCCCTAAGTGCCCAAGATTTGAGCCATCCTAACATTCGTTTAAATAGCAATTTAGTGAACGTGCAGTTGCCTTGTTCGTTCCCATCCCCATGCCATGCCATCTGTAAAGTGTGAGTATGTCAGCGTGCAAAAGTCAACGCGGGTTTATTGCCCCCGAGAAAATACATACAATGAAAATAAAATCGAGATGGTGGAGAGACTCGGCAACAGCTTTCGACAAGACGCTGAAATTAAATGAAATTAAATTGCTTATACCAACAAAATTCAGAAAATTATTGCTTATTACATCGTATGTACCATGCGAGTACGAGTATATGTAGTACACGTCCGAATAAACACTCGGACTACGTATCAATTCGAGTCTGGCGTGCACTTTCGGGCTGCCTGGCTGCCTGACTGCCTGACTGCTTATCATCAATCACCGCTCAGCTCAGGCTAAGGCTCAGGCTCAGATGAGGTTCGAGATGCTGGCTGATGGGCAGCGCGTTTGCAACCTGCGTTTGCAACCAGCACGTGCAGGCCAAATCGGTTAATGGCCCCAGCAAATCACGATCACACCAAACTATAATCAACCAAACAATAAGCAATCAGCAATCAGCAATCAGCAATCTACCTTCCACAAACTGCGCTTATCTGATCAGTGTGCAACTACTGGCAGGGCTTTTCATTCAGGCCCGTGCAGGTTATTAATACCATCGCCCTTTGAGCGGAAAACATTTGGACTATTGGCACTTGGGGACCAATGCAACCATTGACCTGCCTCGGCCCTTGCAAACGTTTCTGCTTCAAATTTTCAAATTTGTAATTTCACTTTCTTCGACGTGACAACAACTCTCGACAGCTACGTGGCTGCCATTACAAGCCGATCGCATAATGCTGTATTATGCAACGGCGAAAAATACAAAAATAGTTTGATTTCGCCGGCGGAGGAAAATTGTAAATTGTAAATTGAATTATAAATTCAGCTCCGGCCGCCGGGTTGCGTCATGGCCCCAAGATAGGGCCTAAGCGTGCTCTGAATCTCTTTCAAAATGCCTTGTTTATTGTTTCGGCAGATTCTTGGGAGTCGCGCTCTTAAAGCTGCCAACTGATGAAGTACTCTTTTGTTTCCGATCAAGATTCTGAAGAGGATTGGCTCTGGTGGTGGGCAGCGAAGTGCGAGCTGCGTAATCTTCTTATTAGATTGAGGCGATGCCTTCGGTTTCGGTTTGGTTTGCTTTAGTTTGGCCTGCTCAGCTCCACTTGAGTGCGCACCCATCGAGTTGCAGAAATAAAAACCCGATTTCAATTATAGTTCTCCCGCCATCTACAGCCCAACTACGAGATACATTTGTTCCGCTTGGCCAACCATTTTCGTGTCAAATGTGTGCTTCTTGAATGCTGGATTAAGGAATGTATCTTCTCGCTGAAAGGTTAGTCTCGGCAAACAGCAGCAGCGCCAGCAGCTACAATCGAAAGTTCGCTTGCGCTGCCATGGCACCCACTACTGCAGTTGTATCTGACGGATACTTCGGGTGTCAGCCGGAGCTCGTTTTTCGCTTCGAGACTCGTTTCGATTCGATTCGCCTCGCGCTGCGTTTTGCGTTGCGCTTTAGTTGGTCTCTGTGTCAGTGGAACTCTGAAATGCCACCTTGCCAGGGACTCGAAGTCGAATTCGGATTCGGATTCGCGTTTGCGTTCGTTTTCGTGTTCGTGTTCGCGTTCACCATGCACCATGCCCCATGCCTCGGGTATCTGTGGCATTCTGCTGTTGCGGCTGCTGCTGCTGCTGATGTTGCTGCTGCTGCTGCTGCAGGCAATGCTTCGTTGCACGACAAGAGCAACAGCTACGGCAGCAACAACTGCACCGCCGACGGATTGGTTTCAACTTTTCAAAAAAGTGAAAGGAGTTTCAAACATTTTTATATATATTATTAATATTATTATTATTCTCTTGTTTGCTGTTGCCAAATTAAACTTAAAGAAAAATGCGCACAAATACGCGAATATTTAATTTGACATTTATAAGGAAAACAACGTCGGAAAATCCAGTGAAAGGGAAACTCGATGAACTGATTTGATTGCTCTTCAAGTGGGCGGTGTGTGATCGAAGTTTAAAGATCTTTTGGTCTTATGCTGACCATTGAACCCTAAAACAAGGGCGGCCCAGCCGCAGCCCAGCTCAGCTAATGGTGAAAATTACTGGAAAATAAAACAAGGCTTTTCACTTAGCAAACAGCAGCAGCGACAAAAGCAATTCCGAGGCAGCAGCATCTGCGGCCCAACCCAAAACCCAAACAAGCCACAAATTGTTGCTGTAGTTTTTGCTAATGTTGTGGCAATTGTTCGTGTGTTTGCTCTTGCCTTTTGTTGTTTGTATGTTGTACAATGCACTCGAGTCATGCACATGAACATGCACATGCCAAAGAGTTGCGCCACCACCACAACCACCACCAGCTCCATCAGCACCACCAGCTCCACCAGCACCACTGGCACAGCAGTCAAGCACCTGAGACGAGCTAAATCTGAGACAGTGAGCGAGAGACTGAGGCAACTGAAACTGAAACTAACGGCCGCCGAGGGATCCAGCATGAATTGTGAGATCGAGATCTCTTGGCCAACTTTTAAATATGCAATCTTTTCGGGAATCAAGAAGGCAGTAAACTGCAATTTTATTGCACAAAGCCAGGCAGCCGAAGGCAGGGGAGATATAGTAAGAGTATTTCTAATTAAATCGGGAGTAATTATTGCATTAGATGCAAATGATTCTAAACGACTGAAAAGACCGCAAAGAGCAATAGAACGAGTGGTTCAAAGTTTTAACCCTGAAGACCCGAACTTGTTCAAACTCATTTTGTGAGAAAGCCACAGGTTGTAATGAAATTGCAACCGAAAAATTTCATCTTCCTTCGGCGGCTGGTTGGTGGATGGAACTTCTATGCGCAATGGCCATTGCCACAGCAACGGCGACGGCGACGGCATTGCAGGTGCAACAAAGTATCTGCCACTCTGTGTCCGTTTGTGGCTGCGTTTTGCCGTTTAGAGCGTGAAAGTGAAATCTTTTTTCCCAGTTTTACTTTTGTTGGATTTTCTTCAGACGCGCTTTTCTTTGATTTCTGTGTGGTCAAACAAAAAGTTTCTCGAAATAGGTTTTTTTCTGCTTCGCAGTGGTCAGTGAACCTTTTGGAAACCCACTCGATACTTACACAATACCCGAGCGGGCGCCAAGGGTGTTGGTGGGTTGGTGTTGTGCTTACGCTTACCTGCAATAAAGGGAAACGGAGTGGAGGTTAATCGGGAGAATAACGCAACTTTGAACGAAATTTATTATGCATACGACAGATAAACGTGTCGCTGCTAAAAAGATTCGAATAGACGAAATATACGATTGTGTTTAAAAATACACAAAAGAGACTCGGGAAATTCTGCGGGGTGCTTGGCAACCGACAAAAGGCAATGAAAATAAAAAGATAGCGAACGAGAACGAGATGATTCCCAAATGAGATTCCGCCAAGGTGCGCATTTTCTTTCAATTAATTTGGCTCACTTCTGCTTGTCTCCTCCCCCCTCTTCATCGTGTTTGTTTTCGCAAAATGTAGAATATTTAATTAGGCACCACCGGCAGGGTGAACCTACTGGCAAACAGATCCCGATCCCGATATTGGGATGTGTAAGGGGGCGCCCACTGTACGCCTTCTACAAAAATTGTCGCATTCCTGGCGCTATCTAGGACAGCATTTGTGTTCTAGATTCGACCGCTTGATCTATATCCGCCGCATATGCGAGTATGTATAAAAATATAGTAAATTTCTTCTTTCATATTTTTATTTAGGCTCACAAAGGTGTTTAAACAGCTGAAAGTTGCTCGTATTTGTTTTGTTTGCCATTGTTAAAAGCCAACAAAACGAATGACAATATGAGGAAACTATGACAACGTGTCGAGGCACATAGTTTACCGAGCTTGGGTTCGATAATTTAATGTTTTCAGCCATTCTGTTTGCACAGAGGGCCCAAAAATAACCAAAAGCAGGTAACCCCGACTCGCAGATACTTTTGTACTGGCATGCGTATGCACAAGCTTTGGGCTTTTGCTTCTGCCAGCCAGCCAGCGAACTTAATTCAATTAGCTGCGTCTGTCCTTAACTTGAACGTATCCATTTTTAATTAGAACGGTGCAAATTTCGCGTCGTTTGCCTACGCCAAATGCATACGGACCTGGCACATAGGCACACAGGCACACAGACACACTAGCCGCCAATCTATATATAATCAAAGTCAAAGATATTCTACGTACGAGTATGGGGCGTCGTCGCACTCGCTGTGTATCGCTGTGCGGCTAAATGTATCGCACATATGTAAATGCATATAGCTCAAAGCTCGCTCAGTTCGGTTCAGTTCAGTTCAGTTTCGGTTTTAGCTATAGTTGTAGTTTTTTGTGCATGAAATAAATGCCGATAGGCCGACAACAGCAACAACAGCAACAGCAGCTACAACAGCAACAGCAGCGACTGCAGAGCATTAGCAACAACAATTGCGACGGACAACGAACGCAGTGGCCGACCTTCGCCGTGTGCGGCATACAACGCTGCGCGCTGAAGGTTGACAATCAATAACACCAACAAAAGCAGCAACAACTGCTACTGCTACTGCTGCTGCTGCTGCTGCTGCTGCTGCGGCTGCTGCAGCCATGCCAGCACTAACAACAACCACATTAACTAGAGCACAACAACAACGAGCCATCGAAGCTGATTGCATTTTAAAGGGTTTTGTTTTACCGTCTTGGAGTTGGCCAATGCAACTCTGATTAAGCTCGCATGCATAATGAAGAATATGTTAAAAGCCCGTGTGCCAAATGCAAACGAAAGCCGATAGATAGATAGACCCCCTCCCGGGCCCAGTAACATAGGTTGATATGCAAACGAACCGAATGTGGGTAAATAGGTTAGCCAAATTTTGGAAAAAAGGGAGCAAGGAGAACAACTTTCTGATGAAAGTTAAACAAACGAAATAGTCAATGATCCACTGGCAGCTGGTAGTTATCTTTTAAGTATTTCAAATCGCATTAGATCTTATTCTAAATTTACTTTTCAACTCAAGATTCGCTTAGATAAAGACAAAGAGTTTTCGTATCGCAGCTTTGGATCTACCTGCGAGCTTGATGGTCGTAGAAGTCAACATAGGACGTTCCCTGACCCGCGGCAATCAAAGGAATTATTCAAAACGCAGTTTTATTACGACGCTGTGTGTGTGTATCTGCATCATTAAGCCAAAAAGGTTTTTTTTTTTTCGAAATGATTTCTGTTATTTACAAGTCACGAAGTCGGGCAACGCAAACTGCAATTAGGCTGTGGCGGGCTTTGCTGCCAAAGCAAACGGGCTGGCTTCAGGTGGGAAGGCACAGTTTGTGGGCTGGAAGAGATGTGGTGGCTTGGAGGTGAGATACCTCAAACGCCCCCACAAAGGCCTGGAAGAAAGAGCCGAGTTCGTTTGAGAGTTGCATTATTTAATTCTCGGATCTGATTGTAAATAGACAAGCAGGCTTAATCAGCTTACGTTCTGCGAGACACGTTCTGGGGCCCGGCCCACGTAATTAATATCTCCGAGATAAATACATTTCACGGCTTTGCCCCGGGGCAAGAATAGAAGTATTATGTATTCGGCGGCATCGGACTGTGATTCGGACAGAGCCTGAAGCTCTTTGAATGGGGTCAGAAGCCAGCAAACATCGTGGCAGAGACCGCAGAACGGAGAGGAGCTCAAGCCACTGGCAGACTTATGGCCCAGGTAGACTGAGTCTGAGCTTGGCTAATTTGAAGTCAGGTTATTAACCTCGGCAAACGAAATGTATATGCAGGAAAAAACTATGTTCGCGTGGTCCAACTAGCAGATGTGTTGGACAGATATGTGCCAAAGACTGAGACTGAGACCAGAACCTTACAGAGACCCCAGCAATTGTTTCCGAAGAACAAGTGCAGTGGATTAGCACATCGGATTAGATGGAAACAAAGTTGCTATTGCCATTGAGTTTGTTTGTGTTCCAACAAACGCGGGATGGACAAACACATGAACTGCAAACTGTTTAAACACCCTCTTGTGGAACATAAAATAGAAACAGAACATACAGGCTAGACGGTTGTTAACAATGCTTGGCAAATGACAACTTAATGTGAAAGGTGCTTTGAGTCGTCTGTATCTTGTTTTTTTGTACCTGGGCACGGGCACGCTCGAGCGTATTTATTTATTTTTCCCCATTTTTCCCCACATTGTTTACATAATTTCTTTTATTGAGGCTAGTATCAAATGCGTCTTTGGCTTTAGCCATGTGGACAGAGACGAAAATTTAAATTCCTATTCAGGTGACACAACGTGAACAAAATACAGACAACAAACAAGCCAAGACATTGCGCCAAGTGTTATATATAATGTAATGTAATTAGTGAGGGTTGCTTCAGTTGTTGTAGCTGTTGGATGCAACGTCAAATGTAATTTGCGTTTGTTGGCCTACCCTACACGTGACCAGACAACAGACAACGGAGGCCCACACCATATAAAATACAAATAGCAAAAACAGAAACAGAAACAACAGCAAAGCAAGAAAAACTGACCAAGACCAAGTCATGAGGTTTCTCTACAACCACTAAAATTGAAACTGACGTAGCTGCTTGTGAACCCGGATATGTGCTGGACTTAGGCGCATGTATATAAAATATTCGAAAATATATATAACATGTGTGTGTGTGCAGACATTTTGTATTTACTTGAAATTGAAATTGAATTTGAATACCAATTTCGAATTCCGCTTCCAATTTGAAATTCCAAGCCAAAAGCAACGTGAAAAGCAACGACGACAGAAGCCAGGCAGCACTAGCAATATGCATTGCATTTATTTAAACATCGTTAGCGAACTTTAGTTTTACGACCGACAACTACAATAATTTAGAGCAACACTACGCAGTTTTCCGTTCAAGGCATTTTTAAAATATATTTTTTAATGGACAACATAAATATCTGGCGGAGCTGTTTGTTCTTGAAACGCGTTTTGAACAGATTTCAAAAGTTAATCTACCGCATTTCCTCAAGAAAATCTAGCAGATTTAAATAGTATCCTCCAACAGGTAGGTCCCTAACCTGACTATTGCAATCATTTCCTAATAACTGAGTAGTACAGCCATGGGCAGCCCTTGGCTCTTTCGGCTCCCAGTGCTCCCAGTGCTCCCAAAGACAAAAATATGTTAATGTCTCGAAACAAGGGAATCGACCTGCCGGCTCCCAAATTGAAAATCTGTGCCCTTCGCTGGTCTAGTAAATGTCTCGAAGATCGGGGCTTTCTGATCTAAATAACATTAATATTGCCTTCTGCAGAGAAGCCAATAAACTATTGTGGACCCATCCTAGCTGTGTCCATCTCCATGTCCGTGTCCGTATCCGTGTCCGTGTCCGTAACATTTTGAATTCCTGCGGGTCATGAACAGCATCTGTTGTGTCTACGTGTGTTCCTGCCCGCCCATTCCAGCGACATCTGTTGCTGATTCTTCCATTTAATCGCTTGAAACTCAATACAATACAATACAATACGGCAACAATCAATGCGAATTCTTCAAACTTAATGAGCCAAAACCAAACTACAACGATAAACAGCCGAGAGTTGAATGCCATAAACGCACTCAAAGATACATAAAACGAAAAGCGAACGAAAAAACTTTAACGAGATTTGTCATTGATAGAGAGCGAGCAGCAGCAGTGCAGCCGAAAAAGAGAGACAGCGACAGCGTCAGCTCGACATCATGATACAGATAGATTTTTGCGCATTTAAGTTTCGCCATATGCTGCAACATGAGGGAAATATGGGGGGCGCTAGAGGGCTGGGTCGGGGGGTGGGGGGTGGGCGTGGTCTTGACATTTACCTTTGCATTGTACGAATCATGCCAATTTTCCGGTTTCATAAGAATGCTGGATGCGACAAGCGACAGGATGTGCAAAATACGAGTAGAATGGAAAAACGCACTTGCAGCAGCACTCCAGATGGCCGAGTGGGCGGCTGGGTGGGTTTTTCTTCGTTTGTTATTTGTTTGCTGGGTGCTTTGCTTTGCTTTGCCTTGCTTCGCCGGAGAAGCGAACAGCAATTATTTCTGCTTTTCTTTCAATTGCACTTATTGCACACTCGAGAGCACCGTACGCACACACGACTTCAGATGAGACGACTTCACAAATAAATGAACGAACACACGCGCGCACTCAAAATCGCTGTTTCTTATTTTGTTGTATACTCTTCTTTTAGGTGAATATATCTAGGCATATATGCTATGCATGTGCTAGTATGTTTTGCGCTTTTCTCCTCTTCGTCGACGAATAAGTCAGTATATTGCGTTTCGGTCACACGGCACGGCAGCGAAATCCTCCTGCCCTACAATTTGGCCAACAACATATGGTCCAAAAGGTAACTCTGCTTGGGTGTAGCTAGGCAAAACATATGTTGAGTGTTCCACTTGAGTGGCGGCGGGCTGTGGCCTGTGGGCTATGGGCTGTGGGTGGTGGCTGATGCTTTTTTCTGCCGAAAGCGAAGCAACAGTCCTGCTGCTGCTGTTTTCCAGAATGTTCCCGAGCGAATTGTCGTCGTCTGGTGGGTGGCAAGACGCAGGTCCCTCTTGTTGCTTCTTTCGTGGAATGGCTTTGATTCGGCGCTTGGCTTGGGAAATCTTTAGGTTTTCGCTTTTACCCGTACCTTGGCTCTTCTCGCTCTTATCGCTCTTCTGTGGATAGGACGACGGGAAAATCGCTAGTTGTCGGCTTGGCTCCCATCAGCGTTAAAATATATTTATTTTCAATTCAATTCTCCTTTTCTAACTGTGAATTTTGTTCAGTTCAGGGGTCTTGATTCAGGCTTTCGTGCGCGGTCACTTTCGTTGAACGACTGATTTCAACGGCAATTCCAATTGGCATGAAACTTGACTACGCGGCCATTCCAATTGAGTGGGAAAAGCTCGTCGGCGACGGCGGAAAGCTCGCTCAATTGAGTGAAAATGAAATAAAATGAAACTGCAGGCAGGCAGGCAAGCCCGTTGATCGCTCGCCGCTCGTTTCTTCGTTAGCTTACTGATCCCATTCGAAAGTTTAATTATATTTACGCGACCGACACTAGTTGCTATGCTATGCTGCGCTGTGCTGTGTTGTGTTGTCTTGTCGATTTATTTATTATTTTGTTGTTTTTCTATTTATTCGCTCGCCTGCTCATTTGGCCGTCGATTGTCGAAACCGGCAAAGCGGGCAAACTCCGATCAGAAGACAACAACAACACCCCAAACAGTCGGAGTGGTGTGTGCGCGAGAGCTTTGTTTCTGTCTTGGTAACGGCACAATTACGTCAGAAGCTCGCAGAGACAAGGACTAGGAGAGGGGAGGTGGGGTGCTGGCACTGTTGCTGGCGCGCGAAAGCTCTTTGTCGGAGGCACTCAAATTTGTCTTTTTTTTCTTTTTTGGACAACACAGGCATAATTTTCTTAAATGTAAAATTTACGAAAAAATATGCCTTAATCCCCCCCTAATCATTGTATTTCGACCCAAAAGCCTGATCACCAGTAACTGTTTCTAAAGTCTTGGTTTTTGCTCTTCAGCTTCGCAGTCAGTCATCGAAATTTTTGTCGTTGTTGTGTTTTTGTCTTTGTTTGGTAAACTATTCGCTCGCTTGACTTTATTTTTAGTAATAAACAATTTATTTATATTCGCATCTATTTGCTCTGCTCTTCAATGAGTGGTTTATTTTCGTAAAATCACTTGAGATCATGTATACGCCGTGTGGGCCATTGGATTTTGAAGAACTGATGACAGACTGAAGAGACTCGAAAATCATTACCAACAAATATGTAACATACTTCTCTACTTCTGAGTAAATTATACACGAATTATTTACGGATCAAATTCTAAAGGGGAGATTACGTATACGCAGTGTAGGTTATAATGACAAATTCATATTCTTCAATAAAGTGAAAGCATGTACATATGTAGGTATGTATGTACTAGAATGCATTGACCAAAAACACGCATACAATCAACTGATAGCCGCTGAGAATATGCTTTCTCAATTTTGCTGCCCTGCCTAATGATCTTACTCACGCTATCAGCACACATGCATTTGCTTGGCATTTGCGGATCGTCAGGAGTTATCGAGCAGTCGGGAGCAGTGGAGCTGCAGGCAGCAACAAATGGCCCAAACATCCGTAGCACCGGAGCACTGTAGCACCGATGGCTGTGGGCCGCGCTAATTGCAATTAGTTATGACGGTGACGTCGAGGGGTGCTCGCTGACAGACACGTGCCAAAGCACCGGGATGGTTGCAGCGATGGCAGAGGGTTCTGCGGGTTCCTCCTGCTATCACAAACATATGCATTTCCCCCATTGTTTGCCGCTCGTGTCGTAAAAATAGTTTAAAGCCCTACAAAACCACCGAAAACCACGACAATAAACACAAAACGGAGCAAAACAAAAACTGCTAATGCGCCAGAGATAGATAGTGGGACGACGCTTGAATTCGTGGCCCAAACATGTGACTACTCCGGCCAATAATTAATTTATAAATTACGTTCTAAAATAAGAGTCGGGCTTAAAGGTACCTCGGCAGTAATGGAATGAACAACAGCCAATAGCCAAGCCAAATCAACAACGACAACCGCAATACTGTCTGCAGAAAAGACCTTGCTTTCGATTTTTTAAAATGTGTTTACCACACTCTCAAGCACCTACACACACAATCGCACGAACAAGAAACGTTCAAATTGCTATTTTATTTACTGAAATCGGCGACGCTGAATTCCAACAACGAAGAACACCAATAAAAAATACAAAATTAATATTGGCAAAAAAGATTGGAGCGTAAAACGCTTAAAACACAAACAATTTAGACAGCAAAATCAATTTAAAATCAGGCTCCCCTCCAAAATTTGTTCTGAATAGGAAAAAACATAAATATTGAGCGATTAGACTCAATCTAGGATTTTCAATCTATTATAAATTGCATCTTCGATGTGATCCCCGCCCCATTGAATACCAGCTGATGCAAATACCAATTACTATCCCCATTGGTTTTTGCCCTTGTCTTTCAACCGAAAACACGATTCCCGCCCCGCCTCCCCTGCCGCTTTTTCGCGTCCCAGTCGCAATCGCCTGGTTTTTGATAGCGATAGCGATGCTCGAGTGCTTTGGTTCAACCGCAAAAGGCTCAACAGCAACAACCTCTGGTCAACCAGCAACGGCACAAACAAAAACCAAAGCCAACAGCAGCCACATCACAGCACAGCAACAAGTTCTTGCTGGAACTTGTTGACGACTTTGCTTTGCTCGACTGGCCAAAAAGTGTTTTGCTTTACTTTTGGTCTTTATACCTGTGCTGTGCTGTGCACCAGGGCACCAATCTGTGTGTCTGTGTATCTGTCCGTGCGTATCTATGTGTCGCCGTCGAGTTTTATATGTAGATAGATAGGTGTATAAGAGACACCTTTCAAGACTGGTTTAGTTTGCCCGGCTTGCCCGCTGTCTTGTCTTGCATTTTCCAGGCCCTGCCCCGCAGCCCTCCCATTGGCGTTCCGCCAATGCTGCGCTGCTGCTCTAATGCAATCAAATCTGCCTGAAAGTGCAAGTGTGTGTGTATCGGAGTGGCGTTGGCCATATTGGGTGTTGGCCAGCAGCTGTTAGTTGTTGGTATTTGTACTGCCCGCTGTTGTTGCGTCTTTGGTGGCTTTAGAAAAAAATGTCGCTTGATTATACCTGACCAAGAGAAGGCAACGCGAATATTTGAAATATTGAATTAAGACCAAAGTCTACTTTGTCCCAAGAATCGCTTTAGGGGAGCGAACACCGCTTTAGAACGTTTTCCTTCTGGCCGCCACAGCCAGCCCACAAGATTCATGGCCACTTTTTACCTTATCGGCGCTGCTTTTAAATTTTTTACATTTCAGCCCGCTGTTTAACCGATAATTGCATTCGCTTTTTATGCAAGAATTTCAAAATGCAAGCCAAACTCGCACCAGCGGCGGAGCTAAACAAAAAGTGAAAGTCAACCAGACTCGGTAGGCCAATAGCAGCCGCCAGCCAAGCTCAAACATTACGTATACGCAGCGTGGATCAGCCGGCAAAGGGCAACGGCAGCGGCAGAGGCAGTGGCAAAAGAAGTGCAGACAGAACGCCACCGAAAGTGGCATCCTCTATTCCACACACGTTCTGCCGCTGACGGCGTGGATGGTTGCAGATTTACGATCTCCCCTCGTCACACGCCCACGCAGCAACGGCCTTAATTGCGTTCATTTCGGTGTTTCCGAAAGTGTGTGCCACTCGAGGGGGGAGTGTGTGTGCGGCAGCACGTCAAGAAACGGCTCCAAGGGCAGTCGCCGCAACTGCAGCACCACCAGCACCACCAGCATGCAACGCATGCACTCCACATAAATTGCACAGTCAAGATTCGCTTTGGAGCCCACTCACACACAGGGATTGTGCCTCTTGGATTTATTCGTAATCACAAGCTTGCTAGAATCGTTCTGACCCTTTAAATCTCCAGTATATTTTCTTTAATATTTTTGCTCTTTTAAATTTCATATGGTAATGTATTGAGAACCGTTTGGCGTTCTTGGTCCACTCACTGTAGCAACGCTCACTTTGCAGACATGGACACATTAGAATGGCTTGCGGCTGGAACTGGTTACAGCAGCTGTGTCCTAACACTCTTCAGTCCCTGTCAGGCCGAGTATCCAAGCTACCAAGTCACCAAACAACGCCTCCATGGAGTCAACAGCCTCCGCTAACGAGCTCGTGCAGCTCCAGCTACAGCTCCAGCTTCGGCTCCATCTCCAGTCCGAGAGCAAAGCTTCCATTTCAACACAAGAGTTGCCATGAACCAATTTGATAATACAAAGACCCGACTCAAAATACAAACACGCAGGCACAGCAATTATTGTTATTCGGTTGGAGTTTGTTCTACCATTTTGGGTTGCAAATTGAAAGTTGGTTAGCGAGTCTGGGTCTCTCGGCGAATGAAACGAACGGAGCTTGAAGCGTCGACACTTGCCCAACGCCTAAACCAATGGTAAATATCCTGTCGCCTTACTGACGCCGACGTGCCAAGCCAACATAAGGCCAGGTCCAGGGACAAGGGCAGGGACGAGGACGAGGACGACGTCGAGGTCATTTTAATTCGGAGGGTTGGCCAAACCCTTTGGCACTTCGAGAAATACTTGAATACACTTCATAAATCACTGAGGTTTGAAGTTTGAAGACTGTGAGCACACAGAAAACGGCATTGCAACAAACTTTACTTTACTTGCATGTATGCAAAATCTTAGTGTTTCTAAAAATAAATATATTCAACATTTGTTACCTATACCATGAAGTCACAGCACATATTTTGCCAAGTGCTCTTGTGTGGGAGTAAACACCAAAATGCTCGTATATTGCTGCCAAGCATTTACACGCTGCGCGTTATCACGGCGACGCACACCGCAGGACGAAAAGGATCCGGACCGCAGCTTAGCCCACAAAGAAGAAGCTGAAGCAACCGCCCGCCCTCAGTTTCACTTCCGTTGGGTGCCCACGCTCCCGTTCCCGCTCCCGTT
This sequence comes from Drosophila ironensis, assembly GCA_021223825.1. Classification (NCBI taxonomy): domain Eukaryota; kingdom Metazoa; phylum Arthropoda; class Insecta; order Diptera; family Drosophilidae; genus Drosophila; species Drosophila ironensis. Next base: position 2,383,943 of record JAJJHQ010008764.1, on the reverse strand, counting down.
CCCGCTCCCGCTCACCCTTGCCTTGTGCCGCTTTCCAAATTCGATTCCAATTTCAGAGTGCGATGGTATTATTCTCGACTGAGTGACTCGCCTTATTTGCAATTTAGTTGGCTAAAAATAGAACTCCCATTGGCGGTGGCGTGGGCAGCGCATCGGAGAAAAGCGGCAAACACGTTAAGAACAAAAGCAAAACAGCAAATTGAAAGAAAATAACAGACAAAAGAAAAGCGTGAAATTTGAGGAGTGTTCTACAGACACGACCAAATGCTCTATCCATTTTCCTGTGAAAATATCCGAGAGTTGACCTCTCGAAGCGAGAGCCATTCACAAACTTTCATTGCACGATGAGGCCCCAACCTGAGCTTGATTTGCACCTTTATTTCTGTTGCCCTAGCTCTTTTAGGACAAACCAGACACCTACGCCAAGGGAGGATGCCAGAAGCCTAGGGCACTCACAGGGCGACGCAGAGAACCACAAGTCCAGACATCCTCGCCAGCAACCAGCGCCTGGTGCCCCGAACGACGTCAACGGTAAATTGAGTAAGTAATGAAAAATCGATAAGCCGGCTCACAACTGGCGTCCGTACGAAGATGCCAAGTGGCGAGGATTGCGCGAAAATGGGGATATCGTGGTGCCTCTTAGTCAACAGGAGGTTGGCAGCCGACAGGCGCCCATTGGCCTTAAATGATTGTCGCGCACCAAGAAAAATAATATCGAGTATTTTACGAGTATGCTACATACTGTACGCAAGGAATACGAGTACATACAATCATGAGGATGAACACTAAATGTGTAGTTGCAATATTTTTAAATTACAATTTTATGGGTTATGATTCTTTATTTTTCTTGAAGTGTGCTGAAGGACCTGCGCATCGGAAGGATTTGACAAGGCTGCTGGCGCCTGTTGCCAGCATGAACCGTACCGAAGTCAAAAACTGTGAACGAACCGAACAGGAGAGGGCGACAAGGGGTTCCCCAGCACCAGGACGAGGTGGCCGCTGGCACTTGTTTGAAGGGGCGTGTCCTTTGCCCATGCATGTGGCGCCGTACTATCGACGAGGGCGTCGGCGTGGGCGTGGGCGTGCGCATGACCAGCAATATAACATTCAATTAAGTGCAATTTAAGCTAAACTAGTGCATTACGTAAGTCCTGCTCGGAGCGAGACCGGATTGGCTCTGGAATTGCCCGACTGGGCGAGCACATATAATTATCGTTAACAATGGAGTTGTTGTTGCTTTGACTTAAAGGAATTCTGATGTAATCATAAATGCCCCTTTTATCCGTCCCTACATTGCAGAAGAGCTGAAGGGAAGCTCGCAAAAGAGTAGATTTGGATCCCCATGGGGAAATGAACCATACGCATCTAAAGCTTTTACGCATTTCCTGTTAAAATAGTGAAAAGAATTCACAAAACTATCGAGGCTGGGGATATGCCCCGACTTCCTTGGTACTCACTTCAGGGAGCTCTGGGAGCTCCGGGGGCCAAAGCATCGTTTCAGCCAAATCGGAATTGATGCGAGGCGCGTTATCTTGCGGTCACATCCGGTCGCAAATCCAGCCAAATAGCGACCCACCCAATCCCTCACCCACAAGGCTACCTTGTTATTGGCTCCCATATGCTGTTTGCCGCTCTTTTGCGTACGTTACAAGATGCATGCCCACGCCCACGCCTACGCCGCTGCCGCCCACGCTTCTGGGAATTACGCATGCTGACGTCACCATGAATGACCGAAATCGAAAGCTCAGCGCAGAAAAGAGAGAGTAGAACCTTCCAGCAGACGCCGCAAACTGCGTCATTCATTCATGGATACCAAAAACTTTTGTCGTAGGTTGGGCACGTCAAAATGTGGAGGAGTGTCAGAGGATGGCAACGTTTGGGTTTAGGTTTGGGTTGGCGTTGGCGTTGGGGCTGGGGCTTGGGCCGGGTCGGGTTGGGGCGGTACAACCGTGCATTTCATTCATAAAATCGTGTTGAGTGGAAGCACAATAGCAAGTCCTTCGTTGACCTTCGCCAGTGCGCAGGCCTTGAGTGAAAGCTGCAGAGTAATGGGGCAAACATGCAAACAAAAAAGATGCGTAAAAAGCGAGCAAGTGACCTTTTGACGCGCATCCATCCAAACTAGAAGAGATTCCAAGCCGGCTTCGCATATGGCCAGAATCGCAATCGCATGGGGCCGCAAGAAACTCTCGCAACTTATACGAGTAGTATTGCACCTCACTGCACACGCCAGGCCCAATAAACTCATCAAGTTATGCCGACCAGCCTGGCAAAAGGGGGTGGACGCTGGAGCAACTGGGGAGGGGCAAGGCAGGCGGCGGGCAGGGGCAAATCTCACTCACTCATTCGATTTCAAGGTTGATTCGAAATGTCAAAATTGCAGATGCGACGTCTTCGAATCAAGTTTGCACTTGGCTGCGAATCGAAACGAGTTATCGAATCCAATCCCATCGAAAGAGCATTGGAGCAAAATAATACTAATGATCAGCATGATAATAATGACGATGCGATGGCGGCGAGAGTCGGGCAGGGAGGGGTTGGGGGGCGCCAGAAAAGCCAGAGAAGGCAAAACCTTTTGGATTCCACAACCAAACCCGTATTATAATTTATTGTGTAATGAATGCAACAAATGCCCAAGTCAGAAAATCAGCAAGCCGAATGGCTAGCTACCCAACCTGAGGATTTGAAAAACCTCCATGGAACTCAAAGAGCTTGTAATAAACCGTTCGCTGTAATTTAAGTTTGCCAGGAATAAAACACTCTCGCAAAGCATTGTAAGAATTCGAGTACCTGCCACATCTCAAACACGAAAGCGTTCTCCAACTGAATCAAGGCAAGTGAAACAGGGCAAGTACGAGTATCTGTAAATGTTTCCCCGCCTGTTGCAGACAAACAACAACAGCAAGCGAATACATTGTACCGTTGCTTTATTGAGAAGCTCCAGCCTCAGAAACAGGGGGCAAAATAATTGAAAGTCAATTGAATGCTTTGGGCGAGACCGGGCCCGATCCGCCGTTGTTTTTGGGAGTTTTGGGCTTTGTCTTGTCGAGTCGAGTGGAGTCGATTGGCGAGTAGAAACCCAAGTCACTTGCATCCGAAGTCGCAAACGCAAAAATGCAGTTTAGCCTGGCTAAGCTCGGTTCGCAGCCGAGAGTTTTGTATCTGTTTCTTGGGGTTCGCTCGCTTGTTTTCTTCATTTTGTTTCGAGTGGTTCTTTACGAAAATTCATAAGCCAGCAGCATGCATACATACATATGTACATATGTGTAGACAAAAGTGAATGTCCACCAAAAAGTCCTTGAAACCTGAAACCGATCTTTCCAGTTTGGCGCACAGAGACACAGTGAACTGTAGCTGTAGCTGTAGCTGTAGCGTTGGTGCTCCGCGGTAGTTAGTGCAGGTTATACACTCGGAGAGACGTCCGTCTCTTTAGATTGTTATATGATTATGTAGGTATTGAAATTTATTAAGTTTTCAAGTTTCAAGATTGTAAAACATCTTCCATTCTGCCATCAGTTGATCACAGACTATTCAAAGTCGCCCTATGATTGTTTTATTAATAATTGATGGAGTATAGTGTTGGTTGCGAACATTTGCCCTGTTATCTTTAGGTGTAATCATGTTTCTTTAGTGCACTTCTAGCCACACTGCTTCTGTCAATTTTCAGCGTGAAGCTGTAGGCCAGCTCCATTTGGCTCGGCAACCTGGGCCGGAGTGTCGGACTGTGGCCTGGGCTTGGGCTTGGGCTTGGGTAAATCCTTCATTCACCTGATCGTTCGAGAGGGGCCGCAGAAGGCCAAAAAGTATTTGGGTTTCCAAGGGGTGCGGTTGGCTTCGAGATAAATCAAAATACAATAAATCGTTTGACACAGCGAACAAAAATTGATTGTATATTCAACAAACCGATAACGGAGAGAGCAGCCCAGATCCGGGACACATTCTTGGCACTACAGATATACTATGTACGAGTATATATATTCTATATATTCTTGTCAATGGTATAGAAATGTGCGCATGTATTCGCACAAAATCCTGAACATCATATTCTCTCAGACCCAATTAAAAAAAAATTAAAAAATGGTTAGGGGAATTGGAACCTGATCGCTGCCGTCGCTCACGGTGCTGTACAATGGGCCATAATGCGATTACATAACAATTTTGATCCAAGCGGAACAATCAAGCGGGCTCAGCATCCAGTATTTAAGAGTGCCAGTGTGTGTGCCCGAGTGTTATAGATCAAATCAAAGCACCAATGGCTTTGACCAAACCCAAAAGCTTAAGGCTGAAGCTGTAACTGAAACTGAAACGGAATCGCGTTAGGCCAACTGAAGTAAACCGAATTGAACTGAACTGAAGTGAACTGAAATGAAGTGAAGTAAAGCGTGGCTGCTGGGGCGCAGTTTAAGCCACCTGCATTGGATTGACATTGAAGGTGCTTCGTTGTTGTTGAACTTTTTGCTGCTGGCCGTTCTGCGCTGCGGCAAAGACCAAGCGACCAGGCGACCAAGCCAAACCTACCAATGTTTGTTGGTGCTATAAATGCGTCCAGATTAGATGCCTGTAGTTGTTGGTGGCTGCCTTTCATTTCTTGCAATTGGCGTTTTAATTTGCCTGCTTAACCACATCTACAATAGCAGCAGCCGCAACGGCAACAACATGGCAAATGAATATGCATGCAAAACCAAATCAGCTTATACAATGGGATTTATATTCATAACCATTAATACAAACGTACATACACGAGTGAATACTTGTAGTATTTATGTGCCAGACATGACAAATCAAACTAAAACGATTATATGTAGTTATTGAACAAATTTTGACCCCCTCAAGGGCCTGGCAAACTATTAAATAATCCAGAAACTTCTCTGATTATTTAAAACGCATTTAGCCTTACATCTGTGTAGATTAAAAAGTCTGTACCTTAAGCTACAAATGGTATAATACGGTTGCGCAAATGTATGGGAGGAGGCATTTCCGACCCCAAAAATATATAGGTATATTTTTGATCAGCACTAACAGCCGAGTCGATATATGTAGTCATGTTGGTCTGTTTGTCTGCCTGTCTGTATGTATGAACACATTGTTCTCGGAGATGGTATAAGCTGGAGATGTATTTATTTTTGCTTTTGGTGCGCTATACATGTACGTAGATCAAGTTTATTTCAAATTTTCGCCACACCCCTTTTCGCCTTCGGAATTTGAGATGGTAAAAGCAAGACATATTTTCTACTTAATTTTTGTCACGACACCTTTCCAGCACAAATATTAAAAACATGTAAAATTTGCTAAAATAAAACTATTAAAATCAGAAACTTGTAAATGGTTACTATCCGCTTTGTAGCTAATAATACAATTTTGAAAGGCGCAAGCCAATTTAAAAAAAACATGTGTATGTACACCTACATAAGCAAGTACGTTCGTACATATGTATATATGTTATTAAGTGGAGCATTAATTACTCAAGCCGTAATAACAATATTCGAGCGAGTAATTGCTATAAGGTCTTCGGCTGTCGATGTGCTCGAGCACATACCTCACTCGAGTGTTGAAACCCTTCAAAATAACTAAAAACTTGATATAGTGTTGGCTCTTCTTTCGTTTTTGTTTTTATTTTATAGGTATTTTGCGCATTAGCAGCGAAACCAAGTTGGCAATAGTCGCAAGACAAAAGCAAAACAAAAGATACTAAAAGTAAATAAATAATAACACAAACACACACACAGTGATTTTAAGGCATTCCAGCACCTGTTTAGTAAAGTTTTGCGTGAAGTCACATTATAAATTCCAAGAAACCATCGCAAAAAGATAAATTCCAAATGCATAAACGGTTTCTTGCACCGATATTTTTCGCGTGTATAGTATCTGTACATATATTGTTGTCCATGTGTATCTGCCTTGCGAACGACCTTGCCAAAGGCAATCTTTAAGCGGAGTGGAAAAAATGACTCTTCGACTTTGGCAATAAAAGAATTAGCGGCTCCTAATGCGCAAGCGCAACTGAAAAATTGCCAGCGAAAAAACTGCGTATTTTTTGTTATTCGCTTCCCCTTCTATTCGGGCTCCAGCAAAGCAACAACAATAGCGGAACAATAAACGATTTGGAGTAAAGTGGAATTGGAGTCATAAATAGATTTCAATATAGAATATAACGTCCGTTTCAACACATCCGCATTCTAAGATACGCTCCAAATCGAAACAAACAACTAAGAACGATTATAGTCGAATGTCTCGACTATAAATACCCGGTTCTCAGTTTCTACCTGAGAAGTTCGCGTAATGTTGCTATGGATAAGCTTGTCGCTGCAACACGTTTTTGTCATTTGAGCGGGAAAAAGTGGGCCTAAACGGCTGATTTTCGCAACAAAAATAGGTATTGGCGGTACAGATGTACTATCCAAATTTAGTGATTCTTTAATTAACATTGGGGATGCTACAAAATTTTTAAAACAAACTTGTGCTGAACTGGTACCACACAATAATGAATATGCAATTATATTTTCTCCATCTATTATAGTCTCCAAGACCAAGGCGTTCTTTTTATGGGGACAGAAAAGCTTCCATCTCCCTGTTACATACATAAATTTTCAAGTACCGGGTATAAAAATGCAATTTAATTATTAATTTGAAGAGGGAAAAGCATCGCCAAGTTATGATTATATGTCAATGCTAATAGTTTTCGAGTATTCGATGGGATTTCAGCACGTGAGGGGGCTGATTCACTCCAGATTCGCTGCTAACAGAAGTCAATATTCAATTGTTTACTCACTTCAATTATATGCAGTTGTTGACAAGCGACTCAGAATAATTACAATCTGATCTTACATGCATTGCAAATCATTAGAAGACCGACATCGATGCAGCGATAAATTTCTTTAAATAGCTATGGTCGGTTTGAGTTTACTACGTTACAAGTCTTCATTCAATTATAAATTAAACCTCTTGATTGGATTGCGATCACCTTTAGACCCACATTTATTATTCGATTCATCATTTCGTAACACAAAATTTGGCAAAACAATTAATCTATTTTTGCCCCGTCATAATTATAGGAAAATTGGTTCGAATTATATTTTATATATTGAGCTTAGTGTCTTTTTTTTAGCGAGTCACACTGAAGCGTAAACAAAAACATTTTACCACAACCACATCCATTCCACTCGACCCCCTTATTACTGTTGGAATATGTATTTGATTTAACCTTACCACAAATTGATGTGTGGATGTGTGTTCTCATTATTTTTGACAACAAAAAATGAAGACAGCCCAAAACAGTTGATAATTGCCGGAAGTAACTTGTGTCACGCACAGACACACAAAACCTCATTCCGTGCAGATAGACAATAGATAAATTGTATTTTTTATCAGAAAGCAATTGAACAACATTGGAATCTATTTCTAGGCTTTGCTTCTTAGAAACGCAATTGCACAATATTTATCAGCCGGGCAAAACCAAAAATAATTCCGCTGAAACGGATACTTCGGTACTTCGAAGACTTTTCATTATACGGTCTTTCCCTCTCTCTGTATGGGATTATCGCTCGTTTACAGAAGCTGATTTAAATGTCAGAGAGCCGGCTATAAAGCGCTACCCAAGCATAAATGTTAAATGTCTTTTAAATACCAAATTGAGGAGGCCCCTAATAAACACACAAACATGAAAGGAACACCATCTAATGAGCCAATCGAATGCTCTAAGGCAAAAAATATGTTTATGCGATTCGATTTTGCTGCCAGAAATTCCGTCATTTCGATTATATGGCACTTTGTAGATGTATGACATCTCGCCAAGATCTTGAGACGTTTCCCCAAAGTACTTAACGCATTTTAATAATAAACCGAAAGCTCTCTCCTGCTTCACATACTTGCTTGGAACTTTGAATTCGAAAACCCAAATATTTGTTTTTGTAAAACACACCAATTTTAAGGTCAGATGATGGCATCCGTAATGATTTGTTTAATGTGTCGCGTAAACTTATAATACCCTCTTTAAGTGTATTACAACAACAATAATTCGAAGCAGAAACTGCAACACAAACACAGCCGTGGCGGCAAAATGCCGATTGCAAGTCAAACTCAGAGATTAGGCGAGTTGAAAAAAATTTGAAAGGTGCACGCGAATGCATTGCAAGGCATTTTGTTGCATTTGCAACAATGGAATGCAAGTGGCAGTGGCTAACAAGTAATTTACGTACACAATCCAACACACACACACACACACACACACGTGTTTTCTAACCAATTTTAGGTCTGTCGAAAAACTAACAGGCATATGTGTAAGTATCTTGAAGTTGGAAAATAAATGCAGATTAAAATGGAGAACCCTAGGGCACTCACGTTTCCTGTCCGCAGTTAAATTAGACTATCTAAAGACGAGTATTTAAATTCTTATCGAGAAATCTTATCTAAATGCCCAATTGTTTAATAATGCAGTCCGTTTCCGGTGGCATTTCGCATAAAGCTTTATTTAAAGAGCAAATGGACTGTGCCGACGTTTTGTTTCACAGGAAAGGAAAGGAAACTACAGCAGAAGTTATGCATAATTGTTTTAAAAGAACAATACCAACAACGGAAGCGAGAAAGAAAAGAATGGAATGGAAAGAATGGAACGGAAATTTCGAACCATTTCACTCACTTTTATGACAATTATAAAATCCCATGCGGTCATAGGCTTCGCCCTACTATCAGTCGAATCCAGTGCAGTTCCTGTTCCACAGATTCATTGAGAAGCGCGCCGTGACAGGCGATGGCCGCTTTGAGCCACGGTTATCAACAGAGGCCCACACAATGTAGACGGATTTGCGTTACGATCGACGAGCTGCCAAGTCAAGTGGTCGTGTTCCCGCTGTTCCCGTACGTATTGCCAGCGAATCAATGCAATCTCGGATCTACAAAGTGCCTTAAAAATAAATACCTACTGCTTCTTTGATTGGAATGCGTCTCAATCTCTCAATACGGACCCACCACCCACCACTCACCTCCCTCCGCCAAACGGCATGCGGTGCGCCTTATCAATATCAAATTGAACTTGTATTTTCTACATTTCTAGCTCTCTCACACGCTGCGTGTTTTCGCTTTCTTATCGCGTCAGCAGCGGCACCTACCCACAAAGGAAAATAATAAACAAAGCATATGCATTTGTTTGTGTGGTGGCCGGCCGCAAACATTTCAAGTTCCTCTGCATTTCTTTCCCCTTATCGGGGCTGACCATTTTCATGGTTTTCTTTATGGTCTTATGTGTTTGTCCATTATTATGAACGCACTGCCAAGCACACACTTAAAAGCCGCAGTTCACATCACCAGCAAATTGATACTGCAAGCCGGATTCCCGAAGATTACAATAACGATCCTCACTGATAAAACTGCCAAAGCAACTGATGTTACGCTGCATTACTTTATTTGACTATACCAGCGAAGGGCACAGATTTTCAACTTGGGAGCCGGAATGTCGATTCCCTTGTTTCGAGACATTCACAGCTTTTTGTTTTTGGGAGCACTGGGAGCCGAAAGAGCCAAGGGCTGCCCATCGATGGACTATACCATCGCTTTACTCCCCAATTGCTGATTTGCGTATTTTTTTACACGGTTCTTAAAAATAAGGTATATAGATTTCATACGAATGTAAACGGGAAAAGAAAGATTTCCGACCCCATAAATATTCCCCCATATATGTATACTCTTGATCAGCATCAACAGCCGAGTCGATCTAGCAATGTCCGTCTGTCCGTATGAACGGCTACATTTTGGAGACTATGATAGAGAACAAATAATTGCGGTTTAAAATTGTATACCAGTTCAAAACAAGATTGTTTTAAAAATCGGCTGCTATAATATTGAATGCTATAATAGTTTATTCAAATCCGTAATGTTAATCAATGGTCGAAACTGAGAGCCGGGTATTTATGGTCGAGACACTCGACTTCCGCCATTACAAACACTATAAAAATGTTTATATTTAAACTATTTATTAAAAAAATGTTTATATTTAAACTATTTAGGATATATTTTTTCCTGCTTCCAATTATTTGGATCAGTGATACTTTTGATATAAAAAGACTTTGAAAAACTCGTCTTAGGCTGTTCTTGACAAAAATTTTACATGTTAAAATGTTAGGGGAAACAGGATTTCCTTGCCTATTTTTAGGCTCAGCTTAAAAGCTGGCTCCAGTCGACTGCAGACGTTACGAATGATCGTCGCCTAGGCGCTTAGCAATTTTAAGAAGAAAAGGCCGTTCTGTGTAGCCTGGGGGCTGTTGTATTGATGTAGAAAATTCGGATAGTCATGCAACTTTCTATCCACCTTGGGATTGCTCTTTTCTTTGTTGCCTTCGCTATCAAATTTATTATATTTTGCACGCTTTCTGGCAGCAACGATAAGCGCTTAGAATCTCGAGCACACGTGATAGGTGCCCCTTTACGAGCCCCTCGACCCTCGCCTCAGGCTCGACTCTCGCCACCAACCCTGACAATCCATTTCTTTTAATTTTTAATTTTCTCTGCCACGGATTTCCATAATCAAAAAATCGCACACCACTGCATTTTTGGCCCACACATTTAATTTTTTCGTTGCTCCCGAACGATTTTTGTCAGCCAAATCATATTTATAAATGATTTTACTACGCAGTTGAGTTGGTGGAAGCGAACTGAAGCCAAAGTTGGCCCCACACAGCTGTGGCAATTTTCGAAAACAATATGCAATTCGGTAGCGCAATATTTACTGAGCCAAATAATAGTAGAAAAATATAATAATTAGGAAAAGAGCTTCCATATATTTGCAGGGAACGCCATATATTCGCACTTTGACATGTGGACGTATGTCCACATACGCATGCATACACATACATATGTATATGTGTGTATGTAGACATTTAAAATATATTTAGCCATATTCATTATCATAGAAAAATCAACTGGAAAAGCTTACTTGAGCTGGATTTGAGGGGAGAGTTATATCAGCTGCCTTTGCTCCAATGAAAAGTTCGTAACTCAGACGGTTCGGTTCTTTGTAAACAATTTCCACCTGTCCATATAGGAGCACATTCATCGGCATACACATAATCAAGTGAAGCTTGACGTAAGCAGAAGAGTTGCTATATTTTTTTTTCAATATATAAGAACCCATTTGTGTACATTCGTGCCTTGCCTGATAAGCTTCAGAATGTTTGCAAATCTCTGACGAGATTCGAACCGTGTCTGGAAATCCCCCGACCCTGAGCCTAGCCTACCTACCGCATCTGTGTTTAGTATTTATTGAATATGCGTGTCGTAACCATAGGATGCTCACAACAAATATACATGCTCCATATTTTAGTAAGTATTCGTTATCTCGTACGACTTATAGTAGAAGGGAAATGTTACTTCGAAGTGTATAGTATATGTAGATTCTTTTCTAAGGTTACTCTAAATATACCTTTCTTTGATCACTATCTTCCTTGGGCTTCTTGCCGCTTCCTGTGATAACTTGTCTTAAAAGATAACCGGTCGAGGCGATAATTTCATTAATGATAGCTCTTATCACTTAAATATCTTAAACGGTTCATATCTTTTCCCGATTATGAGGATCGCATTACAAAGAAATAAAACTTTTACTGATCAGTTAGTCATATTTACAATTTAATTGATTGTGCGGAATATATTTAGTTTGTAATTAGGGGAAGCAGTGTACCCTTATAGAAGATATGCATATATGCGAAATCAAGCTTTTCTGATGACTTGCTCCACCACAAACACTATCTTATCAAGTGGCTCATTTCCGTTGCCAAAGCGTTTGCCACGTGTTGGGATATTTGTTTCCAAGCCAAGCCGATTTCGCCTACCCATTCGTAATATCGTACACAGGCCACTGTGCGCAAGAGTCAAAATTCACGTGGGGCGAATAAATGTGTGTCTGCGCCCAAAGCAGAATAAACATCAACACCCAAATGGCCGGTCGGTTAGGAGGGTTGCGGGGCTGCTTTAGTGATTCATTTGAAAATGTGTGTTGGGATTGTTTTTCAGAAAATTTCAATGTTTTCGTTTAGTATGTGTTTTTACGCCTTGAAGGCCAATGCAAAGGCAATGCTAAGGCTAAGCAAACAAACTTGTTAAAACAGTTGTTCAATCAGCCCAAGACAGGGAATATCGCCCACGAAGAAGAAATACGACCAGCTCGAGGGTCTTGTAAAAACTAAGACGCTCTGCTTCTGTTTCTTTCTGAAACCTTTCTAAAACAGTCATAGGCAAGAATTTGTTGAAGTATTTTATTCAAGACTCAAACAAGTTTCACTTTTCGCATCAATATGTCTCTTGTTTTTTCCTGATTTCGGGTGGCTTTTTGTTCAGTTCGTTTAGAACTAGTTTTGGTAACTAAATAAGTGCCGCAGCACATGCTAATCAAACCACTTTCGGTTGATATTTTTCCACAATAAAATCGGTAACCCAACCTCAGCGCCAGCACCAGCACCAACACCAGCCAAACATCTGTATGCAGACGTCAGCGAGGAATTTGCATAAAATACTTTAGATTCGAACTTGTGGCAGAGATCTGGCTGCGGGGTCTCTTCGCTGCGGCATAATACAGAGAATTGACATAAGCAGAGCCATTAAGAGTGACGGAGACTCAAGGCAAGACGGCATTTCCGCGTATAAACATCGCATTTGTCTCTCCCGATTGCACAAAATAGGAGGCGACAAATTGCCGCTGTCAGGCAGGGCGCATACGTAATATTTTGCACAAGTGCATAGTCGTGAACAACAACCAAAAGAACCAACACACCCACCTACACATCCCCAAATGCACAAAAACAGAGGGGCGCGATAAGAAATTGCAAAACACCACTTCGGAAAGGCCCCGCCGACAAATCAGAGCAAACGCGCTTCGATTTGGAAGAAGTTTCTGAAGTTTTCGAGCCAACGACAACGACTCCCGAAATGAAATCAGCCTCTCAAAAATATATAGATGAGTAACCACCTCTCACCCACCCACTTTCCCGCACATCCAACAACACCTATCCTTATCACGCTTTCTTGTTTGTGTGCCATTAATTATGTCTGCCTCCTTCGGTAGCGTTGGCCGGCTTGCAAGGCTGATTAGAACACAGCAACTTCTCGAAATGTGGCAACAGCAACTAATGGAAAGTTACGAAAGCCTCCCTTTACTTAGAGTGCCTTCCGCCCCATTATACAGAATTGAACAATTTCAAATTTCGGTGCTGCAATATTATTAAAAAAAATGTCTACCAAGCGTTGCCCTTAGTGACGAAGGACTTCGATTCCGGAACTAAGTTATTCCGTTCGAATGCAGGTGTGTTATGAACATTTCAGAACGATGCAAATGAGTATCGTTTGTTCAAAATGTGAAAAAACCAACAAAAGTTTACAAAGACAAGATGTGCCAGTCACTGGAAAGTTTTTTTTAACTTTTCAGTTTATTTTCTTATTTTTGATGGTGTCAAATAAAGAGACTACACAGATTCCCTCCAAATATAGATCTAAAAGATAACTAGATCTTATTACTAATGGATTTAAAATAGTAGTACCTTTTCTTTACTACTTCAACTGACTAAATTGATCTGAAAGAGATTCAAAAAACCATATTTCCAGGTCGCCGCTCAAACGACCTTTAAATATCTGGGTTACATAACTCTGCGTACAACAGAAAACTAAACTCTGAACTTTAATATTTCACAATCTTTTATTGATTTCACAATTTGTTTCAGTTAAAGATATTATAGGATATTACAAAGAAGAAAATAAACCTACGTACTTCTTCTTTTTTACTTAAATAATATTTTTTTAGTGGAAAAATTTTAGTTTGTAAATATTCAAATTTTAGGTTGAAGTTTTAAGGTGTACGCAGAGTTACGCTGGCAAGATACAAATCTGGAGAAATCTGGAGAAACATTTTGATCTAAATATATTCAAACTCGACATCTATTAAATACCACCCAGCTCTTTCTATTCTGCTAAACTGCCAAATATACAGCCATAACTATCTAGTTTTCTGTCAATGTAAATTAAAATTAAATGGGAAAGACTTCAAACGGATCTAATTAATAAGTTAAAACTGCAGCCTAAATTTGTTAAAGGCCACAGATCTAGGACGCGGATTTGAAAACTTTAGGGATCTTTGACTCGACTCACCTGCATTATGGGATATGCAACACGTCCTTTGCCGAACCGCTCGATTATAGTCAGCTTCGTGGTGCTGGCCATGACTCCAGCGATGTTTGAGGACGAAAGGACCGGTCGCGGCGGCGGCACTATTGGCACAAAATCGCGATTTCGTTCGGCGAAGCTGCGGTCGAAGGAGTTGCGGCGATCGCTGTGGGAGCGTCTGTAGGCGACATGGTTGCCATTGCTGCCGCCGGAGCTCGGCCCGCGGCTTGAGGCGCTGCCCTGCTGATAGGAGTTCGACGAGGAGTTGTTGTACTGCGACGCGCCCATATAGGACTTGGATTTGCGATACTGCTTGCCGGAGTAGACAACCGGCTCCGGGTAGCTGAGCTCGCTGTGATTACTCGCGGTCTCTGAGCTGCTTGACAATGCGGAGCTAGCCGAGGAGGTCGAGGCGGATGAAGAGGTTGAGGAGGCGGAGGAGGACGCGGAGGTGACGGCGGCTGCGGTTGTCAAACTGGAGATCATCGCTGGTTTCGAGCATTTCGCACACGGCACGGCCAGGGCCGCGGTCAGCAGCTCACCGGGATTGACCTTGTTGGCGCCCGTTGAGCCCTCTGATATTGGCGGTGGCCCTGCCGCGTTGCTGATGTTGCTACTGCTGCTGCTGTTGCTGCTGTTGCTGCTGTTGTTGCTATTGGTGTGGCTTCTATAATTGCTGCTGTCGCGTGGCAACGATTGCAGGAATATCTGTTGCCTCTGGGGTTTGGCTTTTTTGCTGCTGCGTTGCTGTGGCTGCTGTTGCTGTTGTCCTTTGCCACCATTCTTTTTGTTGTTGCCGTTACTGTTGTTAGTGTTAGTGTTAGTCTTGGTATTTAAGCATTTGCTGTTGTTGCTGTTGCCGCTCTTGTTGCTCGGTTTGTTGCTGCACTGTGTCATTTGTGTTGTTGGGTTGTTGTTGTCCTTGCTGTTGCCCGCCGCCGGCAACATTGCCTCTCGCTGCCTCTCCTTGTCCTTGTCCGCCTTCTGCCCCAGCGCCTTGCCGTTGGCCTTGCTTACCATCTTCCCCTCTCAGTCGATCGGTGGCTTTGATTTGTCGATACCGGTAACCGTTGTCCGTTATCCGTTGCCCGTTAACCGTTGTCCGTTGTCCGTGCTGATGTTGCGGGTGGATCGCGAGTTCCGTAAGTTTTTTCCGTTCTACGTTCCGTGCGCAATTGGCTTGGCTTTTGCCTGCTGCTTCGGCTTTTGTTGTTGTCTCTCGACCGCTCGCTCTTTTTGCTTCAGCTATTTCACTTGCACTCACACTCGCGCTAGCACTCGCACATTCGCTCTCGATTTCGTTGGCGCTAGAGCTTTCTGTGTGTTTTTAGTTTGTGCCGCGATATTGCTGTTGTTGTTTTTTGTATTTCACTCACGCTCACACTCGCTGTTGCGTTTTTTTTATTTTTATATTAAATGAGCTTTTGTTGTACCTTTGAAATGTTTTTAATCACGAAATTCATTAAAGTTGTTTCTGCTCTCTTTTTGCTCTTGTTACTGTTGTTGTCGTCGATGTTGTTTTTTTTTTACTTTTTTTTTACTTGCTAACACTTTTTCAACTGCGTCTTTCTTGCGAAATGGCTGTTAAGTCTCTTTCTTTGTTGTTGCTTAAAGTGACGAGAACTTTTTGTTTTACCGCAAGGAAAACAGCGAGAGCCGCACAGCATCAGGAGGAACGAACACATGTATGCAAAGAGAGGGAGAAAAGGAAAAGAAACTAAATTAGTTATTGGTATTTGCTTTGTCAAATTGTTTTCGGACTTCCCTCCCCCCCCCC